>CM046877.1:327459812-328059812 GCA_025667525.1 Glebionis coronaria
ATATATATACTAGTGTCCAAACCCGTCCGATGGGCGGGTATGACTTAGAATTATCGTTTACTTTTTTTTTTTGAAAAATATTAGTGGTCGTAAACTTTCTTTTTAGTTATATTAGCATCGAGGTTAAGGTGTTTGTTTGTCGAACATTTACTAATTTCAAAATTTCATAGTAATTAGCGACATATATGGAATTGGTAGTATTGCCGATTTCTAAGACTAAATAAAATTTTCCTTACGCGTTAGCACCATGTCAACTCCTAATATATATAAATGCATAAGTGAAGATAAAAAAAAAGAAATGTTGTAAATATAATACCTTATACTGCGACGTTTTATTTAGCTAATTATCGGTGTAAATAAGATAATTTTTTTTACTTAGATTATCATTAACTTCAATATGAGGTCAAAAAAAATATGCGTCGAGGATTTTTAATTATCATATTATTATTTTCACGACATATATGAAGTTGGTAATATTGTTAATTTGTAAGACTCTGAGGGGTTGAAAATCGTCACGCCATGACATTGTGCCAAGCAATGACGCCACAAATTGGAACGACGCAAGACACTTTGTGGTTTGGCGCCGAGGGTCTCTCCCCGTTGGCACCGGCCTACGCGGTGGGTTTTATTTTTTATTTTTTATTTTTTGAATCTAAAAGTTATATACTCTGTATGACACAAAAAATATCTCTATGGAACCAACAATACCACTCCCTCTAAAAAGTGGTAACATAGCATTTCTCGTGACATATTCTATTTTTTTAATGTGACATCACTTTTTGGCTATAAAACCACCACTTCTATGACTCCTCCGTTTCCTGTGCGCTTAACAAAATTTTCCAACGTGTTGACGTCATGTAAATTTGTAGAACTTGTGACACTACACGACATTAAACACAAAAATAAACAGTTCCTTATTGTGCAACTCCTGCTACATAAAAATGCATAAGCAAACACAAAAAATAGAAAGTGATGATATGCATATACCATGTTGCAAATGGGACGTTGGCGCGATGATCTTCTGGTTCAAAAGTAAATATGTCAACTTACCTCAAGCATTTTCGTACTCAAGTCAATGCAAAGCCACAATGAAAATTCATAAAGCTCGCATGTCGTTACCATGTTGTTGCAACATAATCTATCTTACTACAAAAGTAATGATTACGTTAAAGTTTCTTGAAATGCCAAGATGCACAAGTGTATGATTTATTCTAAGTTCTAACTTATTATATCAATTTTGAATACGTACTTTAACTTAAATATTTCTGCCAGTGATAGAATATCAGGATTATTTTCCAGTAGATTCAATGAATCAGACAGTTCGATTGGTCAGGGAAAGACTTAACTGGATGTGCAAAACAAAAAAGAACTATTTGCCCCTTTTTTATCATTGAGCTTTTATGACTTATTTATCTCTCTCTCATCAGGGTCATTATAAATATCACCAGGTCAACGGACAATTGGAGAAGGATTTAAAAGCCATTTGCCATTCGTACGAACTATGTTAGGATCGCAATATAAAGAAACTTGTTGTATGACGTCGTATGTGTTTCTAAGAATCCAGCTTCTTCCACTTATTGTGTATCCACGTGCCTGCTGAGGAACCTACTATCAAGTAACGTTGGCGATGGTTAGTGTTCATACTTAACTTGAAGTTGAGCTTGTTTTTTTGTGAAACCGCTGGTAAACTTCCTATGCGCCTGTCTGGATAACATAAACGCTGTGATCTTTAAGTAAATTTTAGAATATAAGCTCATCATGTGTCGGTGTTCACATTCGCTGACATTTTTAGGTTAGACTTTTTAGATTTATTTGGTAAAATATGTATTTTTTCACTACAAATGATTTTGTGGCTTCTTCTAAGTTGGTGTACGTTGAATTTTGTGAATTAAATAGTATATTAGCTATTCAAATTATATTTCTTTAGCTTTGAAATATGGTTAATTATGAGTTCTTGCTTGGAGTATGGAACTTTTGTTTTATATAAGTCCTATAATGCGTCTATAGGAATCCCATGATTATAGCTCTTGTCACGATCGGCTTTAGTTTCTTTTAATATAGAATGATGGAAATTTCTGAATAAGATGGCCTGGAGTGACTTCTCTCCATGTCCAAAAATCCACTTTTCCTTTTGGAAAGGTGTTAAGTTTTTGCCCTGTGTCTAATCCAAAGTCTTTAGGATATATCTCCTCTTAGATAACTAACATATTTTCCTTTTGTCACCTTTCAGGACCTTGCAACCTTGCTCCCAACACTTGATAAAGCGGGTTAGCTTTATCTCTTGACTGTAATTTCAAACTAATTTTTATTCCAATCTGTTATAGTCCATACGATTGCTCATGTGGCTCTATTCTGCAACCCTTGCTATATATGAGTCGTGTTGGTTTTGATATTAGCTTTTGTTGATATATTACACGTTATATATTTCAATCAGATATACTCATTTAAGAAGTTTACGCATGCAGCATGCACTACAGATTGAAAGATGGAGTAAGTTAATTAAAAGTTTAAAATTTCATTTTAAAGGATGCCTTGTCAGGCGAATATCATGATAGATTATGCTTGATGAAAATTCAAAAGTAAATTAAGTAAAAGATGAATAGTTTCTCTTCTTTCATATAAGATCACTTGTTCTTCCTTATTGTTGTCACCTTTATTTTGCTCAGAAGACTGATAAAGATATAAACTCATTAGTAATTCACTTCTTCAACTTTTTTTTGTTTATCAAGTCTAGGATGCACAAAAGGTAAGCTTAACTTAGGATGATTTTGATTGAAGCGGGTAAATCTTTGGCTGAAAGGTCGTTTCCATCTGGCCTGGTTAGCCATGTTAATTAAAAGCATCTAATTTTCCTAATTTATACGTGCTGTCCATTATGTAACCGATTCAGGCGTTTAGCTTTTGTTATACTATAGTGTTGTAATTATAAAAAGTTACTTTGTACTAAAAAAAGTGAAGAAATTAAAATGTGCAAAACGGGTTATATCAGCAACAAAGTTGGTACAAATTTAGTGGGTTTAGCACTATTAACTGACTGTACGATTTACAGATCTGCTGTCCAGATTAATGGCACACCGGATATATCCAATGCGAGTCACAATCCAAAGCTTTCACCCAAAGTTCCTTCATATTCTGAATGGTTTTCATATCAGAACACCAAGTACACTTGCTCTGTGGGTACCATAAAATGTAAAATTGTAAAACGTGACCCACACTCATGTTTATGCTTCCACAAATCTATAGAGCTCAAGCAAGCATTCACGTCGTATCAATCAGGAAGAGTCGATCTTGGAGAACTTCTCAAGAACATATAAAAGATGGGTTCAACATATTTACCCTTCCTTTCATCCTTTTCTTCTCTCTTGCTGTTCTGCAACTCCACAAATCCCAACAACAATCTATAATATCGATACGGAAGATCTAAAAGCAACATATTATCTTCTTGAGAGTACAAAAAGTTACATTATTAATTGATTCAGTAACCTTGTCTTTGTCCAAATCTAAAGTCGTCGGGTATTTCTGTACTGCAAGTGGCAAGCTGCGTCTATTTAGTCACATAATATAATAATAGATCAAACATAATATATGTGTTTTCTTGTCTTGACCACTCTCTGATAATTATCAGCATATACTTCTCTTTATCTGATAATTATTAGCATATCCATTTATTTATCAAAGTTACATTGAAAAAAATGAGCATGAATATAAAGAAATGCACGTTTCAAGGTAAGCGTTTGGTACAACGTCCTTAAAAGTAAAAGGTTGCGTAGGCGACCCAAATTAATCAAAATGGGTAAGAACAGAAAGGACCATTCACGAGTCAGGACTTTTTAACATGCTTTGAGTTGCCTTTGGTTGATCCATAGAACCACACGGCCAGCATGAAGTTTTTATTAAACACCACAAGAACCAGGCCACACGACCAGCATGAAGTTTTTATTAAACACCACAGTGGAGAATGACACATGTACCTTTGCAGAATCAGTTTTACCTTTGTTTAAATCTAAGTGCCCAATCAAGATACTTTCATGTTAGTCTAATGTGCAGATATAAGATATCATTATTGGCAAACAATAAATCTCAAAATTTTAAAGTGAAAGAAGTCACTTACTACTACCTTATTAAGAGCATTAATCCTCGTCATCATCATGATTCATACCAAGTCTAACTGATCTGAATAGCCAAACAGGTCCATGATTGGCTAAACTCATTTACATAACACCTCCTATTAGTCATATTATTATTACCAAAATGTACCTAATTTGCTCTAGTCAAGTGTGTTAACTTTGGACTTTGATAATAACAATGCTTAAAATAATTTGCATCCATAGTCTGTTAAGAATGACAATCACAGCTGGTTGTGTATAACAGTCGAGTATAAATATGTGTCCGCATTCAACCCTGAATGCCATTAAATTATATATAGATGATATATTTAGTAAAATAGTAACATACTAATATATACAGAGATAAATGTTATCCTAATAAATGGAAGTTTTATTATACGTACTTTTTCAATGGGTGGACTGCAAGAGTCTATTCGCACAGAGAGCTCGAGATCTGCTTTTGGAGTAACTTTAAGTATCATATTATTACGCGTTAAGGCAGAAACATGCATTTTGTGGTTTTAGTGGCACGGATTTCAGTTTTGCATCAACTCCAGCATTTGGCCAATCAACATCTGCATTTCGCAGCAGCCAAATAGAGGCTCAAAGTTCTTCGTTTAGATCTGCAATTACGTAACTAACAGTATGTCAATTATATTTACTAAATTTCATAAACCCATAAATGGATCTTCAATAGTATGTAATAAAAGATAATGCCATAACTCAAAACAGAAAGCTAATAATATATATATATATATATATATATATATATATATATATATATATATATATATATATATATATATATATATATATATATATATATATATATATATATATATATATATATATATATATATATATATATATATATATATAGATATATATATATATATATATATATATATATATATATATATATATATATATATATATATATATATATATATATATATATATTTATATATATATATATATATAGGTTAATGATAATAATGTATAGAAGTTGAGGTAAGTTTATCAAACAATAGAAGAAACTAAGATTTTTATGTTTCTAAATGTAGTGATTCTATGCATCTAACTGCTGAGATCTAGCTTCAGCGATAATAAGTTATCCGAAGTTGATAGCCTACCTCCAACTTAGATTTAATATGGGTCTAGTGCAGGCCTTTCAATTTCCCCTATGTAGAGTTCGGAAGCTTGTAAATTTGACTTGCCGATTTTGTGCAAACAGAAGCGTATCCTTGGGTCTAGTTCTTCAACACGCTAATGACACAAAACTTGATTTTCTAGGCCCTTGTATTTTCCAAGTTCATAAAAAACAACCCTGATTATATCAATTACCATGAAATGAAAAAAAATATTAGCAAAAGAGATAATAGATAACAAACAGATGAAAAATAACTCCTCTTTTTAAACAAAAAGATAGAAAGGCAAGATGATTGCCTAACACTCTTGAAATTCTACAATGCGATGTCCTTCTTGTTCAGTTTATAGATTTCCTTTCATGTATGAGTCATAATCCTATAGATTGAAACCAACTTGCTCAGAAAAGAGATATCGAAAATACACCTCATCTAGTTATAGATACTTTCATATTTGATCAGATTGAGATATGCTCCCAAACATACCTCAGCTTCTAATGGTGTTCAAGAGCCTCCCTTGATGGAACGTGATTCAGAAAAAAAAGTGTAGCCCACTTTATTGATTTGTGCAACCTACCAATCCGTAAACTAAACCCTTTTTCAATGTCAAAAGATGTAGAAGTATTATTTATAAAGTGTGCACCAGTTATCCAAACGAAAGAATCAGAGAAAATGCTTAACAACAGAAGTTGTTATAAAATAGTTAAAATCAACGGGGCTGAAAACAAATGTACCAAAAACCATCCACTAACTCATCCCCCGTTTTAGAATTACGAATATAATTTTTTAATACAAAAGACAGCACTACCATGGTCCATACCTATAATCAAGATCCATACAGAATTATGTATGTGTTTATATGAACCTGTTTGAAAGGCCTTATCTCAAAAAACAGAAATTACGCCAACGACATTAGAGTCATTTAGAACGTTTATAACTAAAAAGCAGGACATACCTCATAAATAGAGTCGGCTAAAATAGTTTCTAGTATAGCTCTTAACCCTCTAGCGCCCATGTTTTAACCATTGCCTTTTGAGCTATTATTTGGCCTATAGTTGACCATATATCTCCATGATAGGCATCAATCAGCATTATCAAATTTAAGACACACTAATCCCAATAAAAAATAGTACTTAGATCATTCATATGGAACAATTTCTTGTATTGCTTTCCAAGAGCCTTTTTTGGTTCCATCAGGACATGTCATTCCAGTAAAGACCAACAGTCTCGCTTATAATAGTGTTAAAGTAATTATAGTAATATAATTAACAATAAGTGTACCTGCACAAATTAATCTTGTCCATCAATGATGTAACAATCCTTAAAAGTAACTTATTAAACATGCAAATAATCGTAGCAAATTACAAAAAAGAGTGTTGCAAATTATATCCTTAACAATCCTACCTCATATATTTATTATGGGTGGTAATCTGAGATTCGTTGGCCTCTGATTCTTTCTAAACCTTTCATTCCTTTTTATATTGATTCTTAGACAAAGAATATCACTCACTGAGAACTTAATGTGGGTAACATGCTTGGTGCATATTGTACATAACCTGGAATCTTCAAACACAACATGGCTCATCAGAACCAAGATGGTAATTCCTGATATTATTAAGATAGCAGATACATATGTGAATAAATTGAATTATTCCTTAGAAACATAAAGATTATGTGATAATTTGTTAGATTAATAATATAAAGCAGTCCTAGAGGATATTATAAATGAGATTCCAACTTAGCTTAAACAAATGCCACTGAATGAATTTAAGGCTTTTAGTATTGCTTGGCATATAAATTAGCAAGTCCATAGTAACAAAAGATATAAGTTTAGCATGAATACGCGTAAATTAGGTTTATGTAAAATCTATACAATAATGGAACAAACATATAAATACAAAAAATATAACACAGTTTATCTTTAGGGTTTTGAAAAAAAATTAACCTGCAAACAAAAAGAAAGAAGACTGCCTTGCAAAAAAAACACTTTCATTATGGTTTGAGAAATATAACAGTTTTATCTTTAGGGTTTTGAAAAAAAAATTAATCTACAAACAAAAAGAAAGAAGACGGCCCTCAAAAAAACACTTTCGTTAGGGTTTGAGAATAAGGAGGCATACCTTTCTTACGTATGTTTTGTAATGTGTGTTTTTTTGGGATAAATATTCATAAAACTATTAAAGGTAAAGATATACATGATAATTTTTTCCGTGACAACTTTTTTGGAAAATTCAAAATTTAAATAATCTGCTTAAATGGCATGTGATGACATGGATTAATGACTTGCTTATGTGGCATATCCCTCCTCTTATATATAATGTAAAGATATATATATATATATATATATATATATATATATATATATATATATATATATATATATATATATATATATATATATATATATATATATATATATATATATATATATATATATATATATATATATATATATATATATATATATATACATACATACATATATATATATATTCCACATATTTAAATTAATATTTCACATATTTAAATCATTAAATTAACTATGTAAATCATGTACACATAACATATCAAAAGTTTAATATTCATGTAAATCAAATTGGACTAATTGTTAAATAGATGAGGCATATTATTTTTTACGTATATGTATTTTTAAATTAATTAGATTCTAAGATTCTTGAATATTTTATTTGAACTTTTTTTAATATAACACTTCTTATGGTAACTAGGAATTATAATACTAGCTGAGATTTCTTTAAAATTACCTTAGAGAAGAGTCCAACACGCTTTCGTATTCGTCTCCCTTTTCGACCAGAATATTACCGGGTCACACCACTAGACTTCTTAGCAGAGTATTTCAACTCCAACCCATCATTGAAAGATAGGTTACTTCTTTTGTGGCTCCTTCAATAATATTTAGCTCAGCCTAATTTTGTTTCCTACGTTAGGCGTACGGTAGACTTCTCTTGAATTGGTTGGAAATATTCTTTAGGTAATATTAAAGTAATCACCAACAAGTATAATTCCAAGCTACTATAAGAAATGTGCAGGAATATTAGCTATGCATGTTGGATAATCTTGCAAAGTATTTCATGAAATTGGAACAATGTTGCATAGAATATTGGAATATGACTAAGTTGTAGAGATTTTTATTGATAATAAGCAAAGATACATAGAAAAACAAACGATACCACTATTCTATTACAAAGTCTTATTTATATTACATTGGAAGGATTCTTCACTTCTTTAGGTCTTCACATCTGTCTTTCTTTCTTCGAACGTGTCATCAACCGCTTATTGAAAGTTTACACATATCTTGCCTTTTTAGACTATAGGCCACGTATCCTGTGTTTTTTGAATATCCACCACGTATACTGTATCTCCAAACACGTACTCTTGGAATCTTCTTTGTAGATATCATCCAGTCTCTCAAATATTTTATTAATCACATTAGTTATTTTTAGTGGTTAATTTTTTTCATTTAATCATCGGGGATTATGGTTACTTCTTTATTTTTTGAACATGCCGGGAAAACTTCTCATCCTTGTTCTATATGACTCCGTTAGACACATAACTTCTTTTGGGCATCTGGACTGGATCTTATAATACCCCTTTCTATCCTTTTCATTGTTTGCTGTACATATTTTATGGCACCTAAGGGTGATTTCTTCGCTGGAGCAATCATTATTGGGGAAAGCGGGCTTTCTCCTCCATAGGTTCTAAAACCTCTTTTTAATATTGTCTCCATTGATAGGAGAATAACCCTTAATCTGATGGCTCGTCTTGCGCGTATCGCTTCTTCATTAAATCTTTGAAATGGTTTTCTATATGTATCTATATCTTTTCGTGTACCTTCCATTTTTGTCAACTGAATGAAATGGTATGCTGGATATCTGTAATTATCATAATATCTGGTCCGGCTGACAAGAATTTTAGTATCAACTGATCTTTGTAACTCAAGCTAGGATTATTTTTATAACATTCCTTAACTGCATTTTGTAACCAAAATGGCATTTTTTATATTTCTGTAAAATTTGGGATTATAAGATAAATCGAGTTTATTGCCCCAAACTCGTACCAATATCTGACTTCATCTGGGTTAAAACCCTGAAAATAATTTATACGAGGATATACTCCATTGAAATCAACAAATCATACCTGTTGACGAAAGACTATATAATTCTTTCATTGTTAGGGTTTGTATTTCAATAGGGTTTTGAATAATTTGGTTTTGGACAATTTTTTCAAAAAATGAAGTTTTATCTGATTGGGGTCTAAAGGAATATGTTTCCTTAATCTCAACTATTTCTTCTTTATCAGAAATTATATCCATCATTTGTTAATCAAAAGAACAGGATGGGATATCAGTTTTGCTTGAACTTCCTTGTACCCTGGCCCTTATTTGAAGGCTATCAGACTTTGTTGCTATCACAGCACATTGCCTTTTAAATATATCTTTTATTTGTACTATATTTTCTAGAATGGCCCCCACTATATCCATTAATTATGCCATATCTGAAGCAGTATCCTTTATTGTTTGTACAGCTTTATCGATGCGACTAAGCAATATATCAAGATCTTCAATTTTCTTTTCCATCTCTGGTCAAGAAATCTGCTAAAACATTTTTTTCAGATTTAATAATCTCGATATCAAAAACATATTCAGATAAAAGAGTTTGCCATCTAATTAATCTTTTAAATTCAGGTTTTCAGGGCATATTATTGTTTATGAAAGATTTTACTTGAGTATTATCTGTCCTTAGCAAAAATCGTTTTGGTAGTAAGAAATTGATACTATGTTTTTTGCAATTCTTTTTTTATCTATTTATTGTTCCTCAAATCGTCTCGAATTGATCAACAAATTTATCACAAGATTAATCGTTTTTGGTTATAGAAACTTGATTGGTAATCTATGTCTATTTAAGCTAAAAATGGGGAAAATATGTAGGCTAAGGACTATATAAAAATAAAAGCGCAATTAATTCACGTAAATATTACTCTAAAATGCAATGTAAAATTAAACTACAAAAATCGATCTAGATGCAACAAAAATAGACTATAATTAAAAATAAAATCTAAATGCGAAATTAATCTAAATGCAAGCACGTAATAGCAAATAAAAGTGACGAAAAATGAAATCACAAAGATAAACTTAAAAATTAAGTATAAAGCTTCAACCTTTTAAGCTTACTAATCTTTTTAGACGATAAAGCTACAAGCTTTATGTACTAATAAGCTTAATAATCACAAAAAGGTGTAAACTTTTTTCTTATAATGAGCTTATCTAAATGAAATCTACTTTTAAAAAACTTTTAAACTATTTTTTTAAACACAAATAATAATAACTAAAACTAATTAAACCGATTTTTATAAAAAAAATATAACTTTTATTAAAAACAATTTAAACTAAAACTATCTAATTAAATAAAACTAAAGCGATTAAACTAGAAAAATAAAAAGGAGAGCTTTAGTACCCGTAGTCCGTAGAAAAACGCTCTAAACAAACAACATCAACAACATCAACAAAATACGGCCCGTTAAGTACACGACCTCCCAATACCAAAACTATCAAAAGCGTAACCCGACCCGTAAAGTACACGGCCAACCAAATTAATCTCTAACCAAACTAATCAACCATATCAACTTGAACCAAATTAATCAACTATAAGCTCTTCTTCGAAAATGATAGATCGATACGCCGAGATCAAAGAAAACATAAAAGGTTAGAATAATAAGCAATAATTATTAAATGATAAAGATATTTAATTAAAACTTATAGATCTAAAATATTTTTTATGTTTTATAAAAGTATTTTAAATTTTAAAGCTAAAAATGATAAATCTACTTAATCTATTTAAAAACCTAATAGATCTAACTATTTTTTAAAGTTTTATAAAAATACTTTAAATTTTAAACTCTAAACTTATAGATCTAAACTTTTTAATATAAAAAACTAATAGATCTAACTATTTTTTTGGTTTTTTGAAAATATGTTTTGTTTTTTAAAGCTTAAACTAATAGATCTAAATAACTAATTAATAAAAACTAAAAGTGCTTAAATAAAAAGCTAGCTTATAAATAAGTCGTAAGCCTAAGCTTAGGACTTATGATATTTAAAAAGCTAAAAAGCTAATTAAACGATTACTCCACAAATAAGCTAGATCTACTAAAAGGCAACAATAAGCTTGAAATAAAATGAATTATTCCAAACTTTATATAAATCTAATCTTATTTGGAATAAAGTTATAAAAACTTATCCCATAATAATAAGATAGATTATTATAAAATTAAAAATAAAGGAAGAATGAGAATATTATTAAGCTAGAACTTGAATTTTATTAAAAACTTGAATATTACAAAGCTTGAAAATTAAAATTACAAAATATAAAACTATATGAAAAACTTAAGAGAAAAACCTAGGAAAAAAAACTTGATTAAATGGGATGAGGGAAGGCTTTATATAGGCAGCCAACATGAGGGTATTATAGTAATTTCACTATCTAATTTTTGCTTCAAAAATAAGCAAATTTGAGGACAGCTGGCCCTCTATTCTTGTTTTCTCCGCTAATGCTTGACAGCTATCAAAGTGTGGGAATTTTCGCCAATCATTAGCCAGGCACACGCTCTTTTAACTTTGTTTTCATCACCACTACCACGTATCAGTCCCTGATTGGCTAGCCGCCACTTGCACACTGCCACCTCGTACAACCACAGCCACCTCGTACTGACGTGGCGGAGCCGCCGCCACGTGTCATGCTCTGACTGGCCAGCCGCCACTGCCACCTCTAACCTAGGACTAACATGTCAGCTGACATGTCAGCGCCGCCCTGCCTCTGCCACGTGTCGCATCTCCATTGGTCAGCCGCCAAACCTACAGTACCTGGGACCTACAATTTTCAGAGTATGTCAGTGCCACGTGGCGCGCTGGCATTGGCCAGCCGCCGCCACGTGGTGCTGACGTCATTGCTAACGTCAGCCGGTTTAGACCGAGTTGAACCGGTCTGAACCGGGTTTGGTTCGGGTCTGGACCAGCCGGTCTGGTTCGGGTTCGGGTCTGGACCGGGTCTGGTTCGGACCGGTCTGAACCGGTTACCACGTGGACCACTGAGGTGGTGCCACGTGGCACTGAGTATAAATACTCAGCCAAAGTCTTTGCCAAGACTCGAACCCTGGTCATTTGGGCCAAGGTCGAAGGAGCTAGCCACTGGGCCAAGCATTCCTTCAATTATATATATGCAAAATTTAGTACTTAACCCCATTCCTGGCATGGTTTGACTGAGGGTTGACCCCCTTGGACTTCTTTGACCAGATTTTATTAATAATAATAATTACGAAAATTATTTTGTTAATTTTAATAGAAACTTTATTTTAATAATTTATTTTCGGAAAATATTATATATATATATGTTTAATTTATTAAAAACTATTTATTTATTTAAAAACTAATTAATTTTATTTAAAAACTAGTTAAACTTTAAAAATTAATAGAAAACAAACCGTAAAGAGTTACGACGCGAGGTCGGGACCGTTGGTTTCGTAATTTTGTGCTCTTCAATGTGGTTCATTAGTGGATAACTTTGGAGATTGGCAAAAATGGTCCTTGATGTAAAATCTTTATCAAATCTTCATTTTTAGTCCTTCAAACTTCATTCTTTTGGCACTTTTTGGTCTTTTGACTTTATCTTTCACTTTTTCTTCGATAAATGACCGTGAAATCCCGTGTTTTCTTTCTTTTTGACCTTTTGTACCTATATCACACAAAAACACAAAACCACGCGTAATTCCGACTTTTACGATACTAAACACATGATTAGGTCTTGTTTTTCCTTGATTTTAGTGGCAAAAGGATAAGTGTTAACACACTTATTAAATCCCCTACACTTGACCATTGCAATGACCCCATGCAATGCATAGTTTTAAAGCATAAAGTTACATTTTTCTCATATTTAACCCATCGTGGCCTTTATTAAGATATACTATTACTACTACGATAAAAAGAAATAAAGCTTTAAAGGAAACAAAAGTTATAACAATTTATTAACTTGGAAATTATTTGATGGAAGAAACTCGTAAAGAAATCTAAGACTTAAATTAGGGCTTTGGTGTCATGAATATTAATCACCCTCAAGTTTCACGTTCCCCATACCAAGCTTAAAAACGAGATCATTGTTTACCACAAGTTAGCACAACTAACACTTACTCATGTGATTTAATTAATCACTTAGACCCCCTTATTCATACGGTGTATCTCTTGTATTTTATTTTTGTCTTGAATGATCACGAGGATGCATTTTTGACTTATTTTGATAATTTATTAAGGCCGAAAATAAAGTGGGACGATTTAATAAATAGTTAGCTAAAGGACAAATCTTTTAAAACTGCTTCTCGAAACCTCATAAAGTTCATATCTTGGCATAACTCGTTTCACGATTTGAGACCTTTCTCGGACCGATATTTGGCTTGTACTTCAAACTTCAAATCTTGAGAGACGATCTTGAAATTATGGTCTTCTCTTCATTTTGGGATACATCTTCATTAGGAGTGAAAGATGCTTCAAATATTGACCACGACTTCTTCATTTATCCTCTTCTTTATTTAGGATTTTTGATATACAACGATCCGCCTCCTTTTCGGACTTGGATCTATTTATCCTCATACCTTGTTAGGGTCTTTTTGGATAGACTTCTCCATGATCTTTAGGGGAGTAATTGCTTCTCGTCGTGTGTCTTGATCCATCATATTGATTTGGATTAATGATCTTCACAATCTCTTAGGATCTTTAGCAAAAAAGTGAATCCTCATGCCTTGTGAGGGCCTTTTTGGACTCGGGTATCCTCATGCCTTGTTAGGGCCTTTTTGGATATGCCAATCTTCGCGTCCCGCTTCAATAAGTTATGCCTTGGCTATGAACTCTAATTAATACCGAGCAACTTTTAAACGATCTTGTGCTAGAAGCTAAGTAACTTTTCAAATCGTACAACCTTATTTATTGCAAATATATTTATTAACAAGCGATGGGAGAAAAAGCTCACAACTAACTCACATAAGTTAATGAAAGAATACCAAACTTATAATTAACTCTATCATCTCTCGTTCTCCATAATTTAAAATCTCAAGGAATGAGACTGATGCTTAGCCTAATAAACCAATTAAGGTCCATATGGTTAAGGATACTAGCTAGAGTAAACTTGGATAAGTAAACTCGGGTTGAGTCAAAATATTCACGACGGGCCTAAAATATCAAAGATATCCAAACTTGTTAAAACCATTTTATTTATTTATTTATTTTTTACTTTATTCTTAAAATGGAAAATATAAATGAGATGCGATGACAAAAGAAAAGAAAATAAAAGAAAATACTACAAGGCCAAAATAGATCAAAAATTTGAAAAACGTTGAAATTTTTTTAAATTTTCCGGTTAAATGGGGTCAAATTCATGGAAAAGCCCACTAAAATTTCGATAGAAATCCCCCCTACACTTAATATAAACATTGTCCTCAATGTTTAAGCATGTGGGAGAATAAAATCCCCTACACTTAGGACATTGAGTACGTTGTTTAAAATCGAGCTAAGGAAAGGACAACTAAAGTGATTACATTTATTCGTCTTATTTATATACAAGATTGAATCACAATAGCAAAAACTTATCAAAGGAATCGGGTACACGGGAAACACGGGAACACGGGTCTCATCAAGAGTACCAAAAGTGGATCATTAAGAACATGTCCCTACACACAACATCACAACATAAACAACCTACTTGGCCCCCTACACTTATTGGTGAAAATGGGTGAAAAAAGGGTAAAAAATCTAACCTAGTTATACGATGCTTGATTTTTAACACGAGTCTCTAGCTCGACTCGATTTCCCGAATGTCTTCATTCAAATGGGAAAATCATGGAAAAACCGAGATTTCCAAGGGAGGAAAATCTCTCCATGATAAGGGTGAAATAAAGTCATAAAAGGTATACCCCATGAAAATCCACCCGGGTCAAACACATAATTTCCATCACAAAAGGAAATAAACCCCGAGGTGGTACGCAAGTCAAAGAAGAGTGGGGTATCCTTAGGCAAAAGTCTCTCATAAGGAAGGGTGCTTTGGTAATATGGTAATGAAAGCACAAAAGTCTCTATTCCGGGATCAAACACCGATTCCTTAACGGGAAAATAGCAAGAGGTAGTGACATTTAAGCTCAAAATATTATCAAAATCCAAAGTGGGAAGGTCATCCTCTTCCAAACTCGATGTGAAAACATAAGTATCATCGGAGTCATAGGAAAACTCTTCCTCATGAGGAAAATAGGTATTTAGAAAGATATCTAAATCCTCCTCAAATGGAATAACCTATAAATTAGGTATGATCTCTAAGAGTGGAGGATCCTCCTCAAAAGTCATGACTTCTAAAATTGGAGTATAAAAGTCAAAAGGAGTCTCCATGGACGAATCACTCATAGAGATATGAGGTGCATTAAGATCATGGAGTGGGTCATCAAAGTTAATGAGATCACTTAAAGAAGTGTCATCATCGTAGGTATCAAAGATTGGTTGATCAAAAATGGGTGGGTCTAAAGTGGGTAGGTCAAAAGTGGGTGGGTCAAAAGTCGGGTCGTCTAAACCGAAGATAGTGTGATCACTTGAAGAAGTGTCATCACTATAGGTATCATAAATAGGAGTTTCAAAAATTTGAGGCTCTAAGGGAAAGGATGAGTTTATCACAAAATCATTTTGAGTTGACTTTTCAATTCCAAAAGGATTAATAAAAATCTCGTCATTATCATAATTAAGAACATCAATCATATTGACCGACTCTTTTCCATTTGATTCTGTTGTGATTTTTCCCATTTTAAGAACTTGTTGTTCATCCCGAACCCTAAGAATTAACTCCCCTTCGGCTACGTCAACTAAGGCTCTTCCGGACCTTAAGAATGGTCTACCAAGTATTAACGGAATACGAGAATCCATCTCATAGTCGACGACGACAAAGTCCACGGGAAAAGTGAATGTACCAACTCGAACAAAAACATCTTCGACAATACCAACGGGGTATGCGAGAGTTCGATTAGCTAACTCTAAAGTCATACGAGTCGGTACAAGGTTGGGTAATGACAATTGTTTCCAAACCGAAAGTGGCATAAGATTGATGCTAGCGCCGAGATCCGCTAAAGCCATACAATCATCGATTTGAGGAAACGAGCAAGGTAACACGAATCGTCCGGGATCTCCTAGCTTTTCGGGAAGCTCTTTGAGAAGAACTACAGAACAATTCTCATTTAAACGAGTGTTCACGAGCTCAACCATTTTTTCTTTCTTATTAAGCAAATCTTTAAACATTTTCACAAATTTTGGCATTTGAGCAAGTGCTTCAATAAGGCTTATGTTAACATTCACATTGGAAATCATTTTCAAAAAGTTAGAGACATGAACGTCATCTTTGGTGAGCACTTTAGCCTTGCCTAACCTAGATGGATAAGGAATATTAGGCTTAGACTTAGAAGGTTGAGAAGGAGAAGTACTCGCTTCTTGAACAACCGTAGGAATAGGCCCTTTTCGGCAATGGAGGACTAGAACTAGGAGTGGTAGTGGGGGGAATCACCGAAGGGGGAGTAGGATTACTCATTATGACCTCTGGGCCTTGTCTTTCCTTTATGGGCGAAGAGATGGAAGGTCCCACTAAAGTGGCTCCACTTCGAGTATTGATAGCACTCACATTAGCACGAGGGTTAATCTCGGTATTGGATGGTAAGGCTCCTTGGGGTCTAAAGGTTTGCAACATAGTAAAAAATCTCTTATCGTTGGATTCTTGCATTTGTCTAGTAGATTCTTGAATTGCTTTCATGATTTTCTCATGTTTGGTCAATTTTTGTTGAACCAAGTCCATTTGAGGATTTTGCATGTTCATTTGATTAAACCCTTGATTAGGAAAACCTTGATTTTGAAATTGAGATTGAAAACCGTTGTTATTATAAAAACCTTGATTATTATTTTGAAACCCTTGATTTTGACCATTAAAATTCCCTTGATTAGCATTCCCTTGAAAATTACCCATTTGAGGACCTTGGTTCCTATTTTGGTATTGGGTATTTTGGGCGGATGGGGGTGGTCTTTGTGGTGCTACAAAACCCGGGGGAGCCAAATAATTAGTACTCTTGTAAGACAAATGGTTAACATCAACATTAGGTTTAAATTGAACCCTCTCATTAGCATTAAAAGCACAAACTTGTTGTTGATTATTGTAAACCTTGTCATAATTGAAATATGAATGTGGTCCACCACAAGTCTCACACGTTTCACTATTTTCTTTCATGGCATTAACTTGACCATTTAAGGCATCGGTTTTAAGAGCAAGTGATTCAACAAGCGAAGTAAGTTTATCGATTCTCTTGTCACTCTCACTAGAACTAGCACTCGCCATAGTGGCCCTAACACTTTTGGTTTGTACTTTAGCCTTGTTTTCAATTATGGCCCAAGCCTCGTTCATGGTTTTCACAAGAATATTGCCCCCCGCGGCACTATTAAGTGAGTCTTGGTCATTTAGAGTTAAACCATTGTAAAACGTATTAATTTGATGCACTTTAGTGAAACCGTGTTGTGGACATTTTCTTAAAAGCTCTTTAAATCGATCCCAAGACTCGCTAAAAGTTTCCCCATATTTTTGCTCAAAAGTAATGATTTCATTCCTTAAAGAGGTGGTCCGTAATGGTGGTAAAATGTAATTAATGAACTTGGTCTCTAAATCAATCCATGTTGTAATACTTTGGGGTGGTTCCTTATCAAGCCAAATCCGGGCTTGTCCCTCGAGGGAAAAAGAAAAGAGTTGTAAACGAATAGCCTCTTGTGGCACCCCATTGTATTTGACGGTATTGGACAATTGGATAAATCTCTTGATATGATCATGGGGGTCATCTTGGGAACGACCCAAAAATGGGATAGCGGAAACCATTTTAATTAAATCCGATTTGAGTTCAAAATTATTTGCTCCAATTGCGGGGACAACGATAGCGTCATCGTTTCCTTCAACGTGAGATTGTAAAATCTCGAGCATAGGTCGGTTATCCGTTTCCATTGTATTGTCGAAAGCACGATTCTCGGGATCGGCTTGAATGACGGTTTTTTTGTTTTTCTTCTTCTTCTTTTTGGAAGAATTAGAAATTTTTGGTACACCACTTGGTATGTGTGCACGCGCGCGGGTGCGCATACAATTAAAATTTTAGAATGAGGTAGGTGACCTCGGTCGACTTTGAGAGGAAAAGGTTTTTCCCTCTCGAGGTGCAATAGTAAAAAGCTACAAAAATATATACTTAAGTACTACTTGAGTCGGCAAACCAATAATCGGTCGTCCCTCTCAATATACGCACAAGCAAGCGGGAAAACGAGGTGGCACAAAGCACTTAAAAACCTTTTTCCTTAGACGGCCTTTTATAGCGCGTCGCCTTATACCCACCTTATAGTTTGTATATGTCGAGTTCAAACGTCTTATTAGTATTTATCTATTTTGCCTTTTTATTTCGTTATGGATGCGAATACAATAGTTAGGTGATGAAATCCCAACTAAGGCTTATTTGAAAAGTAGGTAAATTATTGTGCTACGTAATATACTATAGTAAAAGAAAAATCTTTTTGTATTTTTTAGAAAAATATATATTCACAATAAAAACGAAAGAAATCGAACTAAAAAATAACACAAATACGTAATATTTTTGGTGTAATACTTTTAGGAAAAAGTATTACTTTTATATATTTTTTTTTTGCGCAAATCTTAGGAAAGAATTTGCTTTTTGTGATTTTTAATTTTTTTGTATTTTTAAGTTTTTGATTTTTTTTGTATTTTTGATTTTGTTGCAAGAAACGTAACGTTCAAAGCGAACGGATCCCAAAATCCAAACGTCTTCACGAAAAATCGTCAATCGTACGAGCGAAGCGGCAGCGGCGTCATTTGATACTATGTTTTTGCAATTCTTTTTTTATCTATTTATCGTTCCTCAAATCGTCTCGAATTGATCAACAAATTTATCACAAGATTAATCGTTTTTGGTTATAGAAACTTGATTGGTAATCTATGTCTATTTAAGCTAAAAATGGGGAAAATATGTAGGCTAAGGACTATATAAAAATAAAAGCGCAATTAATTCACGTAAATATTACTCTAAAATGCAATGTAAAATTAAACTACAAAAATCGATCTAGATGCAACAAAAATAGACTATAATTAAAAATAAAATCTAAATGCGAAATTAATCTAAATGCAAGCACGTAATAGCAAATAAAAGTGACGAAAAATGAAATCACAAAGATAAACTTAAAAATTAAGTATAAAGCTTCAACCTTTTAAGCTTACTAATCTTTTTAGACGATAAAGCTACAAGCTTTATGTACTAATAAGCTTAATAATCACAAAAGGTGTAAACTTTTTTCTAATAATGAGCTTATCTAAATGAAATCTACTTTTAAAAAACTTTTAAACTATTTTTTTAAACACAAATAATAATAACTAAAACTAATTAAACCGATTTTTATAAAAAAATATAACTTTTATTAAAAACAATTTAAACTAAAACTATCTAATTAAATAAAACTAAAGCGATTAAACTAGAAAAATAAAAAGGAGAGCTTTAGTACCCGTAGTCCGTAGAAAAACGCTCTAAACAAACAACATCAACAACATCAACAAAATACGGCCCGTTAAGTACACGGCCTCCCAATACCAAAACTATCAAAAGCGTAACTCGGCCCGTAAAGTACACGGCCAACCAAATTAATCTCTAACCAAACTAATCAACCATATCAACTTGAACCAAATTAATCAACTATAAGCTCTTCTTCGAAAATGATAGATCGACACGCCGAGATCAAAGAAAACATAAAAGGTTAGAATAATAAGCAATAATTATTAAATGATAAAGATATTTAATTAAAACTTATAGATCTAAAATATTTTTTATGTTTTATAAAAGTATTTTAAAATTTAAAGCTAAAAATTATAGATCTACTTAATCTATTTAAAAACCTAATAGATCTAACTATTTTTTAAGGTTTTTTAAAAATACTTTAAATTTTAAACTCTAAACTTATAGATATAAACTTTTTAATATAAAAAACTAATAGATCTAACTATTTTTTTGGTTTTTTGAAAATAATTTTTATTTTTTAAAGCTTAAACTAATAGATCTAAATAACTAATTAATAAAAACTAAAAGTGCTTAAATAAAAACCTAGCTTATAAATAAGTCGTAAGCCAAAGCTTAGGACTTATGAGACTTAAAAAGCTAAAAAGCTAATTAAACGATTACTCCACAAATAAGCTAGATCTACTAAAGGCAACAATAAGCTTGAAATAAAATGAATTATTCCAACCTTTATATAAATCTAATCTTATTTGGAATAAAGTTATAAAAACTTATCCCAAAATAATAAGATAGATTATTATAAAATTAAAAAGAAAGGAAGAATGAGAATATTATTAAGCTAGAACTTGAATTTTATTAAAAACTTGAATATTACAAAGCTTGAAAATTAAAATTACAAAATATAAAACTATATGAAAAACTTAAGAGAAAAAACTAGGAAAAAAACTTGATTAAATGGGATGAGGGAAGGCTTTATATAGGCAGCCAACATGAGGGTATTATAGTAATTTCACTATCTAATTTTTGCTTCAAAGTTAAGCAAATTTGAGGAAGCTGGCCCTCTATTCTTGTTTTCTCCGATTAATGCTTGACAGCTATCAAAGTGTGGGAATTTTCGCCAATCAGGCACACAATCTTTTAACTTTGTTTTCATCACCACTGCCACGTGGCAGTCCCTGATTGGCTACCCGCCACTTGCACACTGCCACCTCGTACAGCCACAGCCACCTCGTACTGACGTGGCGGAGCCGCCGCCACGTGTCATGCTCTAACTGGCCAGCCGCCACTGCCACCTCTGACCTAGGACTAACATGTCAGCTGACATGTCAGCGCCGCCCTGCCTCTGCCACGTGTCGCATCTCCATTGGTCAGCCGCCAAACCTACAGTACCTGGGACCTGCAATTTTCAGAGTATGTTAGTGCCACGTGGCGCGCTGGCATTGGCCAGCCGCCGCCACGTGGTGCTGACGTCATTGCTGACGTCAGCCGGTTTAGACCGAGTTGAACCGGTCTGAACCGGGTCTGGTTCGGGTCTGGACCGGCCGGTCTGAACCGGTCCGGTCTGGTTCGGGTTCGGGTCTGGACCGGGTCTGGTTCGAACCGGTCTGAACCGGTTGCCACGTGGACCACTGAGGTGGTGCCACGTGGCACTAAGTATAAATACTCAACCAAAGTCTTTGCCAAGACTCGAACCCTGGTCATTTGGGCCAAGGTCGAAGGAGCTAGCCACTGGGCCAAGCATTCCTTCAATTATACATATGAAAAATTTAGTACTTAACCCCATTCCTGGCATGGTTTGACTGAGGTTGACCCCTTTTGACTTGTTTGACCAAATTTTATTAACAATAATAATAACTAGAACAATACCCGTGCGTTGCTCGGGTCTAACGATTAAATAATTCACAACGTATTGAGAACTTAATGTATAAAGAAATCCTTAAAAAAAACATACATCAACAGAGTTGAAACCAAACGGGTTTCTTCTTTTCATCTTCATATTGTCTATTGACAAAACAGCGTACGTTCACCTTTTATATACATTAATTTTATTCGATTTTGAATGGATAATACATACATTATCTGTCGAAGTGATAAACCAAACTCTCATATTCTCCATGGCCAAATTTACCCCCTTTTTCTTTTCATTAAGGTCTTGCCAGTGGATCATGTATTGTTTACGTTCTTGCAACATTTTTCAAATTACTTATGCTGAGTAATATCAAAGTGAAATAATAGTAGAAGCACATGCTCCTCTAAAACATGGTGGCTGGATCTTTTTATTTTTCATAAGTTTTTATTTCTTGAAAAATGATTGTTATGCCTATCAAATGAATCTACATATATATGTCTAAAAATATGATTGATTAATTTCAAAAAATAATTGATGGAAATTAAGAAAGAGAAAATACATAATAAAGATATACAAATGAATTATGCATTAAACATGTTTTTAAGGCTTTTTAAGTCTAGATAGCATTACTTCATACATGCATAAAAAATGATGGTTAAATAACATAAAACTATGTTTAGGATAAAGATAAAAAAAAAAATACTATATTTTATATTGATGCATGCACATAACGTTCAATATAATATATATGGTAGCTATAATAACGGATAAACTTCAATTCTTATAATTTGTGGATGTATCAAGATGCCTGGTTTGGCACACACAGTTAGAGGATGGAACAACAACCTTATAGTTTGGATGCGTGATTCACCTCATCAAGCAACGAACATGTACCACTGCATATGATTTTCAAAGAAGGATATCATCATATCATATTAGACCTTCATACAAATATACAACTATGAGATTCTTTTGTTGAAAAGAAAAACCGAAAAAGTGCATAATTAGTGTTACCTCATGAGTTTGGACATCAACATAGTCCCCAACTTGATATTCAAAAGGGAAAAAAATCAAAGTTTCATAATAAGTATGAAAAATGACTATTGAAGTCTAGATTTGAGAAAATGTTGAAATGCATGAACTATACCTCGATTTCTTCATTGACATTAATTTTGGTGATGTCGGTTAACACGCTACTTGTTTCTTGATAGTAAACATGTTGGTTTACCCCTTCATCTGTAGAAATGGAAGAATCAAATGTTAAAATTGATACTTTGAATTAGAAACAATATGAAGAGTCGACTATATTGTATTATGAATTGAACTGGTTTGTATATATAAACGTACATATATATGCATGGTCAAATTGTCCACCGAAATTCATTCCTTAGAAATGTATCATTTAAATATATTCAAAACATAACTTTTAACTTACATTTCCACTTTGGTATCATGTCAAAGGACAGCCCTATCAAACAGAGAAAATGAAACTTGAAACATATGTCATATAAAAAACGATCTTAAAAAGTAATTAAGAATACAATTATACTAAGATTAGTACATGATCACACCCATATTTCTACAAAAGAGAGTAGGAAAATTACCTCTGTATCAACTCGTAACCAAAAGAGGGGCATATAGTGAGCATGTGAATGCAAATGTTCCTGAAATTTGTCTATAAAAACCGTAAAAACATACCAATATGATATGGTTAAGGTTACGATTGACGTCTATATCACATAAGACAAAATAAATATCAACGAACAAAAATAATACTATATATATACAACGAATTAAGACAAACTCACATGAGAGACCAAAACTGCAAGATTAATGAATGGGAACTTCAATCGAAGATTCACACAAAAAATATTTGAGATAATTAAGAACAGTAAAATGATAACCATAAATGATGAATGAATTATTATTTTTTTGAACAGGATGAATGAATGAATTGAATGTGAGTATATTGTGTTTATTTTAGCCACATACATCGCAGGGGAGTTAGACGACTCAATATTATTAGGATAGTTTGTTAGTATAGATAAAGGTTTTGAATTTTTCACTTTTTATTCCATGTTGTAGATAATGCTCCAGTTATTTCTAAACAAACTTTACGTTTCAAATGGAGTAATTAGAACGGTCAAGATGAAAAGTAGATTAATTTGAACGGATGTGAATAACTTAAAAAATAAAATCACCGGCGGCAATATATAGATAATAATAATAATAATAATATTAATTACGAAAATTATTTTGTTAATTTTAATAAAAACTTTATTTTAATAATTTATTTTCGGAAAATATTATATATATGTTTAATTTATTAAAAACTATTTATTTATTTAAAAACTAATTAATTTTATTTAAAAACTAGTTAAACTTTAAAAATTAATAGAAAACAAACCGTAAAGAGTTACGACGCGAGGTCGGGACCGTTGGTTTCGTAATTTTGTGCTCTTCAATGTGGTTCATTAGTGGATGACTTTGAAGATTGGCAAAAATGGTCCTTGATGTAAAGTCTTCATCAAATCTTCATTTTTAGTCCTTCAAACTTCATTCTTTTGGCACTTTTTGGTCTTTTGACTTTATCTTTCACTTTTTCTTCGATAAATGACCGTGAAATCCCGTGTTTTCTTTCCTTTTGACCTTTTGTACCTATATCAAACCAAAACACAAAACCACGCGTAATTCCGACTTTTACGATACTATACACATGATTAGGTCTTGTTTTTCCTTGATTTTAGTGGCAAAAGGATAAGTGTTAACACACTTATTAGAAATAATAAATTTTTTGACAACTTCTTACAGCTGCTAAGAATTCTTTTTCATTTATATGATATCTTGTTTCTGTATCTGTAAAAGTGCCAGAACAATATCTATAAAGTCTTTCTCCAATTTTTTGTTTATCATGATTGTAATCTATCTTCTTAAGTACTCGGCTCCAATTATTTTCTGAAGCGTCAGTTTCCAAAATTATATCATCATCTTCTTTTGGTAATTGTAATTTAGGTAAATTTTTACAAAGGTGTTTAATTTTTCTTACTTGTCCTTCTAGACTTTTATCAAAACTAAATATCTTATCTTTTTTAAGTAACTTTTGAAATGGTTTTCTTAGCTCTGCCAAGTTTTGGATAAAATCTGAAGCATAATTTAATATACCAAGAAAACTTTGCACATGTTTTTTATCAATTAATTTGTCTGGAAAAGACGAGATTTTTCAACAATGTGGCTTTGGAGTTTTATTCCATTACCATCTAGTTTCATTCCCAAAAACTTAATTTTTCTTTGAAGCATATTTGTTTTCTTTTCAGACAAGGCTAAACATTTTTATGCATAATCAGTAAAAATATCAAGATATTTTAAATGTGAACCTATATCATTCGATAAGACTAAGATATCATCAACATAGACAAAAATGAAGTCATAATCTTTAAATATAGTATCAATCTTTCTTTGAAATATTTGTGGAGCATTTTTAAATCCAAAAGGTAAAACTAACCATTCATATTGGCCTTGTGGAGTAAAAAATGCAGTATAAGCTATACTATCATGATGCATTTTTATTTGCCAAAATCTAGTTTTACAGTCAAATTTAGAAAATATCTTTTTGTTTCTAGTCCAATTTATCAAACTTTCTTTATGTGATAAAAAGTACCCATCAAATAATGTATTTTTTTATTTAACTTTTTATAATTTATCACCATTCTTGCTTTGCCTCTTGTTATCTCGGCATGTTTTCTTACTAAAGAAGCTGGTGAACTATGAGGACTATGGCTAGGTCTTATTAATTTACTATATAGGAGTTCCTTAATTTGTGTCTGGAATTCTTTTTGGTCTTCTGGGTTATACCTTATAGGTTTTACCCGAATTTCTTTATCCTTATCTTTTATTTCTAATTTAGCCATAAGTTGGTTTTTATTCCAGAATTTCAAAGGATTATCTGTATAGCACTCATTTAATCTTTCTTTTGTATCTTCTATATTATTATCAAGTTTTCTAAGATTTACTTGATAATCTAAAAGATTTTCTTTTTTTTGATATTTTAATAATAATTTTCCTCTTTCCATAATTGGTCTTCCTTGGTATCCTATGTCATCGTGTTTCTCACGTTTTTTAAACCTTATAGGAAAACTTCGTCCATAAGCTCTTCTTATTCTTTTAACAGATATCAAATGATGGCATGGTGTTTTAAATAAAATTGGAAAGGCTAAAATATCAAATACAACTTTGTTAAATATTTCAAGGAAATTTTGTCTTAATAAGACATCATTACCTGTATCATGGAAATAAAATGTCGGACCTTTAACTAAATAAGATCCTATCAATAACAAAGGACTTTTTAAACCTTTATTTAGTAATAAAACTTCTTTATTAAGACTAATTCCTCTGTATGTCTCAAGGTCTTGATGATATTCTTTTGGATAACATTCAAATTTACATACACAAAGGCCAAAACCACTATCTATTTAAGCAGCAAAATATTCGGCTTTATAGTTTTTATATGTAATCCCCATAGGGATATAAACACTACTACGACTCGTCATCTAGGAATATATATTAGTTTATCGTTATATGTTATTTTTAAACCGTAAGAACTTATTTTATATGGTTTAACATTTTCTAGAAAAGTTAATCCCAACATAATTTCTAGGCTCTCATCTTCACTTTCATTTTCAATTAATAATCTCAGAGGAATCATTTCCTCACCAAACATAAAATAGTTTCTATTGCTTCTTTTATTATATGCAATTCTCCATTGAAGTTTGTATAATGGTGGGGCACATCTAATTGGTGTTTTTGTAGTTTTCTACATAGCTTATGACTAATGTAGCTTCCGTTTGCTCCTGTATCTATTAATATATTAATACATGAAAATTCTTTTCCATCAAAATATTCCCCTTGAATTTTATAATTCTTTATTGTATCTTCTTTTTCAATTATAGTATCATTATATCTACTAGATATAGATAATCTTCTATTAGATACTCCTTGACTTATAAAAGTAATATTAGGAATCATTTTTTCTTTCAATAAAAGGTGATTGTCTTGTAAGTCTAAGTCTAAAGGTCTAGTATCAATTATTCAATTTTAGATAAAGTGGGAATCTGAACTTGACATACATCATTAAATAAAAATGGAAAATCTATAGTATCTTTTATGCTAAAACATTCAGAATGATGTGTATTTGAAATAGCATATGAAATAGCATAGGTTATTGAATAAGGTCTATTTTGTTCTTTAACGAAATCTTTTCTTTTAATGTCTTGTAACAAACTTAAAGTTTTATCAAAATCCTTATCTTGTATATGATAAGAAATTCTCGGATATACATTAAACTTTAATTTTCCATATTGTAGATTTCCTCGTAAAATACCCATATAGGCTTCTTCTCTATTATGTATTCTATTATCCATAATTGCTAATTCTGTAGGTGTATCTATTCCTTCTTTGAAGGTTGATTTTATATTAATTTGTATGGCTCCGACATGTACCCATTCTAAAGTATTTCTAATTTCGGGCTTTATTTTTTGTAACTTATTTTTAATATCTCTTTTAGATAATAAAGGTATCATGAATTTATTAGAGGTTATATCTACATTCAAAGCTCTTTCTTGGATATTTAGCCCATAATATAGGTGATGGTTTCTCGGACTTATACCCAATTTTTGTAAAGTATTTACTTTAAATCCAGCATGATCAGATAAAGAAAAGTTTTCATGTTGTATTTGTTTTAAGTTTTTCTTATCTATCAAAATTTCTTGTTTGTATTCTCCGAATTGTTCTTCTTGAGAATCCATTATTATAGAACTATTTATTACTTTAAATCAGATTTACTCATCTTCAGACGATGTATATTCATTTTTAGTTATTATAAAAATACTTTCATCTAAATCAATGTCTTGAAAACTTTTAATTGGTATGAAATCACCATTTTCAATTATCTTCTCTATATCTTCATCTATCTCAAATAATTTTAATTTTTTATTAAACTTATCGGGACATCTATTAGCATAATATCCTTCTTTATGACAATAAAAACATCTACAAGTCTTAGGACCTGTTTTTCTTTTAAAAGTAAGTTTAAAAGTATTCTTATATCCTTTGTTTTTATAATAACTTGTTTTTCTCTTTTTAAAATATCTCTTTTTCTAATGAGTTTTCTTATTATATTTCTTTTTTATTTTTCCATAATAATATGAACTATCACACCCAATCATGGTTTGCATTTTAGAATTACCACAACATAATGACGCTCTTTTCTTTAAGCCTTTACTCATTTTAGCTAAAATAGCATCTCCAAACCATTCACTTAATTTATCTCTAACATGTGTAATTCTTTTCCCTAAAGTATCTGTTGTGCATGGCATATATGTATCAATTAATTTTTGTCCCCAAGGGTCAGGTATCTTAGCAAAAAATAGTGGTAAATAAATTTTAGTATTTGGAATTTGATTATATATGTTGTAATAATAGTCTTGAAATACACATATATATCTATCAATTTCACACATATCACATAATTGTAACCTAAGCAAGGCAGTTGAATATTTTTTTAACAATAGCCACATCTTTAATAATATTTCCTTCACCACAGAATTCTATTCTTAGTGCTTCTACTGCTCTAGTAATTACATTTGGTAGGCTATTACCAGTCCCAATTATAGTTTCTTTTGTGTTTGGAGCTATATTTTGCCAAAATCTTAAAGTACTATTTAGAAGAGTTCTTTCTAGAAACCCTTTTAAAGTTTCCATATCCATTTTATTTATCACAATTGATGTTATAAGGGCTGTTTCCCATTTATCAATAGCTTCTTTAGTGTTGTTAACACAATCAAGGTCTAAATATATTCCAAAGGGATTAATAGGCTCATTTTTCATACTCTCATATGGTGTAAACTTTTCATTTCTTTCCCTTTTATTTTATCCTTTTTTCTAATAGTGGTCTTAACAGCAGCATATCCCTCAGTGGGTCTATTAAATGATTCTGTTATAGTTCCCGAGTTACTTGTACTTGGTATATCATTAACATTTGGTACAAAATTTTCTTGTTTAAGATCTGGTTTTAAATTTACAAAATTATTATTTATATTTATCTCTCCAATTTTAGTAACTAGACTATCTATATTTGTTGGTATATAGTTTTCAAAGTCCGATTCTGTCATTTTTAATAATCTTTATAACCTTTAGGTATCTCTAAAGAAATAATTTTTTGAAGTAATTTATCCTGAGTATTCTTAGAAGAATCAAGTGTTCTTTATTCTTTTCATTATTATGAGTAAATGTTTTTAGTAAAGTATTTAATTTTTCTAGTTGAGATAAATTTTTTTCTCCAAAAAAAACAATCGTTTTTTGTAATTCTATCATATCTTTCTAAGTTTTTAAGCAATTATCATTCTCATTTTTTAATTCTCGAAAGCTATATTTATCCATTAAGAAGAATTATAGTTCCAGTCTGTATTATCATATCTATAGTCAGATAGGTCCATTCATATCTATCAAAACTAAAGTCTTCATCAGAAATATAATCATCAAACATCATTTAAATCTATGTTTTCTAAGTCATCAATTAAATTATCAATTTGGTTTATACCAGGATTATTATTATAAAAATTTGGTTGAGTTTCTTCAAAAAGTAGTATCGAATTATCGACAAAGTATATGTTTAAAGCCAAAATCGTATCTAAATCAATTTCCATCCCACCCGGTGAAAAAGTTTGAATGGCTCTGATACCATTTGTGTAAGCCGATATATTTTGTCGGTTCAAAATCGTTAAGTCTAATAAAATCCCATTTAAGTATTTAAATAAGCAATCAAACCCATTTTTTTATATTATATTAATATTCCACATATTTAAATCATTAAATTAACTATTTAAATCATGTACACATAACATATAAAAGTTTAATATTCATGTAAATCAAATTGGACTAATTGTTAAATAGATGAGACATATCATTTTTACGTATATGTATTTTTAAATTAATTAGATTCTAAGATTCTTGAATATTTTATTTGAACTTTTTTTTAATATAACACTTCTTATAATAACTAGGAATTATAATACTAGTTGAGATTTCTTTAAAATTACCTTAGAGAAGAGTCTAACACGCTTCCGTATTCGTCTCCCTTTTCGACCAGCATATTACCGGGTGACACCACTAGACTTCTTAGCAGAGTATTTCAACTCCAACCCATCATTGAAAGATAGGTGACTTCTTTTGTGGCTCCTTCAATAATATTTAGCTCAGCCTAATTTCATTTCCTACGTTAGGCGTACGGTAAACTTCTCTTGAATTGGTTGGAAATATTCTTTAGGTAATATTAAAGTAATCACCAACAAGTATAATTCCAAGCTACTATAAGAAATGTGCAGGAATATTAGCTATGCATGTTGGAGAATCTTACAAAGTATTTCATGAAATTAGAACAATATTTTATAATATTGGTAATCTATGATTTCTCAAGAGGGTTGATGTTTTCTAAAGAGAGAAAGTAGAGAGAGAAAGAGAGAGAAAATGTAATAATATTATAGAAAAATGAAACAACCAACACCCTCTCCATCAAAGGAGAGGGCTTTTATACCCAAGCCTTGGTGGGCTTGGGCCTTCCAACCCATGGAAATTTCCATGGGCTAGGCGTTTACACAATACAAAGTAAATTACTAACTACGAGCCTACAACGTTTAATAATATTGCTGGAGTGACCGATATTTCTAATATACGTTAAAAACGTATTTCCAACAATCTCCCCCTAAGGGAGGTCACTCCAAATTACAAAGTCCTAAACCTAGCATACTATACTAAGTCTTCGTCTTGAGCTCGTAGTTGTTTTCTCTTTTCTTCTTTCTTTTCTTTTGTGAATATGTTGATAATCATTAAGCTTTGGCCAAGAGCATGTTCTTTGACCTTTCACGTGCAGTCTTTGCCTTCTCAGGCTATACACTTAGCATTTTGAGTTTATTTTCATAATCAAGAGTCGAATTTGTAAACAAGAATGCTTAAGAAGGTCAAAATCGTTTTACAACGCGAAGGTACAAAACTGTCCGGAATTTTGAGTTTAGTAATGTGACGAGCAGTGGGTCATAGAAGTGAGATCTTTTTTATGAAATTTAATATGGACTTTATACAGGTTGTAAATGATTTTTACAAATTTTCTCATAATTTTTTGTGGTGTCTAAGTATGGAAATTCAGTCCGTACATTAGGTATGTACTGGCAGAATTGTAATTGGAGGAATAGTTTTAATACAGTATAAAAATGAACGTGTCTAGTAAATATCACTTGTTTGGATTCCGGGCGTGAGTTTATACAAACTTTGAGTGTTCTTAATTATGTACATTCAATACTTGAAGGTACTCGAAGGTGTTGATTCATTTCGCGTTTGTTTGTTAGGTGTTGTATTTGATTTCCCGGGGCATCCTTATCGTCGGTGATTGTCTTCGTCTACGTCTTCGCTACTACTACTATCACTACTACTTAAGGTGAGTCTATAGCCTCGCTTTTTACTAGATTTTAAATGATTTTAACCCGCGAGGGGGATACATGCTATTTGAAATGAAATGGAACACAAGTCATGAATGATTGTTTAGACCCGAATGTTGTTTGGATTGTATTGAGTACCTTGTTGCTAAAGGCCCTAATTTCATGAACCGTTAAATATTGTCTTGACCTTGTGTGGGTTGGAAATAGCCACTTATATAATTGATAGTACTATGGGGTTGACGACCCTATCCGAGACGAGAGTTAGTACGTTGAGTACCCTCTGCGGACGGATAACTTGTGATAAGAGATAAGGTATAAATCTTGCAACTAATACCTTAAGAGGGGCAATGGTTTCATTTTGATCATGCCGACACTTTGGCGCGGGTGATTAAGTTAACGGGTCGGTGTCATGACCTTAAATACAATCATTAGCTTTGCTAAATATGAAATACTTGAATAGTAGATTGTGTATACAGCAATGCTATTGGATGATCATGATTGGTTTTTAATACTTGTATTCAACTTATGATTTGACAAACCTATAGACTCGCTTAACTGTTGTGTCGACGATTTTAAGCATGTATTTCAGGTAATCAAGATTGATAGCAGCGGAGCATGCATGGAGGGAGTTGATGCTTTATTGGTCTAAAACTTATGGATTTCCTTCCCTTTTTATTAAATTATTTAATTTCATGTCTTGGTAAAAATATATTGTTGTGTTTTGGTTGAGATCTTTGGGGACATGTAACGCTACTCTAATGAAAACAAAATGTTTGGGTTGGAAACGTTTTAGACAAAGGTTATAAATATTCTTTTTTCTTATTTTAAACGTCTCTTTTGAGGTCATTATCTATGATTGTGTGTGATGTGCTATGAAATAACGCCCAAAGTGGTATTCCGCTGCGTGGTAATTTGGGGGTGTTATAGATTGGTATCAGAGCCACAAGTTATAGAGAACTAGGTCGATTTTTGAAAAACCTAAACTATAACTTTTGGTGTCGTAAAAAGTTTTAAAGCACGCAACTACTCCGCATGGCTCCGGTAAGATTTCTTTAGAATTGCTTTATATTTTAGATGTATCCCTCAAAACTGATATGAATTCCCTAGTATTTAGTAAGTAAATACTATGATAATATATTGAGATATTGTTGTGTACGTCGAGTACTTATCATCATAATTTTCAAATTCTTGTAAGACTATCTTATAGGTTTCATGTAATTGGCATACGTGCTACGTTGCATTGCATGGCAACAATGCGTTGTGATCCTACGTGTATGTAGGAATGATTGTATGTATTGGTATGTATATACTATGGTATTTAGAGGATTGCATGCGAAGCAATGGTCCTTGGGTGATTATTGTACATTTAAAATGCGGTTTTGTTGAGAATTCGGCCTCACCGCCAATTATCGATCTTGATAATTAATTTATTGTTCGAATAACCAAGTGTGAACCTCGTTTGATACTCTAGACACTTAAATAATGCTTCATAACATATTGTATGTCGACTAGATTGATCTCGATTGTCGTTATCGCAACGTGATGTGTCATTCTTGGACATCTTCTTTTGAAACGTAATTTACCTACGTACTATTTTATTTCCTTTATTCCTTATGGGTTTGATATATTAGTCGTGTAACTATAACATAGTCGAAGTATAATCAACGATGCGTACATCGTAGCAACGAATCATATGTGTATATTATAAAACATCGTTGAGGCGTATCGCCATTTAATCGTTTTTATCATCCTACTTGAATTTAAATATGTGTTTTAAGGATAGACTAGCGTTGTGATCAAGCGAGATGGCTTGAGGTTTGGTTGGTTTGTGTTCATTTGATTGTCTATGATTTCGAGACTCATCTGAAGCCGATATCAACACTCAGTTGACATACGTATTCTCGTTCTGTTTATTTCATTTATTTTATTGTTTCATTATTTTGAATTCGATATTATTTTGAAATCGATATTATGTATGATTTAAACGTAAAGCGTTTTACATATTAAATATATGGTGAATGAAACCCTTCGATAAAAATGACCTAGGATGTGTCTTGGAACCAGTAAAATTCCTATAGAGAGTAAAGTGACAAAGTGAAATTATTTTTCCTTCAACCTTGGTTGGTAAATCATAATAAGTAATTTATATTACATGTAAAATCCTTGTTTCCATATATTAATACTTTGATACTAAAATCTTGTGATGGAACTGTCAAGAATTTGTTTAATATAATTTGAAAAAAAGGAGTTGTTAATAAAATTAACAATATGAATATCGCGTATATGCAGCTTTTGGATTTGATGTGAATTAATTTTTGGGTCATTATGTAAACTTTTGACGTATTCTGTAATATAGAACATGAGTAGAAAAACTGGTTATGTATTTCAGAGCTAGAAACTTTGTAAAATTGGTTTTAATTTTTAACATAAGGTTCAGTTTTATTTACGAATGCATCGGTATAAACTATAACTCGTCACTCGTTGTAGTGAATAAATTGGGACGAAATCGGAATATATACTCTAAAGTGAAAAATTCTAACGCTTGAAATAAATTATTAAAAGTTGATGGAACGTTATTTTATTCCGCTGCGAGATGTGTTAATTTTAAAAATCACTTGATAATTGGCTAAAGATGTAAAATCCGAATTTTCTACATTTCAGAATTATTGAAATAAGCATTTTCATTATTTATTATATTATTATTATTATCGAGATTCAGTCTCGACTAAAATCAGTAAGTTATCCGAGATAATACTACGTGAAACCTCTTTAGCATTTGAGTCGAATGGCGCGAATATGATTTAACAAATCAGTTTTAAGGAAAAGATATGTATAATAAAAAGTCAAGGTTAATTTTTAGAGTCAATTGGACTAATTCAAGTTGTGTTGGGTATTTGTATATACGTAATATGATAAGTTGTAATAATAGTATGAAACTTTGAAAATTCTTACTATGTACGTTTTTGGTACTTAAGATATGAATATTAACGAGATTTTGACACAAGTTTGGAGATTTTGAAACCTAATGATTTTATCAATTATGATAACTGAGTCACCGCACCTATTAATGTTAATAACTTCCTTGAGATCGTAATTTTTCCATAAATAAAAGCTTTGTAAAAGATTGAAAAATGACAAAAATGAAGTCTTAAATGGTGTAACATAAAATATGCAAATGTTTGGTTTTACAATATACAAGGTAACATTAATTAGAATATGCAAATGGATTACCCAACACACGCCTGCTCGTATATTATTTTATAAAGATGTATATCTAATGTTTTGAGTCACGATGGTTCGATCATACAACATCTCTTCTTCGATTTTGCGAGTCTATATCTGAACTTGGGTAGTCATGTGATTTTTCGTTTTAATATTATCAATGGTATGAGACCATTATTTATTTTTGAATTGCTACTTTGCTAGTATATGTTAATAAGGGTATGTCACCCGGTGTATTTTTGTCCTCTTCATGGACGCCGTAACTTTTCTTCTTTTGATTATTGGAACCTAAATTTGATGGAATGTATGTGTAACTCGAAACAATGGAAATGATGATTGTTATCTTAGTTTTGGCATTTGTGATGATGTTTGCTGTCCACTTCATGATTCGATAAGATTGTTGTTGTTTTCTCGAAACTCTTGTCATATCTTCGAAGTATCTCATTTCTAATGTGGTTAATTTTAGTTGGCAAATATATTGCTCGTTTACCTCGTTCGATCTCATTGATTCTTGATTTTATTACTTGTTGTGCTTGCAATGATCTTTAATCTTGAACCACCTTACCATTATTTGGTGAATAATCTATTTTGAAAATATGTATGAGTGTGTGAAATGTTTCGTTGAACCAAATGCAAATGGTTTCGAATTATTTATTTGTTTATTTTCTCATAAAAAGGCAACTCAAAAGTATGTTTCCAAAGTGGATGAAAAATGTTTGATGTGTTTCTTAAAACGATGGTAGTAATATTTTCCCATTTCAAAGTTCATTTTAAACGATTTAATTATTTTGAAGTCTAGGTCGAAAACTTTCATAGTCATATTTGGTGTGTAATAATAACGTTTGTGTCGTCCCTTGATCCTCAATTATGCACGGCTTGGCTAACTATGCATAATTCTGGAAGAGCCTTGTTTTGTTGGTTTTCGTTGCTTGGTCCTCAAGTATGCATGATCTAGCTAATTATGCATAGTTTAGGAAGAGCACTATCGTGTCAAATCAATTGGTCATCTTAAAACTTGTAGTGTTTTGATAAATGTTTGGATGAGAATGATTTTAAAACGGTGGATCCTTATGCAAGTAATTGTATTCTCTTTGATTCCTAAAGAAATTTTTTGAATTTTATTGTGTTCCTTGAAATCTTTTCTTTCGTATGGCGTTGACTTAGTAAGTCACCTTGGCCGAGTAATTTTGGGAAAATGTTTTTATGAGTTGTATGTAACGTGCGAATTCCATTGGAATCACTAGGGTTTTGATGAAATATCAAAGGGGCTCGTACCGACACTGAGAAGAGATTTTAACAAAAATAGAGGACTGTCCAAGTAGAGGAAATCCGAGTTCGAGTAAATATGAGGGAAATGAAGAAGACTTCTCCTACATCAAATGTGTCGTACCTAATTTATTTTCTTTTGTCGTTACTTTGATATGTCAAACGAAACGCGATAAACTGTTGAAGTTTACCAACTGTGCATCAGTAATTGGAAGACAATTCCATTTGGCGCCTTAGTTTATTCAAGTGAGGAATCCTCTTTCCTTGACTCGGCCATCTTTGATCATCGATGGTTAAACGATAGATAGACATTATGTGGTATGTGATCTAGTCGAGTGATCGTAAGTTGTGAGATAGATAATACTCAAGTAAAAGCTTTCATAAATAATAATATGCCCTCAAAACCTGAATTTAAAAGATTAATTAGACGGCAAACTCTTTTATCTGAATATGTTTTTGATATCGAGATTATTAAATCTGAAAAAATGTTTTAGCAAATTTCTTGACCAGAGATGGAAAAGAAAATTGAAGATCTTGATATATTGCTTAGTTGCATGGATAAAGCTGTACAAAGAATAAAGGATACTACTTCAGATATGGAAGAATTAATGGATATATTAGGGGCCATTCCAGAAAATATAGTACAAATAAAAGATATATTTAAAAGGCAATGCGCTATGATAGCAACAAGTGCTAATAACTATAAGTCTGATAGCCTTCAAATAAGGGCCATGGTACAAGGAAGTTCCAGCAAAACTGATATCCCATCCTGTTCTTCTGATGAACAAATGATGGATATAATTTCTGATAAAGAAGAAACAGTTAAGATTAAGGAAACATATTCCTTTAGACCCCAATCAAATAAAACTTCATCTTTTGAAAATAATTATCCAAAACCCAATTATTCAAAACCCTATTGAAATACAAACCCTAACAATGAAAGATTTATATAGTCTTTCGTCAATAGGTATAAGAATTGTTGATTTCAATGGAGTATATCCTCGTATTAATTATTTTCAGGGTTTAACCCAGACGAAGTTAGATATTGGTACGAGTTTGGGGCAATAAACTCGATTTACCTTATAACCCCAAATTTTACATATTTATCAAAAATGCCGTTTTGGTTACAAAATACAGTTAAGGAATGTTATAAAAATAATCCTTGCTTCAGTTACAAAGATCAGTTGATACTGAAATTCTTGTCAGCCAGACCAGATTTTCATGATAATTACAGATATCCAGCATACCATTTCATACAGTTGACAAAATTGGAAGGTACAGGAAAAGATATAGATACATTCAGAAAACCATTTCAAAGATTTAATGAAGAAGGGATACGCGTAAGACGAGCCATCGGATTAAGGTTTATTATCCTATCAATGGAGACAATATTAAAAAGAGATTTTAGAACTTATAGAGGAGAAAGCCCGCTTTCCCCAATAATGATTGCTCCAACGAAGAAATCGCCCTTAGGTGCCATAAAATATGTACAACAAACAATGAAAAGGATAGAAAGGGGTATTATAAGATCCAGTCCAGATGCCCAAAAGAAGTTCTGTGTCCAACGGAGTCATATAGAACAAGGAGGAGGAATCTGCCCGGCATGTTCAAAAAATAAAGAAGTAACCATAATCCCTGATGATTAAATGATAAAAATTAACCACTAAAAATAACAAATGTGATTAATAAAATATTTGAGAGATTGGATGATATCTACAAAGAAGATTCTAAGAGTACGTGTTTGGAGATACATTATACGTGGTGGATATTCAAAAAACACAAGATACGTGGCCTATATTCTAAAAAGGAAAGATATGTGTAAACTTTTCAATAAGCGGTTGATGACACGTTCGAAGAAAGAAAGACAGATGTGAAGACCTAAAGAACTGAAGAATCTTTCCAATGTAATATAAATGAGACTTTGTAATAGAATAGTGGTATCATTTGTTTTTCTATGTATCTTTGCTTATTATCAATAAAAATATCTGCAACTTAGTCATATTCCAAGATTCCATGCAACATTGTTCCAATTTCATGAAACACTTTGCAAGATTCTCCAACATGCATAGCTAATATTCCTGCGCATTTCTTATAGTAGTTTGGAATTATACTTGTTAGTAATTACTTTAATATCACCTAAAGAATATTTCCAACCAATTCAAGAGAAGTCTACCGTACGCCTAACGTAGGAAACTAAATTAGGCTGAGCTAAATATTATTGAAGGAGCCACAAAAGAAGTCACCTATCTTTCAATGATGGGTTGGAGTTGAAATACTCTGCTAAGAAGTCTAGTGGTGTGACCCGGTAATATTTTGGTCAAAAAGGGAGACGAATACGGAAGCGTGTTGGACTCTTCTCAAGGTAATTTTAAAGAAATCTCAACTAGTATTATAATTCATAGTTACTAGAATAAGTGTTATAATAAAAAAAAGTTCAAATAAAATATTCAAGAATCTTAGAATCTAATTAATAAAAATACATATACGTAAAAAATGATATGTCTCATCTATTTGATACCATACTTTGTAGATAATTCGATACTACTTTTTGAAGAAACTCAAACAAATTTTTCTAATAATAATCCTGGTATAAACCAAATTGATAATTTAATTGATGACTTAGAAAACATAGATTTAAATTATGAATTTGATGATTATATTTCTGATGAAGACTTTACTTTTGATAGATATGAGTGGACTCATCTGACTATAGATATGATAATACAGACTGGAACTATAATTCTTATTAATGGATAAATATAGCTTTTGAGAATTAAAAAATGAGAATGATAATTGCTTAAAAACTGAGAAAGATATGATAGAATTACAAAAAAACGATTGTTTTTTATGGAGAAAAAATATTATCTTAACTAGAAAAATATTCTATGAATACTCAGGATAAATTACTTCAACAAATTATTTCTTTAGAGATACCTAAAGGTTATAAAGATTATTAAAAATGACAAATTCGGACTTTGAAAATTATATACCAACAGATATAGATAGTCTAGTTAACAGACTGGAGAGATAAATATAAATGATAAATTTGTAAATTTAAAACCAGATCTTAAACAAGAAAATTTTGTACCAAATGTTAATGATATACCAAGTACAAGTAACTCGGGAACTATAACAGAATCATTTGATATGCTGCAGTTAAGACCAAACAATTAGAAAAAAGGATAAAATTAAAGGGGAAAGAAACGAAAAGTTTACACCATATGAGAGTATTAAAAATGAGCCTATTAATCCCTTTGGAATATATTTAGACCTTGATTGTGTTAACAACAGTGAAGAAGCTATTGATAAATGGGTAACCTCCCTTAGAACAGCAGTTGCGATAAAAAAATGGATATGGAAACTTTAAAAGGGTTTCTAGAAAGAACTCTTCTAAATAGTACTTTAAGATTTTGGCAAAATATAGCTCCAAACACAAAAGAAACTATAATTAGGACTGATAATAGCCTACCAAATGTAATTACTAGAGCAGTAGAAGCACTAAGATTAGAATTCTGTGGTGAAGGAAATATTATTAAAGATGTGGCTAATGTTAAAAAATATTCAACTGCCTTGCTTAGGTTAGAATTATGTGATATGTGTGAAATTGATAGATATATATGTGTATTTCAAGACTATTATTAACACATATATAATCAAATGCTAAATACTGAAAGTTATTTACCACTATTTTTTGCTAAGATACCTGACCCTTGGGGACAAAAATTAACTGATACATATATGCCAGGCACAGCAAATACTTTATGGAAAAGAATTACACATGTTAGAGATAAATTAAGTGAATGGTGTGGAGATGATATTTTAGCTCAAATGAGTAAAGGCTTAAAGAAAAGAGCGTCATTATATTGTGGTAATTTTAAAATGCCAACCATGATTGGGTGTGACAGTTCATATTATTATGGAGAAATATAAGAAGAAAACCCATTATAAAAAGAGATATTTTAAAAATAGAAAAACGAGTTATTATAAAAACAAAGGATATAAGAATACTTTTAAACCTACTTTTAAAAGAAAAACAGGTTCTAAGACTTGTAGATGTTTTATTGTCATAAAGAAGGACATTATGCTAATAGATGTCCCGATATGTTTAATAAAAATTTAAAATTATTTGAGATAGATGAAGATATAGAGAAGATAATTGAAAATGGTGATTTTATACCAATTAAAAGTTTTCAAGACATTGATTTAGATGAAAGTATTTCTATAATAACTGAAACTAAAAATACATCGTCTGAAGATGAGTAAATCTGATTTACAAGTTATAAATTGTTCTATAATAATGGATTCTCAAGAAGAACAATTTGGAGAATACAAACAAGAAATTTTGATAGATAAGAAAAAGTTAAAACAAATACAACATGAAAACTATTCTTTATCTAATCATGCTGGATTTAAAGTAAATACTTTACAAAAATTGGCTTTAAGTCCGAGAAACCATCACCTATATTATGGGCTAAATATCCAAGAAAGAGCTTTGAATGTATATATAACCTATAATAAAGTCATGATACCTTTATTATCTAAAAGAGATATTCAAAATAAGTTACAAAAAATAAAGCCCGAAATTAGAAATACTTTAGGATGGGTATATGTCGGAGCCATACAAATTATTATAAAATAAACCTTTAAAGAAGGAATAGATACACCTATAGAATTAGCAATTATGGATAATAGAATACATAATAGAGAAGAATCCTTTTTGGGTATTTTACGAGGAAATCTACAATATGGAAAATTAAAGTTTAATGTATATCCGAGAATTTCTTATCATTTATAAGATAAGGATTTTGATAAAACTTTAAGTTTGTTACAAGACTTTAAAAGAAAAGATTTCTTTAAAGAACAAAATAGACCTTATTCAATAACCTATGCTATTTCATATACTATTTCAAATACACATCATTCTGAATGTTTTAGCATAAAAGATACTATAGATTTTCCATTTTTATTTAATGATGTATGTCAAGTTCAGATTCCCACTTTATCTGAAATTGAGGAAATTGATACTAGACCCTTAGACTTAGATTTACAAGACAAACCCCTTTTATTGAAAGAACAAATGATTCCTAAACTTACTTTTACAAGTCAAGGAGTATCTAATAGAATATTATCTATATCTAGTAGATATAATGATACTATAATTGAAAAAGAAGATACAATAAAGGATTATAAAATTCAAGGGAATATTTTGATGGAAAAGAATTTTCATGTGTTAATATATTAATAGATACAGGAGCAAACGGAAGCTACATTAGTCATAAGCTATGTAGAAAACTACAAAAACACCAATTAGATGTGCCCCACCATTATACAAACTTCAATGGAGAATTGCATATAATAAAAAAAGCAATAGAAACTATTATTTAGTTTGGTGAGGAAAAGATTCCTCTGAGATTATTAATTGAAAATGAAAGTGAAGATGATAGCCTAGAAATTATGTTGGGATTAACTTTTCTAGAAATTGTTAAGCCATATAAAATAAGTTCTTATGGTTTAAAAATAACATATAATGATAAACTATTATATATTCCTAGATGACGAGTCGTAGTAGTGTTTATGCCCCTATGGGGATTACATATAAAGACTATAAAGCCGAATATTTTGCTGCTTATATAGATAGTGGTGTTGGCCTCTGTATATGTATATCTGAATGTTATCCAAAATAATATCATCAAGACCTTAAGACATACAGAGGAATTAGTTTTAATAAAGAAGTTTTATTACTAAATAAAGGTATAAAAAGTCCTTTGTTATTGATAGGATCTTATTTAGTTAAAGGTTTGACATTTTATTTCCATGATACAGGTAGTGATGTCTTATTAGGATAAAATTTCCTTGAAAGATTTAACAAAGTTGTATTTGATATTTTAGCCTTTCAAATTTTATTTAAAACACCATGCCATCATTTGATATTTGTTAAAAGAATAAGAAGAGCTTATGGACGAAGTTTTCCTATAAGGTTTAAAAAATGTGAGAAACATGATGACATAGGATACCAAGGAAAACCAATTATAGAAAGAGGAAAATTATTATTAAAATATCAGAAAGAAGAAAATCTTTTAGATTATCAAGTAAATCTTAGAAAACTTGATAATAATATAGAAGATATAAAATAAATACTAAATGAGTGCTATACAGATAATCCTTTAAAATTCTGGAATAAAAACCAAATTATGGCTAAATTAGAAATGAAAGATAAGGATAAAGAAATTCGGGTAAAACCTATGAGGTATAACCCAGAAGACCAAAAAGAATTCCAGACACAATTAAGGAACTCTTAGATAGTAAATTAATAAGACCTAGCCATAGTCCTTATAGTTCACCAGCTTTTTTAGTAAGAAAACATGCCGAGATAACAAGAGGCAAAGCAAGAATGGTGATAAATTATAAAAAGTTAAATGAAAATATAGTATTTGATGGGTACTTTTTACCACATAAAGAAAGTTTGATAAATTGGACTAGAAACAAAAAGATATTTTCTAAATTTGATTGTAAAAGTGGATTTTGGCAAATAAAAATGCATCCTGATAGTATAGCTTATACTGCATTTTCTACTCCACAAGGCAACTATGAATGGTTAGTTTTACCTTTTGGATTAAAATATGCTCCACAATTATTTCAAAGAAAGATCGATATTATATTTAAAGATTATGACTTCATGTTTGTCTATATTGATGATATTATAGTCTTATAGAATGATATAGGTTCATATTTAAAACATCTTGATGTTTTTGCTGATTTATGTATAAAAAATGGTTTAGCCTTGTCTGAAAAGAAAACAAATATGCTTAAAAAAGAAATTGAGTTTTTGGGAATGAAACTAGATGGTAATGGCATAAAACTCCAAAGCCACATTGTTGAAAAAATCTCGTCTTTTGCAGACAAATTAATTGATAAAAAACATGTGCAAAGTTTTCTTGGTATATTAAATTATGCTTCAGATTTTATCCAAAACTTGGAAGAGCTAAGAAAACCATTTCAAAAGTTACTTAAAAAAGATAAGATATTTAGTTTTGATAAAAGTCTAGAAGGACAAGTAAGAAAAATTAAAGACCTTTGAAAAAATTTACCTAAATTACAATTACCAAAAGAAGATGATGATATAATTTTGGAAACTGACGCTTCATAAAATAATTGGAGCGGAGTGCTTAAGAAGATAGACTACAATCATGATAAACAAAAAATTGGAGAAAGCTAATACAAGGTTTTTAAGCTCGTATGAAAGTTCGTTAATCCGATCTTTTCGAATTGAGAAATGGATTTTAGTGCGACTCAATTGTTCTTGGTGGAATAATAAATGGTTTGGTTGATTATCTATTTAAAGACTAAAAGCAGATAATTTTCGTTGAGTAATGATTAAAGCTTTTGAAAATTAAACTAAAAGTTATTTAGAAAAATACTTTGTAAAACTTTAAAACTTAAAAACATTCTACCGGAATGTATCAAAATGAAAGCCATCGGAATAATCAAATACATAGCTGTCGAAATGTTCATCTGAATTCCCATCGGAATGTCCAAGTCAATTCTGTCGGAATATGGTTCTGTCGCAAAGTCTAGACCGGAATGCAAGTAAACACTTATGTCGCAATGTGCATCTATCGGAATGTACCTGACAAAATTTTGGCAGAGTTTCGAGTCAAAGTAACCTTATCACCCGTCGGAATATGCAATCGCAATGAGCGATCGCAATCCAGATCGGAATAAGGGGGAAGTACCAGTTATCGCAAAGTAAAACCACAAGGGGTTACTGCGATAGACAAAAGCTACTCGTCGGAATGATGTATTCCCCAATATTGTGATGGATCATGAAACTATCCGAAAATGATGGTAAGCTAAAATTTCAATAAGCATGTAAAATAAGCTACTTTATCCGAACCTTAAACGACTATATAAGCTTAAATTTGATAACTTTCGAAAACATGAAATCATAAACTTTATAAAAGAAACTTTTGAAAAGATTAAACCTTATGAGAATCCGAAAAGCAATAAGCTAAAACATGAAATAAGCCAATAAGCACAAAGAGCTTATAGCCTAATCCATATGAAGCTTATGTAGTGATTAAAAGGTTAACTTTCTAAACACCAAAACATCAAATTCAAACACGAAACAAGTATGTTTCGAATCAAAATCAATCAAAATCAAGAAATGTAGAAAGAGAGTAAAGAACATAAACTTAAACTTAAACTTTTGATTAATAAAACTCAAATACAAAGATTAATGAAAGCTTAAACTTGAAAGATTAAAAGGAAGAAAATATGAAAAACTTAGTGAGAGAAAGTTTGGAAGTTTCTCTCTCTAAAAACTAGAAAGGAAAAAATTAAAAATGAAAAATAACTCTAAACAATGAAGGGGACTCCTATTTATAGGACTTGAACTTGGTTGGTGAGTGGGCTTTTCTCCTTTCTTTTTGTCTTATCATCTTTTCAGTAAAGTTGACGTTTTCGATTCTGATTCGGGATTTGTCGATGAATAAATTAAACTCGTCTTTTAATTTCTTCGTTTAATAGACTTGAGTTCTTCGACATATGTAAATCTTCCATCTTTGGTCCTTTTCTTCGATAAATCTTCAAATAGGCCCATTGACTTCAAATCTTTTGCATCCCTTGGACTATAGACTTCGTCTTTTCGTCTTTTTCTTCGATAAAACCCGTGCAATCCCATGTTTTCTTCAATATTTATCCGATTGGATCTGAAAACACAACAAACACACAAACCACGCATAATTCCAAATAAATGATATTAAATACGCGTTTTGGTCTCGTTTTTAGCAACAAATAAGTGGTAAAAGGATGGGTTTTTTCACACCTATCAAATCCCCTACACTTAACCATTGCAATGCCCTCATGCAATGCATTAATTTTAAAGCACGGTTTACATTTCTCATCATAAATAACCCACCTTGGCTTTTATTAAATTCTAAACACTAAGGAAACCAAAAAAACAAAACAAGTAAAGAATTCAAAGACTTACATTGGGGTTTTAGGTTGTCATGAATGTTCATCATTCTCAAGTTTCACGTTCCCCATACCAAGCTTAAAAACGAGATCATTGTTATTATAAGTTAGCAAACTAACACGAACTCATGTGGCCCAATTATTCACTTAGACTCCCTTATTCCTAGGTGTATCTCTTATATTTTAATATTGTCTTAAATGATCACGAGGATGCATTGTTTGACTTATTTCGATAGTTATTTAAGCTGAAAACAAAGTGGGACGATTTAATCAATAGTTAGCTAAAGGACAAAATCTTTTAAAACTGCTTCTCGGGACCTCATAAAGTTCATATCTTGGCATAACTCGCTTCACGATTTGAGACCTTTCTCGGACCGATATTTGGCAGCGACTTCATACTTCAAATCTTTGAGAGACGTTCTTGAAATTATGGTCTTCTCTTCGTATTAGGAATTTCTTCACTTGAACTTTTTGAGAGATTCTTCATATTTGGACCACGAATTTTTCATTTTTCTCCAATCTTTATTTTGGACTTTGATATACAACGATCCGCCTCCTTTTAGGACTTGGATCTATTTATCCTCATACCTAGCTAGGGTCTTTTCAGATAGACTTCTCCATGATCTTTTGGGGATGATAGGTGTGAAAACACCCATCCTTTTACCACTTAATTACAATAATAACCAGGCCAAAACGTGTATTTAAGTCATAAATGTCGGAATTATGCGTGGTTTGCGTTTTTGTTGTGATTTAGGACGAAAATGTGAAAAGGGGAGAAAACACGGGCATTCACGGGCTTTTATCAAAGAAAAAGACAAAAGACGAAGTCAAGAAATCAAGAGTGCAAAAAGAACGGAAGTCCAAGACCAATTCTGAAGATTTATCGAAGAAAAAGTCAAAAGACGGAAGTTTACTAAAAGCCGAAGAACTCAAGTCTAATTTATTGAAGATTACAAGACGAGTTTATTAATCCCGAGACAAAAGTCAAAGAATTAAGAAGATTAAGGACTAATCAAGCAATTAAGGAAAGAAGAAAGAAGGGAGGAAGCTTCCTCTAAGCACCTCCCTAATCCCCTATATATAGTTTTCATTTTCATTCCATTTGTAGTTGTTGGGTAGCTTGACAAACTACCTCTTCCACCATTTTCATTTACTTGCACCTTAATTACTTGCACTTTTAATTACCTTGTCATACACCTTTAATTCATTTAATTCCAAGTAAGTTACTTTTATGTTTATTGAATCTTTATCTTTATTGTTAATCTCTCATCTTCATTTCTTGTTTGGATTTAATCTTTGTGTTTGTGTTCTTGAGTTTCATAGTTTTGATCAAGTGGGTTTTAATTATTTTGATTATGATTGTTAGTGTTATTGATTTGGTTTGTTCGATTATCATTAGTTGATCATTTGTGGTTAATCTTGTTTAATCTTTTGGTTTGATTTGGTTAGTTTTGATTGAATTCGTCCCTTCATCTTTTCCTTGTTATTCGTTACTGTTACCAAGCCCAGATTCCGAATCAAGGCATTAATGTTCCGAATGAAGGGATTTTTATTATTATTCCGGATCAGTTGTTCATTCGGAATATATTCCGGATCAATGAAATGTTCCGAATGAGCTTTCAAGTTTAATATTCCGAATCAATGTTTTTGTTCCGAATAAGTGAATGTTCCGAATGAAGACATTATTCCGGATGAGCATTTCTCACTTATTATTCCGAATGAGCATTTTAGCTTAATTATTCCGGATGAGTCCTACATTCCGAATGAGCTAGTTTATTCCAGATGAACCAACATTCTGGATCAAGCAAAATATTCTGGACGACGCATTTATTCCGAATGAGTGATTATTCCGGATGAACCCATTATTCCGGATGAGCAATTATTCCGAATAAAGGGGGATATTCCGGATGAAGCAAATGTTCTGAATGAATGACTTATTCTGAATGAACTTGTTTTATTCCGAATGAAGGATTTATTCCGGATGAACTTGTTTATTCCGAATGAAAGACTTATTCCGAATGAGTGTTTTCAGTTTTTTTGTGATTTTATACATTTAGTTTTAAGCTTTATTTTTCCCGCCTTTTTTCTTAGTCGCACTTTTAATTTACTTGCATTTAATTTTAGTTGACCTGATTTACTTTTAAGTTTGCCTTTTTATTTCTCGTCACGTTTTTAATTTCTCGTCATTAATTTCCTGTCAAGTTTTTATCTTTCAGTATTTCTTTTTACCGTCTTTACTTTATTTTTATTTGTTTCAAGTCTTTATTTTTAATTAGTTTACAACGACAACCATTCTATTTCTTTTCCACCAAGAACAACTGAGTCGCACTTTGAACCGGAAATCAATTCGAGAAGATACCGAGAAACGAACTTTTCAACCTAGCAAAATTCATATATTAAAATGGCGCCGCTGCCGGCTCTTTTCGTAAGGATTAACGGTTTTTTGTGAGAGACGCGTTGGCTTTTGGGATCCGTTCACTCATGAACGTTATTTTTCGTGTCAAAAATTTTCAAAAATCCCCAAAACATTGAAAAATAATAAAAAGCATTTCTTTTTCAAAGTTTTGCACCAAAAATATTCTTCTTGCTTATCTATTTTTCTTTATGGATTCTTATGTCCATTGCGTCGGGTGTGGGAGACGATTATACGGGAACGACTCATGTCAATGGTGTACATGTGAGCGGTGCGGAAACGATATCGACAATACACAATTCAAATTTTGTTCATTGTGCAACTCGACTAATTCGTCCTTTTTGAATCCACCTCCTATCCCCCCTTGCATATATTGTGGAAGAAATTCTCATTGGCATGTTTCGTGTCCAATTCGATACCCGCCTCATGGCGAGCAAGAAATCGATTACAGTTATGACAATGGTAATAGCTATCTATAAGAAGCACCGGATTTTTCTCCATACCCTTGTTGCCAAAATTGTGGGGGCCCTCACGATACTTCTTATTGTCACAATGAATTATTATGAGCCAGATCCATGTCCTCATTTTTCTTCACCGATGGATTATTATGAACCAAATCCGTGTTATAATTCTTCTCAACCGATGACCTACTATGAGCCACATCCGTGCTATAATTCTGGTTTTCATAACTGTGAGCCCCCACATTCCACCCTCAATCATCAATCCTCTCAGGGAATTTGTATTGCCCAACAACTCACTACTTTGAATGACGAAACACATGCCATTATTTTGCAACTTCAAGAAGCCGTTGTTCAGCTAAACGAAGCATGGGAGGAGGAAAAGCGACAGCAACAAGAGAAAGTATCTAATCTTAGTGATTATACCCCTCCTCTTGTGCGTCAATACTATTATGATGATGATGACGACGATGATATCTACGCTCTCGACCCATCTAATGAAGTTGATGCTCCTACTCTCAATATTCCTAATGCGTCTAAGGATGATGATTCATTGAGTGAGATTAGTGATTTTGGCCTCGATAAATTATTTGATGATGAGGTTTGTGACATGCCTACTGCTATGGAGTCTGAGGACGACGTTGCTCTTACGGAAGAGGTCGATCCTAATGATGACGATTTTTCTCCTTGTTATGAGAATTTCACTTTTGAAATTTCTCAATCTCCACCGGGAGATGCGGGCGATGACAATTTATTCTCTCCGGCTTACGAGAAGTTCACCGATGAACTTGCTCTTGTAGATGAGGTGGAAGACGTGATTCTCCGCGAAAAATTACGGAAATTGCATCTTCTTATTGCTCAAATCGAAGAGTTGACTTCTCCCCCTCTTTCCGAGTCTTTACCTCCACCTATTTCTCCCGTTGAAGATAATGACCCATTGCTGGAAGAAATCGACATTCACTCAATACCTCCGGGTATTGATGATGATGACACGGAGGGGGATATTATTTTTGATAATTTGCTGCAGGAAGGTATTGTCCCTAGTCCCCCTCCCGAGCACCTTTCCTCCTCCCCTTTAGCCACTATTACGAAGGATGAGTGCTTTGACCCGGGAGGTGACATTCACTATTTCATGATTGATAACATTACGGCTTCGCCGAGTGCTCAACATCCATTGTCTTTGGGGGATGACAATGTGATTCCTTTACCCACCCCACCTACCGTGGCTCACGACTTCACATACTTTTCGTATGTTGAAAGGACTTTTCTCCCATTTAAGACTTATCCCCCCGCCTCTCCTTTGTTGATGTCAACCGGGAACGAGGACAAGGTCTTTGATCCCGGTATTACATTCGAGGCTTCCCCATGGACCATTTAATTCGGGGACGAGTCAGGCTCGTGACTCGGTTAACAAAAACAAGCGCTCTTCGGGAGGCAACCCGATTATCTATCTATCTTTACCTATTTTCACCATAAGTGTAGGGGGAGCCCCGTGGTGTTTCTTGTTTTCTTTCTTATCATGTGCAGGGATTAGAGCTTCAAAGACACACTCTTGATGACTTTTGACGAACCGTGATTCCGTGTTCCCGTCTTCCCGGTTCTATCCTAAACTCTTTTCGATTCACTATTCTATATTTTCCAATATTAAAATAGGAATCTCGTTAGTTGTCTTTTCCTTAGCGAGATTTAAACAAAGTGCACAATGTCCTAAGTGTAGGGGAGTTTACTTCCACATGCTTAAACATTGAGGACAATGTTTATATTAAGTGTAGGGGGGACTTCTATCGAAGTTAAGTGGTCTTTTCCTTGTATTTGTCCTCATTTTAACCGGAAAATTCGATTTTTCGACATTTTCATAATTTTTGATCTATTTTGGCCTATTAGTTTGTCCCTTTGAATAGAGATTTTCCTTCTTTGCTAGAATAAATTTTTAATAAAGTGGTTTTAATTTTCAAACGTTGTGAATCTTTTTGACTCAACCCAAGTTTACTTATCTAAGTTCACTATAGCTAGTATCCTTAACGTGTTTAAGTCAAGTTTTGCTAGGCATTTATATAGGGAGCTATAAAACGTGAAAGTCTTAACTCTCACGGGTTAAGAACAAGAACTTTCCGCAAGTTCCTATAATTGATCCTAGAGAGTCGTTTATCAAGGGAACTTTAAAATGCGATTTCGAAACTTGAAAAAGTCTAAGAATTTGCAAGATCCTATAGGCGACTCGAAAACCCAAAACTTTAATTTAATAGGCTAAGCATCCACGAGTCTCATTCCTTGAGATTTTAAACTGTGGAGTACGAGAGATGATAGAGTCAATTATAAGTTTGGTATTCTTTCGTGAATTTATGTGAGTTAATTATAAGCCCATTCTCCCATCGCTTGCTAATAAATTTATCTGCAATAAATAAGGTTGTACGATTTGAAAAGTTACTTAGCTTCTAGCCCAAGATCGTTTAAAAGTTGCTCGGTATGGATTAGAGTTCATAGCCAAGGCATAACTTATTGAAGCGGGATGCGAAAATTGGCGAGTCCAAAAAGGCCCTAACAAGGCATGAGGGCTACATTTTGTTGCTAAAGATCCCAAGTGATGTGAAGAATCATTTATCGAATATCAATATGAAGGATCGAGACACACGACGAAAAGCAAAACTCCCGTAAAGATCATGGAGAAATCTATCCAAAAAGTCCCTAACAAGGTATGAGGATAAATAGATCTAAGTCCTAAAAGGAGGCGGATCGTTGTATATCAAAGTCCAAAATAAAGATTGGAGAAAAATAAAGAAGCCGTGGTCCAAATATGAAGAATCTCTCAAAACTTCAAGTGAAGAAATTCCTATTATGAAGAGAAGGCCATTATTTCATGAACGTCTCTCAAGATTTGAAGTATGAAGTCCCTGCCAAATATCGGTCCGAGAAAGGTCTCAAATCGCGAAGCGAGTTATGCCAAGATATGAACTTTATGAGGTTCCGAGAAGCAGTTTTAAAAGATTTTGTCATTTAGCTAACTATTGATTAAATCGTCCCACTTTATTTTCAGCCTAATAAACTATCGAAATAAGTCAACAATGCATCCTCGTGATCATTCAAGACAACAATAAAATATAAGAGACACACCTAGGAATAAAGGAGTCTAAGTAAATAATTGGCCCACATGAGTTCGTGTTAGTTTGTTAACTTATAATAACAATGATCTCGTTTTTAAGCTTGGTTTGGAGAATGTGAAAAATTGAGGATGATGATCATTCATGACATTTCTAAAACCCTAAGGTATGTTTTTTATTTCTTTACTTACTTTCTTCCTTTGAATGTTTATAATTTCCTATCTCTTTAATAAAGGCTAATATGGATTGATTATGATGGAAAATGTAAAATGTGCTTTGTAACTAATACATTGCATGAGGACATTGCAATGGTCAAGTGTAGGGGATTTGATAGGTGTGAAAACACCCATCCTTTTACCACTTAATTACAATAATAACCAGGCCAAAACGTGTATTTTATGTCATAAATGTCGGAATTATGCGTGGTTTGCGTTTTTGTTGTGATTTAGGACGAAAATGTGAAAAGGGGAGAAAACACAGGCATTCACGGGCTTTTATTGAAGAAAAAGACAAAAGACGAAGTCAAGAAATCAAGAGTGCAAAAAGAACGGAAGTCCAAGACCAATTCTGAAGATTTATCGAAGAAAAAGTCAAAAGACAGAAGTTTACTAAAAGCCGAAGAACTCAAGTCTAATTTATTGAAGATTACAAGACGAGTTTATTAATCCCGAGACAAAAGTCAAAGAATTAAGAAGATTAAGGACTAATCAAGCAATTAAAGAAAGAAGAAAGAAGGGAGGAAGCTTCCTCTAAGCACCTCCCTAATCCCCTATATATAGTTTTCATTTTCATTCCATTTGTAGTTGTTGGGTAGCTTGACAAACTACCTCTTCCACCATTTTCATTTACTTGCACCTTAATTACTTACACTTTTAATTACCTTGTCATGCACCTTTAATTCATTTAATTCCAAGTAAGTTACTTTTTTGTTTATTGAATCTTTATCTTTATTGTTAATCTCTCATCTTCATTTCTTGTTTGGATTTAATCTTTGTGTTTGTGTTCTTGAGTTTCATAGTTTTGATCAAGTGGGTTTTAATTATTTTGATTATGATTGTTAGTGTTATTGATTTGGTTTGTTCGATTATCATTAGTTGATCATTTGTGGTTAATCTTGTTTAATCTTTTGGTTTGATTTGGTTAGTTTTGATTGAATTCGTCCCTTCATCTTTTCCTTGTTCTTCGTTACTGTTACCAAGCCCAGATTCCGAATGAATGCGTTAATGTTCCGAATGAAGGGATTTTTAGTATTATTCCGGATCAATTGTTCATTCGGAATATATTCCGGATCAATGAAATGTTCCGAATGAGCTTTCTAGTTTAATATTCCGAATCAATGTTTTTGTTCCGAATCAGTGAATGTTTCGAATGAAGACATTATTCCGGATGAGCATTTCTCACTTATTATTCCGAATGAGCATTTTAGCTTAATTATTACGGATGAGTCCTACATTCCGAATGAGCTAGTTTATTCCGGATGAACCAACATTCCGGATAAAGCAAAAGATTCCGGACGACGCATTTATTCCGAATGAGTGATTATTCCTGATGAACCCTTTATTCCGGATGAGAAATAATTCCGAATAAAGGGGGATATTCCGGATGAAGCAAATGTTCCGAATGAATGACTTATTCCGAATGAACTTGTTTTATTCCGAATGAAGGATTTATTCCGGATGAACTTGTTTATTCCGAATGAAGGACTTATTCCGAATGAGTATTTTCAGTTTTTTGTGATTTTATACATTTAGTTTTAAGCTTTATTTTTCCCGCCTTTTTTCTTAGTCGCACTTTTAATTTACTTGCATTTAATTCTAGTTGACCTGATTTACTTTTAAGTTTGCCTTTTTATTTCTCGTCACGTTTTTAATTTCTCATCATTAATTTCCTGTCAAGTTTTTATCTTTCAGTATTTCTTTTTACCGTCTTTACTTTATTTTTATTTGTTTCAAGTCTTTATTTTTAATTAGTTTACAACGACAACCATTCTATTTCTTTTCCACCAAGAACAACTGAGTCGCACTTTGAACCGGAAATCAATTCGAGAAGATACCGAGAAACGAACTTTTCAACCTAGCAAAATTCATATATTAGGGGAGTTCTTGCTTTTCGTCGTGTGTCTCGATCATTCATATTGATCTTTGATAAATGATTCTTCACATCACTTTTGGATCTTTAGCAACAAAATGTAGCCCTCATGCCTTGTTAGGGCCTTTTCGGACTCGCCAATCTTCACATCCCGCTTCAATAAGTTATGCCTTGGCTATGAACTCTAATTAATACCGAGCAACTTTTAAACGATCTTGGGCTAGAAGCAAAGTAACTTTTCAAATCGTACAACCTTATTTATTGCAGTAATTTATTAACAAGCGATGGGAGAATAGGCTTATAATCAACTCACATAAATTCACGAAAGAATACCAAACTTATAATTGACTCTATCATCTCTCGTTCTCCACAGTTAAAAATCACAAGGAATGAGACTCGTGGATGCTTAGCCAATTAAATCACAGCATTGGGTTTTCGAGTCATCTATAGGATCTTGCAAACTCTTGGACTTTTTCAAGTTTAGAATTCGCGTTTTAAAGTTCCCTTGATAAACGACTCTCTAGGATCAATTATAGGAACTTGCGAAAAGTTCTTGTTCTGAACCCGTGAGAGTTAAGACTTTCGCGTTTTAAAGTTCCCTATATAAAAGCTTAGCAAAACTTGACTTAAACACGTTAAGGATACTAACTAGAGTAAACCTAGATAAGTAAACTCGGGTTGAGTCAAAAGATTCACGACTTTGAAAAATTTAAAACCACTTTATTGAAAATTTATTCTAGCAAGGAAAGAAAATAAACATAACAAAAGGAAAATACAACTATACAACTAGGCCAAAATAGATTAAAAATTTTGAAAAAAATGTCAAAAAATCGAATTTTTCGGTTAAAATGAGGACAAATTCATGGAAATGCCCACTAACTTCGATAGAAGTCCCCCTACACTTGATATAAACATTGTCCTCAATGTTTAAGCATGTGGGAAAAATCCTCCCCTACACTTATGACATTGTGCACGTTGTTTAAATCTTGTTAAGGAGAGGACAACTATAGTGATCAATTTCAAATGAGAGTATGAAGAAAACTGAATCACGATAGTTGAGAGATAGAACCAGATTGCGGATAACAGGGGAGCACGATTTTTCAAAGATTCCAAAAGTTCACTTATCCCTGTAATCACATCACCATACAAACAGAAGCAACCTATATAGGTCCCCCTACACTTAGGAGGTAAAATGGAAAGGGATAGATACTCGGGTTGCCTCCCGAGGAGCGCTTGTTTTTATAATCGAGTCACGAGCCTGACTCAACCCAAAACTAGTTCATGGGAAACGTGGTGAGGGATGGAATCATCTCATGAGAGATGTCCTCACCAAAGTACAACTTCAACCGCTGGCCATTCACCTTAAAAATGGGCCCATTTGGCTGAGAAAGCTCAATGGTGCCATAGGGAAAGACTTTGGCGATGGTGAATGGACCAGACCAGCGGGTCTTCAACTTGCCCGAGAAGATCTTCAACCGAGAGTTAAAAAGTAAGACTTGATCACCAACGTGGAACTCTCGGTCCTTAATCCTTGCATCATGGATGATCTTGGTCTTCTCTTTGTAGATCAATGAGTTCTCGTAAGCTTCATTCCTCAATTCATTAAGCTCGTTGAGTTGAATCTTGCGAAGATCACCGGCTTTGTTGATGTGGAAGTTAGCCACTTCAAGGCCCAGTATGCCTTATGTTCCAGCTCGATAGGGAGGTGGCATGCTTTCCCGTACACAAGACGATAGGTGTCATTTTTCTTAGCTTAATATCATATTTGAGAAGTTACAACTCCAATCGCGGTTATGACAATAGCATCGTGGTTGCCCTCTACATGTGCTTGCAAAAGTTCAATCATTGGACGATTGTCCGGTAGAGGTTCATTGTTGTCATTATTCATGTTGTTTTGAGGTGGATTATTATTATTGTTGTGTACACCGGCCATGTCTAAGTTATCGAGAGTCTCGGGCTCGGGATAAGACGTTGATCGAGTGCGCATACACCTGCAAAAGAACTAACAAAGCAGAAATATTTTTGGTTTTTTTATGTTTTTTTAATTTTTTTTGTATTTTTGAAAATTTTATATTTTTTAGGATTTTTGAAAATTTGAAAGCAAGGAAAATAACGTTCAAAGATGAACGGATCCCAAAATCCAACGCGTCTCTCACTAAAAACCGTTAATCTTAACGAAAAGAGCCGGCAACGGCGCCATTTAATACAAGGTTTTTAAGCTCGTATGAAAGTTCGTTAATCCGATCTTTTCGAATTGAGAAAGGGATTTAAGTGCGACTCAATTGTTCTTGGTGGAATAATAAATGGTTTGGTTGATTATCTATTTAAAGACTAAAAGCAGATAATTGTCGTTGAGTAATGATTAAAGCTTTTGAAAATTAAACTAAAAGTTATTTAGAAAAATACTTTGTAAAACTTTAAAACTTAAAAACAAGTTCTATCAGAATGTATCAAAATGAAAGCCATCGGAATAATCAAATACATAGCTGTCGGAATGTTCATTTGAATTCCCATCGGAATGTCCAAGTGAATTCTGTCGGAATATGGTTCTGTCGCAAAGTCCAGATCGGAATGCAAGTAAACACTTATGTCGCAATGTGCATCTATCGGAATGTAGCTGACAAAATTTTGGCAGAGTTTCGAGTCAAAGTAACCTTATCACCCGTCGGAATATGCGATCGCAATGAGCGATCGCAATCCAGATCGGAATATGGGGGAAGTACAAGTTATCGCAAAGTAAAACCACAAGGGGTTATTGCGATAGACAAAAGCTACTCGTCGGAATGATGTAGTCCCCAATATTGTGATGGATCATGAAACTATCCGAAAATGATGGTAAGCTAAAATTTCAATAAGCACGTATAATAAGCTACTTTATCCGAACCTTAAACGACTATATAAGCTTAAATTTGATAACTTTCGAAAACATGAAATCATAAACTTTATAAAAGAAACTTTTGAAAAGATTAAACCTTATGAGAATCCGAAAAGGAATAAGCTAAAACATGAAATAAGCCAATAAGCACAAAGATCTTATAGCCTAATCCGTATGAAGCTTATGTAGTGATAAAAAGGTTAACTTTCTAAACACCAAAACATCAAATTCAAACACGAAACAAGTATGTTTCGGATCAAAATCAATCAACATCAAGAAATGTAGAAAGAGAGTAAAGAACATAAACTTAAACTTAAACTTTTGATTAATAAAACACAAATACAAAGATTAATGAAAGCTTAAACTTGAAAGATAAAAAAGGAAGAAAAGATGAAAAACTTAGTGAGAGAAAGTTTGGAACTTTCTCTCTCTAAAAACTAGAAAGGAAAAAATAAAAAATGAAAACTAACTCTAAACAATGAAGGGGACTCCTATTTATAGGACTTGAACTTGGTTGGTGAGTGGGCTTTTCTCCTTTCTTTTTGTCTTCTCGTCTTTTCAGTAAAGTTGACGTTTTCGGTTCTGATTCGGGATTTGTCGATGAATAAATTCAACTCGTCTTTTAATTTCTTCGTTTAATAGACTTGAGTTCTTCGACATATGTAAATCTTCCATCTTTGGTCCTTTTCTTCGATAAATCTTCAAATAGGCCCATTGACTTCAAATCTTTTGCATCCCTTGGACTATAGACTTCGTCTTTTCGTCTTTTTCTTCGATAAAACCCGTGCAATCACATGTTTTCTTCAATATTTATCCGGTTGGCTCTGAAAACCCAACAAACACACAAACCACGCATAATACCAAACAAATGATATTAAATACGCGTTTTGGTCTCGTTTTTAGCAAGAAATAAGTGGTAAAAGGATGGGTGTTTTCACACCTATCAAAAGCCTTTGTAGATATTGTTCTGGCACTTTTACAAATACAGAAACAATATATCATATAAATGAAAAAGAATTTTTAGCAGTTGTAAGAAGTTGTCAAATTTTTTATTATTTCTTACTACCAAAATGATTTTTTCTAAGGACAGATAATACTCAAGTAAAAGCTTTCATAAATAATAATATGCCCTCAAACCGTGAATTTAAAAGATTAATTAGATGGCAAACACTTTTATCTGAATATGTTTTTGATATCGAGATTACTAAATCTGAAAAAATGTTTTTGCAGATTTCTTGACCAGAGATGGAAAAGAAAATTGAAGATCTTGATATATTGCTTAGTCACATGGATAAAGCTGTACAAAGAATAAAGGATACTGCTTTAGATATGGAAGAATTAATGGATATAGTGGGGGCCATTCCAGAAAATAAAGTACAAATAAAAGATATATTTAAAAGGCAATGTGCTATGATAGCAACAAGTGCTAATAACTATAAGTCTGGTAACCTTCAAATAAGGGCCATGGTACAAGTAAGTTCTAGAAAAATTGATATCCCATCCTGTTCTTCTGAAGAACAATTGATGGATATAATTTCTGATAAAGAAGAAACAGTTGAGATTAAGGAAACATATTCCTTTAGACCCCCAATCAGATAAAACTTCATCTTTTGAAAAAATTGTCCAAAACCCAATTATTCAAAACCATATTGAAATACAAACCCTAACAATGAAAGAATTATATAGTATTTCGTCAACATGTATAAGATTTATTGATTTCAATGGAGTCTATCCTCGTATAAATTATTTTCAGGGTTCTAACCCAGATGAAGTCAGATATTGGTACGAGTTTGGGGCAATAAACTCGATTTACCTTACAACCCTAAATTTTACAGAAATATCAAAAATATCGTTTTGATTACAAAATGCAGTTAAGTAATGTTTTAAAAATAATACTAGATTCAATTACAAAGATCAGTTGATACTGAAATTCTTGTGAGTCGGACCAGATTCTTATGATAATTACAGATATCCAACATACCATTTCATATAGTTGACAAAAATGGAAGGTACAGGAAAAGATATAGATACATTCAGAAAACCATTTCAAATATTTAATGAAGAAGGGATACGCGAAAGACGAGCCATCGGATTAAGGGTTATTCTCCTATCAATGGAGACAATATTAAAATGAGGTTTTAGAACCTATGGAGGAGAAAGCCCGCTTTCCCCAATAATGATTGCTCAAGCGAAGAAATCGCCCGTAGGTGCCATAAAATATTTACAACAAACAATGAAAAGGATAGAAAGGGGTATTATAAGATCCAATCCAGATGCCCAAAAGAAGTTATGTGTCAAACGGAGTCATATAGAACAAGGAGGAGGAATCTGCCCGACATGTTCAAAAAATAAAGAAGTAACCATAATCCCCAATGATTAAATGATAAAAAATAACCACTAAAAATAACTAATGTGATTAATAATATATTTTAGAGATTGGATGATATCTACAAAGAAGATTCCAAGAGTACGTGTTTGGAGATACATTATACGTGGTGGATATTCAAAAAACACAAGATACGTGGCCTATAGTCTAAAAAGGCAAGATATGTGTAAACTTTTCAATAAGTGGTTGATGACACGTTCGAAGAAAGAAAGACAGATGTGAAGACCTAAAGAAGTAAAGAATCTTTCTAATGTAATATAAATAAGAATTTGTAATAGAATAGTGGTATGGTTTGTTTTTCTATGTATCTTTACGTATTATCAATAAAAATCTATGCAACTTAGTCATATTCCAAGATTCTATGCAACATTTGATGGAAATACGTTTTTAACGTATATTAGAATTATCGGTCACTCCAACAATATTATTAAACGTTGTAGGATCGTAGTTAGTTATTTACTTTGTATTGTGTAAACGCCTTGCCCATGGAAATGTCCATAGGTTGGAAGGCCCAAGCCCACCAAGGCTTGGGTATAAAAGCCCTCTCCTTTGATGGAGAGGGTGTTGGTTGTTTCATTTTTCTATAATATTATTACATTTTCTCTCTCTTTCTCTCTCTAGAAAACATCAACCCTCTTGAGAAATCATAGATTACCAATATTCTACAATTGGTATCAAGAGCCATGGGATGAAATAGAGGTTGGTTTTGTATGTTGTTCATGCTTATTTAAGCATTTCCGTGTTGTTGATTCGTTTTACCAAAGCTTCAAAATTTTTTCGTGGTTTTTGTTGTTCCAAGTGATTCTTATACCTTCTTCATAGTATTATTAGTGTTTTGGGTATTTTGGTTTGGATTAAAACACGAATTTCTTGCTAAAAGTTGCGAACTTTAGTTTTCCATTGCGACAGAATTCATCGGAAAGTACAGGTAAGTACAAAAGTGATCGCAATAAACCTAGGGTTTCTACTTAGCAATCAGTTATTACGATACCCTTTATTCCGACGTGGATTGCGATCGTACATTGTGATCGTGGATTGCGACGGAATTAAGGCAAAGTGAAACGTTACTCTACCAAAATTTCATTTGCCATATATTGCGATAGTTGTCATATTCCGATAGGTTTTACATTGCGATACTTTTCTCATTCTGATACAAATAACATTATGACATACTTCATATTGCGATAGTGTACACATTCCGATACAGGCATATTGCGATACAAGGTTTATTCCGATACAAGCACATTGCGATACAAGGATATTGCGATACTAGTGGTATTGCGATAGAAGTGACATTATGATAGAATCACTTTGCTTTTTGGGATAAAATTTGCATAACTTAGAGGATTTTCACTTTGCATTAATTTGGTAATTTTCACAAACACACACAACAAAAAGATAACAACATCTTTATTTCAACAATACTAAAACAATAACCTTATTTCATTGCTCTATCATTTTTGGTAATCTTTTTCATCAAGTGATAAAAATGAATCCACATTCATTTATGCCGATGATGCCGACGTTCACATCACTTACGGATATTTCCATCATTTCGGGTACCGATACCCATCCACCATTGCTTATCAAAGATCTATTTAAAGCATGGCAAGAGCGCATGATATCCTATATTATGGGTCGCCCAAATGGACGTCTTATGGTCAAGTCAATTCAAGAAGGACCACTTGATTATGGCACCGTTACGGTCGATAATGTGACAAGACCAAGAGTCTTTGCCGAGCTAACACCTATAGAACAACTCATTGCTGAGGAGGATGAAAGCGCTACTAAGACTATCAGGCAAGCTCTTCCTCCAGATATTTTTCGAATGGTAAGTAACCATACAGTGACAAAGGCATTATGGGAGAGATTAGAGGTATTGCTACAAGGGACTTCCTTGTCTAAGCAAGAACAAGAACGTCAATTGTATGATTTGTTTGATCGTTTCACTTACATTCCAGGGGAAACTCTACATGACTATTACTGGCGATTCACCACACTCATGAATGACTTGATGTCTATAATCTTTCAATTGCTCAGTTTCAGATCAACACTAAGTTTCTGAACACGCTACCTACGGAGTGGAGCCAATATGTCACCGATGTTAAGTTGATCCGTGATTTGCACAAATCAAACTTAGATCAATTGTACTCTTTCTTGCAGCAACAGGAAAGGCATGTGGTAATGAAACGTATTTCTCAAGGATACTCTCATGAACCATTGGTGTTAATGGCAAATCATCCAAGTTTGTCATTTAACAATATATTTTCTGCTATGGGCCAACAAGGTTATAATCAGCCAGCTTATCACACTCCAAGCTTCCCAAAGTAATCGTTCTTACCCCAACCACCCACATACTATCCAACACAATATCGACATCTAGCATCAGCATCACACAGGGATCCACTGTTGGGAATAAAATTAGCTAAGTCACTCAGACGCTGACAAAGAGATTATAGACACTGACAAGTACAATCAAGGCGCTGATGGGTGAGACGCTGATAAGAATTATCAAGACGCTGACAAGATTATCAAGACGCTGACAAGAAGAATCTTAACACTTGGACAACGACTAAATATTCTAATGATGAATTCTTCAAGCTGGTGGACAAAATATGAAGATAAGAATTCAGAATATATTCTTAATGTTTAAAAAGATTTAGTCAATAAGTTATTTTCTATGTTTATCTTGTATATCTTCCTAAAATAGCTGATTTCTAGCTTTTTGTTCAAGGCTCCTTAGTGTATAAAAGGAGGCCTTAGGGTTAGACATGAGATATACTTTTTCATATTCTTCACATACACTTTCTGTTCACTTTTGATATATCAATAGATTGAAAGTTTGATAATCACCTTGTTATTCTGTTCTTCATTCTAAGTATTAGTTTCCGCATGATACTTAGATTGTTGAATACACAAAGTTTCTCTACGTATTATACTTGATTCAATCTCGATAATACAAAGCTAATCGATCTAAGTTTGGGATCATCAATTGGTATCAGAGCGGGTGGATCTCGATGCTAGGATCAACGAGGTGTTCGTTCTTAGTGAAAAAGATGAAAAATCCGTCTAGGGTTTTTATGCAGTTTGTGTGTGCAACAGTAGTACGAAGGGCATAACTTTTTATTGAACCGTTGGATCGCCACGAAATTGTATGTGTGTGTTCTAAACACATATATCTAGATAAATACCGGAGGGATTGTTGAGATCTATCCCCAAGAAAAAGTTATTAACCGTCGAAGTCAGCAGTGATCATATGCTGTTTTATGTGAACAGTAATAGTAAAAATGCGATTTCTCCTTCGTTAACCGTTGGATCATCATGAAATTTCTGCTGTAGGTTCTTGACATTTGTGTCTAAGATCTCACAGAAGGGATCTTCGATCTGAGCTCTCATGAAGAAGATATTCGATGTCGAAGTTCGCTGCAAAATATGATCTTTACATAAAATCAAGATTTAGGGTTTATAAAACCCTAGATCGATTAGGCGCTGATATGTGTTATTTAGACGCTGATAGATGTTGGTGTCAGTGGATGTCGTTGACGCTGACAAGGCATGGATGAGACGCTGATGGCCAGTGAAAGTATGATTTTTCTAGGGTTAAAATTATCGTCCGATCTTTTCGAATTGACTACCAGTTTAAGTGCGACTCAGTCGTCTTTTGGTGAATATTTTTTGTTGTTGTAAAATAAATGTGCAAAACTTTAAAGTAACTGACAGTAAATTAAAACTAAAACTAGTTAAAACTTAAATGGTGCAATATTAAAACTTTAAAAAGTAAATGAATTAAATGACAAAAATTAAAGCTTAGAGAAAAGTAAATTTGACAATGTATTAAAAATGTAAATTCGAAATTAAACTAAGACAAATCAATTAAAAGGACTTAAAGAAAAATGGCGCGAAAATTAAATGCTTAAAAAGTGAACAGATGATAAACAAAACCTGAGTCGGAATCCAAAATACTATCACTATCCCGAATACCCAACTAAGTATTGCTTATCCGGAATAAAGCTGTCACCTTTATCCGGAATATAACCTAGCTCCTTATTCGGAATAACCACCGAGCCCTTATCCTAAATAAGCTGTCACCTTATCCGGAATAATCTTCAGCTCTTTATCCAGAATTCCAGCCAAGAAGCTTCTCCGGAATAACCTGAAGCTCCTTATACGGAATACTGCTTAGTATCCCTTATCCGGAATAATCAAAAGTGCTATCCAGAATGTTTCCCAAGCTCACTATCCGGAATAATCTCCTAGGGCTTATCCGGAATGTTTCCCGGATCTTTATCCGTAATAATTCCCAAGTCCCTTATCCGGAATAAACAAGACGTAGCTTATCAGGAATGTTAAATTGGGCCACTATCCGGAATAATCGAATGAAGTCCTAATCTGGAATACCAGTCGAGCACTTATCCGGAATGATGGATCTGAGTTGTGTTTGGAATAAGAGGGTTTTACCAAACCCGGATAACCACTAAAATCAAATAAGCTATAAACTAAAATTAAGCTAGAAACAAATAAGCACTTAAATAAAACTTTTACCAACTCAAACTTGAGAAAAAGCTATTAAGCTAAAATTTAAAAACTTTTAAAAACACTAAACAATAAAAATATTTAAAAACAACTTTCTATAAAAATTAACTAAAAAGCACTAAATTAAGTTTAAGAAAAACACAATAAGCTATAAAATCAATAAACTAACACAATCATAAACATAAAAACATAACAAGTAATCAAATAAGCATAACAATAAGCACATGAGCATAAAGATTAAATCAAGAACAAGAAAGGTAGAATGAGAGGTTAATTAAAACTTGATTAAAATTAAGATCCAACAATTAAAGTAAAGACAAGAATTAAAAGCTTACAAATTTAAGGTGCAAGACAAGTAATTAAAGGTGCAATTAAGTAAATGACATTAAGAAAAGTGCAAGTAATTAAAATGGAAGACTAGTTTGTCAAAATAGCCAACCCCTCCTAATGTGAGATTAGGAGGGTATTTAAGTGATTAGGGAGGTTAAGCTTGTGTTGGTTCCTTCTTTCTTTCTTTCTCGACTTCTCGTCTTATAAATTCTTCGACTTTTTTCGACTTTGTCTCGGTATTATTTGACTCGTCTTGTAATTTCTTCATTAATTTAGACTTGAGTTCTTCGGCTTTTATTAAACTTCCGTATTTAGACTTTTCTTCGATAAATCTTCAGAATAGGCCTTGGACTTCCGTTCTTTTTGCACTCTTGATCTTTCGACTTCGTATTTTGTCTTTTTCTTCGATAAAAGCCCGTGAAAGCCCATGTTTTCTTCCCTTTTCACATTTTGATCCTAAATCACAAGAAAAACACAAACCACGCATAATTCCGACATTTACGACATAAAATACATGTTTTGGCTTGGTTATTATTATAATTAAGTGGTAAAAGGATAAGTGTTTTCACACTTATTAAATCCCCCACACTTGACCATTGCAATATCCTCATGCAATGTATTAATTACAAAGCAAGTTTTACAATTTCCATCACAATCAATCCATCTTGGCCTTTATTAAAAAGATAGAAAATTGCAAAATATTCAAAAGAAGAAAACAAATAAAAAGATCAAAAACTTACCTTAGGGTTTTGGAAATGTCATGAATGTTCATCATCCTCAAGTTTCACGTTCCCCATACCAAGCTTAAAAACGAGATCATTGTTATTATAAGTTAGCAAACTAAAACAAACTCATGTGGGCCAATTATTCAATTAGACTCCCTTATTCCTAGGTGTATCTCTTATATTTTATTGTTGTCTTGAATGATCACGAGGATGCATTGTTGACTTATTTCGATAGTTATTTAGGCCGAAAATAAAGTAGGACGATTTAATCAATAGTTAGCTAAAGGACAAAATCTTTTAAAACTGCTTCTCTGAACCTCATAAAGTTCATATCTTGGCATAACTCGCTTCACGATTTGAGACCTTTCTCGGACCGATATTTGGCATTGACTTCATACTTCAAATCTTGAGAGACGTTCATGAAATAATGGTCTTCTCTTCATAATAGGAATTTCTTCACTTGATGTTTTTGAGAGATTCTTCATATTTGGACCACGACTTCTTCATTTTTCTCCAATCTTTATTTGGGATTTTAATATACAACGATCCGCCTCCTTTTAGGACTTGGGTCTATTTATCCTCATACCTTGTTAGGGCCTTTTTGGATAGACTTCTCCATGATCTTTACGGGAGTATTTGCTTTTCGTCGTGTGTCTCGATCCTTCATATTGATTTTTGATAAATGGTTCTTCACATCACTTGGGATCTTTAGCAACAAAATGTAGCCCTCATGTCTTGTTAGGACCTTTTCGGACTCTCCAATCTTCGCATCCCGCTTCGATAAGTTATGCCTTGGCTATGAACTCTAATTAATATCGAGCAACTTTTAAATGATCTTGTGCTAGAAACTAAGTAACTTTTCAAATCGCACAACCTTACTTATTGCAATTAAATTTATTAGCAAGCGATGGGAGAAAAAGCTCATAATCAACTCACATAAATTCATGAAAGAATACCAAACTTATAATTGACTCTATCATCTCTCGTTCTCCACAATTTAAAATCTCAAGGAATGAGACTCGTGGATGCTTAGCCAATTAAATCAAAGTTTTGGGTTTTCAAGTCATCTATAGGATCTTGCAAACTCTTAGACTTTTTCAAGTTTAGAATTCGCATTTTAAAGTTCCCTTGATAAATGACTTTCTAGGATCAATTATAGGAACTTGCGAAAAGTTCTTGTTCTTAACACGTAAGAGTTAAGACTTTCGCGTTTTAAAGTTCCCTATATAAAAGCCTAGCAAAACTTGACTTAAAAACGTTAAGGATACTAGCTAGGGTAAACTTAGATAAGTAAACTCGGGTTGAGTCAAAATATTCACAACGATAAAAATTAAAACCACTTTATTAAAAATTTATTCTAGCAACGAAATAAAATAACTATAACAAAGGTAAATAAAACTAGGACAAAATAGATCAAAAATTTTGAAAAAATGTCGAAAAATCAATTTTTCGGTTAAAATGAGGACAAATACAAGGAAAAGGCCACTTAACTTCGATAGAAGTCCCCCTACACTTAATATAAACATTGTTCTCAATGTTTAAGCATGTGGAAGTAACCTCCCCTACACTTAGGACATTGTGCACGTTGTTTAAATCTTGCTAAGGAAGAGACAACTAAAGTGATTCCTATTTTAATATTGGAAAATATAAAATAGAGAATCAAAAGAGTTTAGGATAAAACCGGGAAGACGGGAACACGGAATCACGGGTCGTCAAAAGTCATCAAGAATGGATCTTTGAAAGCTCGTATCCCTACACATGATAAGAAAGAAAACAACAAACACATACTAGGGTCTCCCCCTACACTTATTATAAAAATTAAAGAAAAAGGATAGATACTGCGGGTTGCCTCCCGAGAAGCGCTTGTTTTTGTTAACCGAGTCGTGAGCCTGACTCGACCTTGATTAGCATAGGAAGAAACTTGAATCATATCCACCAGGATCAAATACATGGTTTTCGTCCATCAAATAGCACAAGCTTAAGGCGAACAAGGCAAGCCAAAGAAGAGTAGGCAAGGTTCCCTTAAGCAAAGATGGAGTACGGTGGTAGTAAGGGTGAAGAGGTGCTAGCATATCTCCTTGGTTTCTAAAAATCTTTCCTTTTATTTCATCAGATGGATACTGAGATGGATTAAAAAATGCAATACCGGGATCGAACACCTTTTCCTTTAGGGGAAAATAACACTCAGGCTCAGCAGACCTTGAAGAGGATCCGATCATAAATCGCACAATCTCATCCTTAGAGGGAGGATAGAGAGGTGTTAAGACATAAGTACTACGGATATCGGTGTCGGCCGACTTCTTCTCCTTTGAAGCGGGTTTCTTCATATCCAAAGGAGGATGAAGACCATAATCATCAAAGTCCAAAGGAGGAGCATCACTCTTATTTGGGAATTAAGTGTTGAGAAAAGTAGCAAAGTCTTCCTCAAATGAGTAGTCATCCAAAGTAGGATCAAGTGTTGTTGGCGGAGGATCTTCATCATGTGAAGAATCACTCGAGAGAGTATCAGCCTCATCAAAATCATCATAAGTGGGCATGTCTGGATACTCTGAAACAAAATTGTCATAATTATCCCCATCGGAACTAGAAGTATCATCATAAGCATCATAGATCGGTGGAGAATCATAAATTGGTAGAAGATCAGAATTGGAGAGAGAATCATAATTGGAGAGAGAATCATCCACATCATCTTGGAACAGTGGATTATCATAGCAAGAATCGAATAGAGAATTGTTGTAGACGATAATATCATCAAGCACATTAATCATATTCGCTGACTCTTCCATTATATTTGGTTGTGTTCTTCCCCATTTTGAACACTTGTGCATCATTCCCGACCCTTAAGATTAACTCACCTTCGACAACATCGACTAATGCTTTTCCGGTTCTCAAGAATGGCTGACCAAGTATTAAAGGAATACGAGGGCCCATTTCATAATCAACAATAACAAAATCGACCGGAAAAGTGAAATTACCAACTTTAATGAACACATCTTCGGCAATACCAAGAGGGTAAGCGAGAGTGCGATTTGCTAGATCAAGAGTCATCTTTGTTGGAGTAAGGTCGGGTAATGATAACTTTTTCCAAACGCTGAAAGGCATCAGATTTATACTTGCCCCGAGATCGGCTAAGACAGTAAATTCTTCGGTTTGGTGAAAAGTACATGGTAGCACAAAACGACCGGGATCTCCAAGTTTCTCCCGAAGTTCTTTAAGAAGGACGGCGGAACAATTTTCATTCAATCGAGTATTAACAAACTCGGCCATCTTCTCCTTTTTATTAAGCAATTCCTTAAACATCTTAACAAATTTAGGCATTTGTGCAAGAGCTTCAACAAGGCTAAAAGTGATGGTCATTTCCGAAATCTTCTTGAAATAGTTTAACACTTGAATGTCATCCTTGGTTTGTAGTTTGGCCTTGTCTAAGCAAGATGGATAAGGAATATTGGGTTTATAGGTGGAAGGTGTAGGTGTAGCAGGTAAAGGTTGAGATGTTGAAGGCTTAAAGGTGGAAGGTGGGGTTGGTTAAGGGTTCTTCTTGGGTACTTCGGTAAGAGGTGGAGACGGTAATGGAGAACTAATACTAGGCGTGGGAGTAGGAGGGATAAATGGTGGTGGAGGAGGTGTAGATGGAGTAACTGGGGGAGGGATAGATGGTCCTACTAAGGTTGCTCCACTGCGTGTAGTAATAGCACTCACATTCGCTCTCGAGTTGGTGACAATATTTGAAGGAAGAGAACCCGAAGTAGAGGGTTGAGTACTTGGTAAGAAACTAGCCAACATATTCTTCAAATCATTTGTTTGAGTGTTGAAGGAGGCTTGTATATCATGTCGAAGCTCGGTAATGTCATTACCTTGCTTAGTGATATCCCCTTTCAAATTGATAATTTGGCTTTGCAGATTCTTAATTTGCTCTCCTTGGGTTCTCATTAATGCTTCAACATCATGATTAATGGGTGGTGGTTGTTGAGCGGGTGGGTGATAAGGATTAGAAGCTCTTGGTGGGTTTGGGTTGCTTCTATTGTAGTTGTTTGGGGTTGTGGTTTTGAGGAGAAAAATCGGGTGAAAGAAAGTTGTTAGAACGGTAACTTAGCAAGTTACGATCACCTTGAGGTCGGGCTTGGTAATTTTCCGTTGAATAGTTACCATTAGCCGCATGCACGTTTTCCGGATTGTCTTGAGTAGAAGGACAATCAGTGTATGAATGAGGACCGCCGCAAGTCTCACAAGAAGTTGCTACAGCTTTAACTTGTTGTTGTTGATTTGTATCCAAAAGTTGCATGTTTTTGCTCATTTCAACCATTGCGCGGGTTAATTCGGTGATATCAGGGTTTGAAGAAGTAGAAGAAACATTAACTCTCGGGTTTGATCTTGAAGATGCGAATGAATCCCAATTTTTGTGGTGAGTAGTCATGTTCTCGATAAGCTCTCTACACTCCTCGGGTCTTCTTTTCATAAATGTGCCACCGGCGGCTGCATTAATCGTATCACGATCACGAAAAGTTAAACCGTTGTAGAAAGTATCAATTAAGGTGACGGGGAGCATGTTGTGGTTTGGACATCGATCGATCAAAACATTATATCGTTCCGAAGCATCAAAAAGTTATTCATCGGGTTCTTGAGTAAATCCACTAATTTGATTCCGAAGGCTTGTGACCATGGATGGTGGAAAGTAGCGCGACAAAAAGCGTTGAGTCATCTCATCCCAAGTATGAATTGAATTCTTTGGAAGACGGTCAAACCATTTTTCGGCATGGTGGGATAAGGTGTGTGGAAATAGGTGAAGGCGAAGAAAATCCATAGTAACCCCGGACAACTTCATGCTTTGAGTAACAGTAATGAACTTGTCGAGGTGTTTGTTGGCATCATCATCCGGTAATCCGCGAAATGGACAAGTGTTCTGCACTTGTTGGATCATGTGATGCTTCAACAAAAACTCCGGAGCCGTGATTTGCATCGGCGCAATCGGTCCTGCTCGTCCATTCATTGTGGGTTGACATAGCTCCTCCATCGTTCTAAGATCAGGTGGGGGAACATTGTTGTTATTATTATTGTTGAGTTGCGGTGGGTTATTATTGTTGTTCACACCTGCCATATCTAAATCTTCATGAGTCTCGGGCTCTGGATAAGTTGAAGATCTAGTACGCATACACCTGCAAAAGCAAAAGAAAAAGATACCAAAGAAATAGACAGTATATATACACTATAAAAATAAACTTAAAATCTTTTTGGATTTTTGAAATTTTTTAATTTTTATGGATTTTTGGAAAATTTTAAGCAAGAAAAATAACGTTCAAGAGTGAACGGATCCCAAAATTCAACGCGTCTCTCACAGAAAACCGTTAATCTTTACGAAAAAAGCCGGCAGCGGTGCCATTTGAAAGTATGATTTTGCTAGGGTTAAAATTATCGTCCGATCTTTTCGAATTGACTACCAGTTTAAGTGCGACTCAGTCGTCTTTTGGTGAAAAAGAATATTTTTGGTTGTTGTAAAATAAATGTGCAAAACTTTAAAGTAATTGACGGTAACTTAAAACTAAAACTAGTTAAAACTTAAATGGTGCAATATTAAAACTTTAAAAAGTAAATTAATTAAATGACAAAAATTAAAGCTTGACGAAAAGTAAATTTGACAATGTATTAAAAATGTAAACTTGAAATTAAACTAAGACAAATCAATTAAAAGGACTTAAAGAAAAATGGCGCGAAAATTAAATGCTTGAAAAGTGAACTGATGATAAACAAAACCTGAGTCGGAATCCAAAATACTGTCACTATCCCGAATACCCAACTAAGTATTGCTTATCCGGAATAAAGATGTCACTTTTATCCGGAATATAACCTAGCTCCTTATCCGGAATAATCACCGAGCCCTTATCCTAAATAAGCTGTCACCTTATTCGGAATAATCTTCAGCTCTTTATCCAGAATTCCAGCCAAGAAGCTTATCAGGAATAACCTGAAGCTCCTTATCCGGAATACTGCTTAGTATCCCTTATCCGGAATAATCAAAAGTGCTATCCGGAATGTTTCCCAAGCTCACTATCCAGAATAATCTCCTAGGGCTTATCCGGAATGTTTCCCGGATCTTTATCCGTAATAATTCCCAAGTCCCTTATCCGGAATAAACAAGACGTAGCTTATCCGGAATGTTAAATTGGACCATTATCCGGAATAATCGAATGAAGTCCTAATCCGGAATACCAGTCGAGCACTTATCCGGAATGATGGATCTGAGTAGTGTTCGGAATAAGAGGGTTTTACCAAACCCGGATAACCACTAAAATCAAATAAGCTATAAACTAAAATTAAGCTAGAAACACATAAGCACTTAACTAAGACTTTTACCAAATCAAACTTGAGAAAAAGCTATTAAGCTAAAATTTAAAAACTTTTAAAAACACTAAACAATAAAAATATTTAAAAACAACTTTTTATAAGAATTAACTAAAAAGAACTAAATTAAGTTTAAGAAAAACACAATAAGCTATAAAATCAATAAACTAACACAATCATAAACATAAAAACATAACAAGTAATCAAATAAGCATAACAATAAGCACATGAGCATAAAGATTAAATCAAGAATAAGAAAGGTAGAATGAGAGGTTAATTAAAACATGATTAAAATTAAGATCCAACAATTAAAATATAGACAAGAATTAAAAGCTTACACATTTAAGGTGCAAGACAAGTAATTAAAGGTGCAATTAAGTAAATGACATTAAGAAAAGTGCAAGTAATTAAAATGGAAGACTATTTTGTCAAAATAGCCAACCCCTCCTAATGTGAGATTAGGAGGGTATTTAAGTGATTAGGGAGGTTAAGCTTGTGTTGGTTCCTTCTTTCTTTCTTTCTCGACTTCTCGTCTTATAAATTCTTCGACTTTTTTCTACTTTGTCTCGGGATTATTTGAACTCGTCTTGTAATTTCTTCATTAATTTAGACTTGAGTTCTTCAGCTTTTATTAAACTTCCGTCTTTAGACTTTTCTTCGATAAATCTTTAGAATAGGCCTTGGACTTCCGTTCTTTTTGCACTCTTGATCTTTCGACTTCGTCTTTTGTCTTTTTCTTCGATAAAAGCCCGTGAAAGCCCATGTTTTCTTCCCTTTTCACATTTTGATCCTAAATCACAACAAAAACACAAACCACGCATAATTCGACATTTACGACATAAAATACACGTTTTGGCTTGGTTATTATTATAATTAAGTGGTAAAAGGATAAGTGTTTTCACACTTATTAGCCAGGAGCTGACATGTTAAAAGATGGCGCTGACAAGTTATATGTAGGCGCTGACAGAAATTCATGTGTTGTCCGAGATACTGCTTTTCAAACGCTGACAAGTGTTGTCTGATATTGGACAACACACAGTGATGAGATCTTGGACAGTGAAGTATATTGGACGACAAAGGATTCGCTGTTGTCTGGTTTATTGGTTACGTTTTTGCACACAAAACGAGGTATTTACACACGAAGGTACATGGGATCTCTGTTTTTATTCAATATATCAATTTGATATTTATGGATCGGATATTTTTAGAAGAAGTATATGATTATGGGGAAGAATTCCTATGGTAAGTTTGATGTTCGAAGAAGATTTTCGCGAGTTTGTGTTTTATCATATCTTTAAAGTCACCCTCCTCTGACTTTGATGATAACTTGTTCGTGCTTACATGAATGGTGATGAAGACTTGTCATAACACTTGAAGGAGTTACATTATCGTGCTCAGTGCCTCACAAAGGATGAGGATATTGACAAGAGATCGAGGTCTACTTATACAATTTAACGTTTTCTTATAAGTTCTTCATCACATGGATAATACAAGACATGGAACACAGGTTTGGGTTATTCTACTTCTACATCAAGAATATTGTATTTATTTTTCTTCAAGATCATTACATAGAGCTACTTTTGGAGAATCTTCAAGATTGCATACTTTCACATATTCCCTATTGATGTGTCAAAAAAGGGAAGAATATGTGCTATACTTAAGGGGAAGCAGTTTGAAGATCATGTGCCATATATAAAGGGTTTTGACATCATCAACTAGGGGAAGATTGTTGGGTCGAAAATATGAAGTATTATGAGTTGATGTGTCAAAAATAAAAGACAAAGACTAAATCTGACAAGTGAAGATTCTACAAGCCGATGGACAAACTAGTAGAAGATATATTGCAAGAAGATAAAAGATTTAGTGAATATATTATTTAGTGAATATATTATTTAGTGAATATCTTATTTACTAAATATCTTATTTACTAAATATCTTATTTAGTTTCCTTGTAACAAGGGTTTATGTGTAGTATATAAGCACATACCCTATGTAGGTTTTATTCATAACTATCATTCACAATGTAATCCTACAGCAAATGCGTGTGTCTAGGCGTGGGATTTAATGTATACACGCCTAGAGATTATTTGTTTTAATACAAGTAATCGTTGGGAAAATTTCATCTTGTCCATAACACCTTGTTCATGTGTCGTGTTCTATTCCGCTATGTTTATCATATGAACATGATGCATTTCTAGCAAGCTTAATCGATCCATGAATAATGGTTTCATCAATTGGTAGCAGAGCTTGTTGAGAAACTTTGATTTGAAGAACGAAATCCAATATCGTGAGGTGAACCAGGCTAAAGAAGAGGGTGGAGAAGAATCTGATGATGTTTTCAGTTAAGGCCAAGTCTACTTCAAGTTCCACAAGTTCCAAGTCATCTTCGTCATCTGATAATGAGGTATGTAATGACTCTTCTTGTAGGATAAATACTGAAAGTCTTAATAAAGATGTTTTAAAATTGAAATCAGATGTTTTAGACGTAAAAGTTAGACTTTCAAATTATCAAGTGGCACTTATACAGACTAAAAAGACTGTAACAAAATATAAGAAAATGGAATTTGACCTAAAAGATCAAATCAATATTTTAAAACATGACCTCAATGCTAGTATTAACATTAGGAATATCTTGGAGAGATCCAATGGTGTTATACAAGCTAAGTTAGATGAGGCCATTAAAAACAAAGATAACGTAGGTCTTAAAATTCAAAGGTTTGATAAAGCTTCTCAAAACCTAGAAAAATGTGTTAGCGAACAAAGAGATTCTAGGGACATGTCTGGGATTGGGTTAAAAGAATATGTTGCTGTTCTACCACCTGCTGGGAACTTCTATGGTGTTTTGAGAAAGGATCTCTCTTGGACTGGTATCCCAGAACTCTAAGAAAAGGAATTTATTCCTCCACCTAGAGTTCCTTCCCCAGTTGAGGAATATCAACAAAAAGTTATTGACCTAGAAGAGTGGAAGAAGGCTAATCCTACTTTGTTTATTAAGGGTGGGATGCTTAGTGAGAGTCCATTTGTGCCTACACCCATTAAGAGTCTAATAGTATCTACACCTATCACTATGACCAATCCCATCACTGGAAAAGTTGTTAATCTTGGTTCCCCAATTCAGAAACAACCTAGTGTTAAATATGCTAAAATGTATAGGAAACCTCGGTCATCCTAAAGCCAAGCTAGTGTGAATGGGACAGGGGTCTTTCAGTCTATATCCAAGGTTATGTCTAGGAAGGCTTGCTACACATGTGGGAGTTTCTCACATTTGACTTATAAGTGTGTCAATGGCCGTACTTCACACGCTGACAATAGGTCACCCAATGTCAACCATAGACCTTTTGTCCACACTAGACCATCTCCTTTCTTCTCTAAGACTGCTAATACTCATGGCCAAAGACCCTTCCAAAAGACCAACACTTGGTCAAACAGACAGTATGTTCCTGTAGCAAACCTTAATTTAGGCGCTAACAGGAACAAATTCAACGCTGACAAGAACAAACTCAGCGCTGACAGGAACAATTTCCACGCTGACAGGGCCATGCAAGGCGCTGACAGACCTAGGTTTGGTATGAAAATGCTATAATTAGCTTCTGGCAGACCTTATGTTAGACCATATAAACAAAGATACTTGGTTAATAAGGGTCAAGGGTCTAAGGCATCATCCCACTTAACTTGGAAACCTAAACAAGAGCAAAATTCTAATTTTATTGGTATTTCAATGACTTGTAATAGATTTAAATATCTTGAGAATGTCATTACTAAACTCATTGGAACAAATTGAGTACTCAGGGCAAAAAGGGATGAACAGGGGATTGTTACAAGAAACAAATCCATTCTTGTTGAACAACCTAATGGATCTAAGTCTACTAAGGCTTGGATTCCCAAAGAAAACTAATTTGTTTTCTTTATGAGCAAACTATCCAGAAGCAGGTTAATTATCAAGGATATTGGGATAGTTGATGCTCAAGGAACATGCATTGTTGGTCTTTCCACTATTATTATTTTTATCCACTGACGTGTTATCTCTACCCATTGTCGTGGGAAAGGTAGCCTATGTTGGTGTGTTTTGTGGTTTTTGTTTAACTATGCAGGAATAGGGAGATACATTAGGATGGATACAAAGCTGCAAACTTTTATTTATGATGGTTGGAGTGTTTACATTCCTATCTTGAGATAAAATTTTGCTTCTTTACATATAATGATTTGTATGCTTCTTTTAAGGGGAGGTAAACCTTTAGGTTTTTGGGTATTCTTATAATTCTCTTATCATAATTCTAGATTGTGTCCACTGGTGAGTGGGGGTTAGAAATAGTGAAGACTTTTCCTTATGGAATTGTTGGAATTTCTAAACCTCGAGGTACTGTAGCATGCACGTTTTTATTTAAACATGCATGATGCCACGACTTTTGACCTAGAATTGGGTGTGGTCGTGTGGGTGACTTGAGGTAGATATATTTTTGGGCTTACTTGGGGAGTTGCAAAGGTTTTATATAAATTAACTTTCTCTTTGCGGCATTTATGAACAAAGGACTCTAGAGTTCATGTGTATCTATCATACTTTTGCATGTGTATATGCATGAACAATGTTTGTTACTCTTGCTTATTAGAGTCTAGTTAATTTCCTTAGGATTATTACCTTTGTATATGTTCTAACTAAAGTTTTCTACATTCTCAAGTCTATTTTATGCTATTTCATCTCAGGTGGTGTCATTTCTAAACTGATTTATAGACCCAAAACGTTTCATCACCCTTTCATTTTTCAAATCTTTGGATATCTGGAAGCCTAATGATCATTGAGATGTTTTTCCAAGTGATTAACATCTAGTAGCAGCATAGATCACTTTCACAAGGGTGAACAGTGTTATGGAGATAGCTGAGACTATTGTCACTAGCTTTAATGTAGGTCAAGTCAGTCTTATCATCAGTAAGTCCATCCCCATGTCCTATGAATCAACATTGAGGATTCATTTACCGAATGTGGATGAGGACAGTATGAAACATTGGACATTAATCGAGTTGACGAAAATCTGTATTAGCTTGAAAAAGCAATATACAGAACTGGTACAAATTGTCAAGAATCAATGTTTTGAACTCACACAGTTGAGGGAGAGACTTGCTGTTTTGGAAACTACAGGAGGACATTCATGGTTCCATCTTTTGATATTGATCTTGGAGAGGAGTCTTAAAAAGGGGAGGAGCAATCGAATTTGAGTGACAAAAGTTATAAAGAAGGCTCCAGAGACTCTGTAGGTAACTAAAGAAGCTCGTTGTTATAAGGTGTATTGAAGAAGGTGCTTGGCTACACAAGCGATTTGAGTGTTGACTTTTTGAGGTTTATTCATACTCAAATTCAAGGATAGAGCATGTTTGTAAGAATCCTCTCTGTATGTTTTATTTTATTCAGAAACTTGATTACTAGAGTAGATATCAAGTTGAGGGGAGGATTGTTGGGAATAAAATTAGCTAAAGTCACTCAAACGTTGACAAAGATATTTTAGACGCTGACAAGTACAATCAAGGCGCTGATGGGTGAGACGCTGATAAGAATTATCAAGACGCTTACAAGATTATCAAGACGCTGACAAGAAGAATCTTAACACTTGGACAAAGACTAAATCTTCTAATGATGAATTCTTCAAGCTGGTGGACAAAATATGAAGATAAGAATTCAGAATATATTCTTAATGTTTAAAAAGATTTAGTCAATAAGTTATTTTCTATGTTTATCTTGTATATCTTCCTAAAATAGCTGATTTCTAGCTTTTTGTTCAAGGCTCCTTAGTGTATAAAAGGAGGCCTTTGGGTTAGACATGAGATATACTTTTTCTTATTCTTCACATACGCTTTCTGTTCACTTCTGATATATCAATAGATTGAAAGTTTGATAATCACCTTGTTATTCTGTTATTCTGTTCTTCGTTCTAAGTATTAGTTTCCGCATGATACTTAGATTGTTGAATACACAAAGTTTCTCTACGTATTATACTTGATACAATCTCGATAATACAAAGCTAATCGATTTAAGTTTGGGATCAACATCCACATCCATCAACTTATGGTCAGCAAGGGTATTCACCTTACCAATCTCATCAGGTTCCTTCAATCACTTATCCAAACCCTGCAGCAGGTTAGTCAAGTTACTCACAATATGTTAGTGCTCCTTCACATGGTTATGAAGTTCCTCCAGCACCAGTTTTATATTGTGATAATGAGGTACCAGTCCCTGAACTTAAAGAAGGAGATGATCCAGTTGAAGCGTTAGCCAAGATGTCTGCCTATCTCACTCAAACGTTGAGCAAACAATGGTATAGAAGACCATCTCCAACAAATAATCAATTGAGGAATTCTTCTAACTCTCGTCAATAAGCTACCATTCAAGATGGCAGAGTCATGGTGCAACCAATTCAGGGGCGCCCAAGTTCTTCAATTCCAACTGTCCATACTTACACCACTGCTTCCAAGGGAAAGGCTACAGGCACATTGAAGATGATCACCTGCTACAAATGCAAGGGTGAAGGGCATATGGCTAAGGATTGTAAGCAACCAAAGAGGAAAAGAGATGGTACATGGTTTCAAGATAAACTTTATCTGGTAAATGCTCAAGCACAAGGTCGGGAATTAGATAAGGAGGAGTTGGCATTTCTTGCAGATCCGGGAGTTACGGAAAATGAGGGAATCACAACGAACTACACTCATAATGCAGCATATCAAGCAGATGAGCTTGACGCATATGACTCCGATTGTGATGAATTCAATACCACCAAGGCAGCTCCAATGGCACAGATCTCACTTTATGGGTCTGACCGAATCTCTAAGGTACCAAGTTCTAACAATGATACTAGTATTGTACCTTATCAAGTTGGGCAAGGGTCTCAGTATCAGGAAGAGCCTTCGGTGGTGAGTAATTCAAACGAGGACATGAGCAATGATAGCAATATCAATGTAAGTCCCCAGACTTTGAGTGAAATACAACCGGCTGCTATTTCTCATATGAAGTCTCCTGCTGAACAAGATTTGGTAACGGTTTCAGCGTCTTTACTTGGCCAAATGAATGATGCGGTCCTTGAAACCCTAGATGCTAATAAGGAATTATCTGCCGAGCTTGCTTTGTACAAACTGTAGAAACTAGAAGGGGGGTTGAATAGTTTCTTATATTTACTTGTTAAATGATGGTTTTCAAAAAATCCCTTTTGTCAAAAACTTAGACTTAAGGAAATAAGTGAAATCTTCTTATGCACAATATGAACAATGATAGTGTAATTTAAAACTAATACTAACTAATGTATATGCACAAATAATAAAGAATGTAAAGAGTTACGGGTAAAGAAAGATCAAACCGAACACCAAGGATTTATAATGGTTCGGCAACGAAGCTCACTCCTCGTTCCTACTCCACTCCTCGAGTACTCCTTACTCGAGAGTTCACTACACAACAAGCTCCTTATGGTGGAGAAAACCGTACACGTCGCTTAACCAATTTCCGACCCTAAGCTAAAAGTCGAGCCTTAATCGGAGCTAGGACCAATCTACACAGCTATACTTAGTACATACACAACTTCCAAATAGACACAACTACTTGGATCTTCACAACTATTACACAACAACAAATGTATAAGATTTGATCTTTAAAGGATCCTTGGTGGTGGACTCAACACTTCACAATGATAGTGTTCTTCTCTTTGCACTTGAAGAGGAAGGGATGGATGAGATAGATTCACTTCTAAACAAGTACTAATCAATCAAATAATCAAGGATTTGAGTGATTTAAGAAGTATGTTTGAATCTGGAAATTTGTGTGCAAAAGAGGTGAATTGAAAATCTGAGAAAGGTCCACTATTTATAGGACAAAGGGCCAACGGCTATATCTGCCCGCGATTCCTTATCTCAGTCGGCGGTACCTTATCGATAAGGAACCGCCTAGGCGCTAAGGAACCGCCAGGCTAGACTCCGCTCCCTTTTTGTCCTTTAGTGGGGGAGGTCATATCTGGTTATAAAAATATCCAGAAAGGATATTCCAAATCCAAAGGGAATATGCCATTTTCAAATTTTCAAATATTTAATTTAATAAAACATTTTCTTAAAAAGAAAGTTTAATTAAAACTTGTCACACTTAATAAAAAGTGAGTTTCAAGAAAAGATTAAATCACTTGATCACTTGATTAAGGTTAGTACTTGTTTATTCATACCTTAAGTGAAAATGGGTAAAATGAAAAATACCTGAACTCAAGAATTCGTTTTTCGTTGTTTTTGTAAATGCTTGTTTTTATATATTGTCGTAATCAAAACTAAGCGAGACCGAAAAATGCAAGTAACGTTTTTAGGCATTATTGCATTAACAATCTCCCCTTTTTGATTCCGACAATATATAAACTCAATCACACAAGACACAAGATTTTCGAAGATGAGTTTATTCATTTCTCCCCCTTTGTCAAAGAAAAAAGGTTGCACAAGTCGGTGTTGAAGAAACGGACTTTGCAAAGACTCCCCCTTGGTGCTTACTCCCCCTAGCTTGGGGCACCGAGGAATCGAGATATGGTGACAAGCTACATAGAAGGGTTAGTTGAACAAAAGAAACAACCAACAAGACATAGCTAAAGGTCACACTAAAAGAATAAAAGAGAAGAAAACACAAAGATTAAGATCCAAGTGAAGTCATATAAAAATAAGAAAAGAGTCATACAAAGATGTATGAAATAGAAAACAAGCCAAAAGCATAAATCTAATCCTAGTTAATCTAGAATTATAAGATTTGCTTAAAAAGAGGTGTCTTGTGGATAAGAAACCAATGCTTATATGAAAGACAAGGTAGTGGCGGAATGTGGTGGTGGTGGCTTGGTGGAGATCTCATAATCAAAGTGAAGAGGAGGCTTGATTAAGAGACTCTTGATGTAGCTCAACCTCATAGATGTGTGCCATAGCAAGATGTTGATATTGACAACAATGACAATATGTCCCATGGTGCATGACATTATCATGAGAAGGAGGAAGAACACTAAAGGGTGGTGGTGGAAGAAAAGATGTTCCACAATCAACATTCTTGGAGGAGAGATGTGATTAAGAGTGTTCTTGGGTGAATTTGGATTGAAAGTGTTCTTGGGTGAGTAGGGATTGAAAGCAATTGGGGATAATGGAGGAGAATCAAGGCTTTCATTAGGAGAGTAAGTCATTTTGGGATGTGAAATAAGGCAAAATGCTTATGGTTTAATAGGGAAGGCTCAAGGTATTTTTGGGGTGGTCAAAGGGTTGAAGCAAAGATTCTCAAAAATGTTGGAACAAATTTGGAATTTCAGAAATACCTGAAAAATAAGGAAGCACTGTGTGACAATCCGTCAATTTATGGTCGATATTTTATCCTCAATATTTATTTAAAAACATTATTTTAATGTTATATTATGAACTCACTTATTTTTGGGAAGAAATTTGGATTTACGTCTTGAAGTAGCATCGACTACGTCTAAACCGGAGGATTCAACGTTACGTGCTTACGTTTACCTACACCGTTTTGGTGACAGTCCAACATTTCAGGAAATAAATTTATCCGTGAATATTATTTTGGGATTTTAATTTTGAGTTGGTTCATAAACTCACATATTTACGAGAAGAGATTAGGACTTACGATTATAATTTAACGTCCTTTACGACTTTTTCGGCTATTACCGTAAAATTAAAGTTTTTTGCCAATTAAAACTTAGACGATCAAACCCGTCTAATATAAAGTTTTTAAAAGTCATATACTGATTTATAAGTACCTAAAACAAGTAAAAACCTATAAAACCCGAACTATATGACATAAGGACATTAACGAGCTAAGTTAGCATATTTGGACTAATAATTTAACTAAATAAGTTAAACACTTATAAAAATTACTTATTGGGCTTAACCCATTTGGGCCCAACATGTAAAGTGTAAATACTGATAATACAAGTATAAAATGGATTAATACAAGTTATTGAACTTATAAAAGGCTTATTGGACCTAAAACATGTAAATAGGTAAAACTAGTAAACTAGTAAAAACTAAAAAGTTACCAATACATAAACACTAAAATGAGTAAATGAGAATGTATAAACCCACTTGATCATCATCATATGTACAAAATCATCATATGTATATTTGTTATTTTGATAAAGTCATTGGACAAAAGTCTAAGACCGATTATTATTTATATAGGTTTCCGTGATTGAAGCACGTACCGTACATCCGAATCGCCGATAACCGCCTTCCCACATCAACTGAGTTCATAGCCTCACACTCTTTTAAATGTTTTTATGAAATGTTTTATAAACCCTCGAGGGAGATAACATGTTAGTTTTTATAAAATAGGACACCATTGTCCCGATTGTTTGTTTATTGATTTGGACCCGAATGATTGTATGACCCGATTGTATGACCCGATAAGTGATTAAAGGACCCGATAGATGAAATTAAATGGATTATTAAAGTTAGGTTATGTCACTAAAATTCCCATTAGCATGAATTGTGAACTACCGGGATTTGGTAGACGCTTATGCATATAATAGTACTATTTGGGGACGATCACCCCAGTTCGCGCCTTGACGGTTGATCCCCGTCGTGCCACATTGATTGGTAATCGAATTTATGTATGAGAAGATTTACATAGCGTGATTATTGTGACGACACGCTAACTTAGATGGGCAAATTGAGTATCGGGTTAGCTACCCGTTGTTGGTTATAGTAAGGTAACAATGTCATGCGGCTTATAATAATCCAATTAACGAAATACTACTTTAAGCATTGCATTACGATATATTGCCTGACTAGCAATACAGGGTCTTATCATTGATATTATGTTCGTGTTTTGGTTTTATATAACCATATTCGTATAACGGTTTTTATTTAATCTATACAACGTTATAAAACGTATTGTATGATGTTTTTACGACATTGGCTCGTATAATGATTTTGAAGGCGAAAGCCTATATTATGATTTTGATAAGGAATTGTATAAAATGACTTTGGCTATTTTATGGCCTATTAAAATGATTTGTACAAAATGATTTTCGGTAATAATTTTATACTGATGTTATATTGATGGATTTTATTAAACTCTATGAATTCACTCGGCGTTATCGCTGACCTTTTCTTTTAACATGTTTTATCTCAGGTACTTGAAGGTAATTCTCGGGAAGACGACAAAGAATTCATGGCCCGCACTTTAATACTAATTTCCATTCAAAATGCTTTGTAAAAACCTGTATGAAATACAATGACTTGGGACCTATGTAACTTTGATATTTATGAATGGAAATGCTTTATTATTAAACGACGCTATTTTTATGCGTTGTCTATGATGTGAGTAATGTGCTATCCCGTAACACCAACGAGTCTTCCGCTGTATTGATTTGTATAAATTTGGGGGTGTTACAGTTTGGTACCAGAGCTCTCGTTATAGAGAACGAAAGATTTTTAAAACCAAGGTTTTGAACAAAACATTTCAAAATCTTTTAACTATAAACATTTTTCTAAAAATGTCTAAAAATCTTTTGACTATAACGGTGCCGAAGAATTCCCGAGTTACCGACAAGCCCAGACTGAGAAGTGTTGTTTTAATATATATATAACTTGGATTATATATATATATATATATATATATATATATATATATATATATATATATATATATATATATATATATATATATATATATATATATATATATATATATATATATATATATATATATATATTTATGATGTAATTTGATTACATGATTGTTTGATGATTATTTAATACTTATACGAGGTATTTATACGACGTAGATTGTCACAAGGAACCCTAACTCCCCTAGCAAATCAATCGAAGCTATTCCCGTAGGAATTCTAGCTATTCTAGATCTAAACCAAGTTGTGGATATTTATGATCCCAACAAAATGGTTGATATTCATAGGAATGTTGATATTAGTTGATTGTGATATTAAAGAAGAATTGGCGAGATTAAAACTGATATCGATGTTATGACGATATTTCCTTATAGAGTGGAGCTTGACAAAACGTTACCACCTGGAAAGGTGTCATCTGATTCGTTGTCATCCAATTCTTAAATTGAAATCAAAAGGGTGAATGTTGCACTGGAGACTGTCATTGGAACCATTACCCAAAAGCCTCATGCCACTAGTACCTTTCCGAGAAGTCTAATTGACTGATCGAGTCATTTCATACTAGTGACTCATTTGATAACTATTGATGAAGAAGTTATAGAATCGGAAATTAAGTGTTGATCATATCGAGCTTTTATTGCCCTTTTAAGGTTTATGAATAAGGTTGAAAGTATTGGAGAATGAAGTAGGATATCGCATTGAGTATAAGTTGGTTAAAACTTGAATAAAGTAAAATTTAACCCGTATGGAATATGAGATTATTAAGAGGAAGTCATTAAGTCCTGTGATTGGATTATAAGGTTTTAATTGATTGTTGATTCGTGTTAGCCATTGTCCAATGACGAGGATGCCCAGTGTCCAACAAATAAATTGAAGAAATCTTCTTCTGAATTGAGACTGATGGATCTTCTGGGACATGTGGAACACCTAATGACTCTTGTAGATTAGTATTCATCGTGGTATCTTTTAAAAATCCCTAACTTAACTGAGACATCAGTTGGTAGGATGAGTTCTTGGAATTGTATGACATAGTGACACATAATGTGTTACGGTACAATTTTGACTTGTTTGTGATTAATGAAAAGACTACCTTTGATTGCTAAATTCTACATGTATCGATGTTATCTATCCATTATTGCTTCATCCTATTGTTCGCATTAGTGATGCAATCATTGAACAAGTACTCATCTCGAATTGAGTTACGTTGTGGATTATTCTTTTTGGTTGCCATCGAGGTCATGAACCTCATGATTATTTGGCTAAAGCTCATTTCCTATCATATTGTAGTTAGTTCTTGGTGAACAAGCTTTCATCACTCTTTTGCAGATCACTCATTGTTTTATAAGATAAAACAATATCCTTTGAGAAAATTGAATTTTCATCACTATATGGATTATTTAAAGTGAGACTTATAAATAATCATTATTGAAATAAAGTTGATTATGAAATACCTTGGAAAACTTAATTGTTTTCATAACAAAGAAAATCTTTGTAAAATTTATTCTTGATTCTTATTTGAGAATTAAGCATGAAAATGTTTTTATTATAAACATGATGATAAAATTTTTGACGAACTGAGTATTGCATCGTTAATCTTGAAATTGTATATAGTTGCGCGCCTACATACAATTTGGAATGGACCATGCAAGGCTGATTAGTGGTCACCATGAAATTGTTACTAAACATTACATTTTCTTTGTAATTATGAAAGATTGAATTTTTACGAGATCTGCAATAAGTGAATAATAGGGACATATTGTTTGAGAAACCTACATATGTGCCCGTACCATTTATTCTTCTGAGTCGAATTTACTCATATGTGGATATTGTCTTAACTGACAATTGACAACTCTTTCTTTTCCAATTCTCCCGTGGTGTGATTCTTTGGAAAAGCATCTGATTACAGAGTGTTGATACCCGATTGGATGTATCAAGATTCCTATCATTTCTTTTGATTTGATTTCATTTGATTGATCTGGGTAACAATCCGAGGAGCTTTCGAATGCGTACTCAAATTATGAAAACATGGGATATATTCATATTCGTTAAATGTTTTCGTCTGTATCTAATTTGAAATCCTCTCGCGTAGATTATGCGTTGACCTTACTCTTTTAATGATAGTTATGTCTCCTGATATCCTTGAATTTGTGAAGGATTATGAATTATTATTAGTCTTTTGAGAAGCTCACATCTTATCGACGGTAAAGAAACCGGAAAGTTGATAGTGCCAGTAAAATGAATTGATTGATTATGACATGACGACATTGTCTTAATTGATGGGAACTCGAATAGAATTCTCCTAAATGATAAGATGTTGATTATCAAAAGTAATCTAAATAATTCTTGATGGATGACCATATCCTGCATTTAGACTTGAAATTATACCGTGAATGGTTGTGAATTAGTTATAGATATTATAATCTAGAAAGAACCTAATATGAATGTATTAAAATATGTTTCCGTTATCTGAAACTTTAGGAAGTATTTGTTGGTGAATTACCTAGACTTTTGCCATTAAGGCAAGTTGAATTTGGTATTGATTATATTCCCGGTGCTACACTTGTGGCTTGTGCACTGTACGTCAGCACCATCTGAATTAAAAGAATTACCGTACAACTGAGAGAGTTGTTGGAGAAAGCTTTTACTCTACCAAGCTCGTCATTATGAAGAGTTATGGTGTTATGACTCCTTATATTTGTTGAATTACCGTAAACTAAGTAAATTGATGATTAAAATCTATATCCACTGCCCAAGATGATAGATTTGTTCGATCATATACGAGGTTCTAGTGTATGTTTTAAAGATTTGATCCATGGCATGGTTATCATCAACTTTGCATCCGCGAAAAAGATTATCTATTCCAATCACTACATCCATAACTTGTAATGAACATTATGAGTTTCACATGATGTCGTTTGGATTGACTAATACACATGTAGCATTCATAAATTTGGTGAATCACGTGTGAAGGCTGTAATTTGATAAATTCATGGTTGCGATCATTAAGGACCATTTGTTTGTTTATAAAAATAAGAATGAGTTAATAATTATTTATAGATTGCCCTGAATTGGCCGAACAATAAAAACATGTACCTTGAATAATTAACATGTGATTAAAGACTTAATCCTTTACATTATTTGACCGTGTGATTAAAAGATAATGGAATCTATATTTACTCTTCAAAAATTAAGAGCCCTTTTAAGATTTTGGGTTTTACCAAAAAGAAAGTGCAAATGTGTTTTGACAAATGTTTTAACAAAGGATTTTTAAGGGATTATTCCCTTATACACAAATCATTTAACTAAACTCCTGTTTAGGGGTAAATGTTTGTGTATACCTCAAGACAACCTAAGAGGGATTGAAGAAACCATTTAAACCATGACTTAAAATTTGAAACGACAATTTTTGCTTTTCAACAAAGAAAATTTTTACCAAATAATAAACGAAGGTTTTTTTCGAACATATACGGATCTTACTAATTATTTTCGACAAATCAACAAAAATAGTGTCAATTAAATTCAAATTTATTTTGAACATTTTTATAATTGGTCGAACTAAGAAATTTAAACTTTTAACGTTTACGTTTCATAAAAACTTAATATTTATTATTAATTTACTTGTAATGATTATCGACGCTTTAAAACGTCAGATTGAGCAAAACTGATAAAAATGAAAGTTGAGACGAAACTAAAACTTAGAAAATGTGAAGAAAGAATTTCCGAGTAAATTGTAGACATGATAATTATTTCATCAGGAAATATGAATGTAGATTATAACACATTATATAGAAAAGATAAAGAACCAATTAGGATGTGTTCCTTAGTAATGATGGTACAAAATAAAATTGCCGAACAATATAAAAATAAACAATGCTTGTAAGAAGGATAATATAGATAATAAAAAGGGGTTCGCAGCTAATGTGAACCATTAGAATTGAGGAGCCGATGGTGTTAAATGTTTTAAAGGCCACTTATGGTTGCCTAAATATGGAGATTTTGAGATTTAGTTATGTTGGAATCTCGTAAGTATAAGTATTCTATTCCTGTCATTTCTGATTTAAAGTATCATTATCAGAAGAAGTTGTACTGATGGCAAATTATGAAGGCAGACACCGCCTCATACATTAGTAAACGTCTAGCTATTGCAAAGGTCATCATCTGAATTTGATTCGATTTGGGTCATCGTCGATAGACTCACCAAATCTGCTAATATCATTCCTGTTAATGATAGATTCTTGATGAAGAAATTGACTCTTTTGTATTTAAAGGAGTTGTGTAAACATGGTGTGCCTGTATCGATCATCTCTATCAAGATCCCTGCTTCGCATCGAATTTCTATAGATTTGCTTAGAAGTCATTGGGAACGAACCTTGATGAGAGTATTGTTTACCACCCCAATCGAAGGGACGAGGTAAAGTAACGATACAAAATACTATTAAGTGTTGTTTTATGTTTGAATGATTAACCTTTGGTAATGAACCATAAAATCATTTTCCTTTGGAGAGATTACCATTGATAATTATCGTGTTAGGATCAAGATCGAATCTTGTTAAGATTTAAATATTAGAGCATCTGTAAGCAGGAGTTGGGATGAAGACACCCGACATACACCCATTGTGAGTTGGACATGTCTTTTAGGTTTAAGGTTTCCTATGATGGCGAACCTAACCTTACAAAATACCCGACCCGCGAGACCTAAAATGATTGTTGAAATTAGGATCTGATTATTGACTGCCAGTAGTGGGCATGAGGTTATGTGAATATGTAATGTAGATCTTGAAGTGCTAGATGGGTAGCAAAGTTATGCCAAAAATTTTAACCATGGAAAAATGAAATGATGATCTGAAAGATCATGGGATATAAGTCCCCGTTGTATGGGACCATTGAGATGATATAAAAGATTGGTTTGAAAGGCATATAAGCTGGATCTACCCTAGGACTTCAAGAGCTGCGTGAATTATGTTTCGTATATGGAACTTGATAAAATGTATATCAAGTGAAAATCTGATTGTTTCTTAGTAAAGTTTAGATCGACGAAAAGTTGCATTCATCAGAAACCCGTGAAAATCATGGATAGAGAAAGTAAGTCAACATTAAGCCTGATCTTATTCCCGTAGTTATGTTTGATGAAACTCGCGTATTGTAATGAATTACACTTGTGAGAAAAGACCGAACGTGGAGGAAATACCCACATGGCTTTAACTCTATAAGAAGCGAGTAGTAAGATGATCTTTGAGGACAAAGATCCTGTTTAGGGGTAAATGCTGTGACAATCCGTCAATTTATGGTCGATATTTTATTCTCAATATTTATTTAAAAACATTATTTTAATGTTATATTATGAACTCACTTATTTTTGGGAAGAAATTTGGATTTACGTCTTGAAGTAGCATCGACTACGTCTAAACCGGAGGATTCAACGTTACGTGCTTACGTTTACCTACACCGTTTTGGTGACAGTCCGACATTTCAGGAAATAAATTTATCCGTGAATATTATTTTGGGATTTTAATTTTGAGTTGGTTCATAAACTCACAAATTTACGAGAAGAGATTAGGACTTACGATTATAATTTAACGTCCTTTACGACTTTTTCGGCTATTACCGTAAAATTAACGTTTTTCGCCAATTAAAACTTAGACGATCAAACCCGTCTAATATAAAGTTTTTAAAAGTCATATACTGATTTATAAGTACCTAAAACAAGTAAAAACCTATAAAACCCGAACTATATGACATACGGACATTAACGAGCTAAGTTAGCATATTTGGACTAATAATTTAACTAAATAAGTTAAACACTTATAAAAATTACTTATTGGGCTTCACCCATTTGGGCCCAACATGTAAAGTGTAAATACTGATATTACAAGTATAAAATGGATTAATACAAGTTATTGAACTTATAAAAGGCTTATTGGACCTAAAACATGTAAATAGGTAAAACTAGTAAACTAGTAAAAAGTTACCAATAAATAAACACTAAAATGAGTAAATGAGAATGTATAAACCCACTTGATCATCATCATATTTACAAAATCATCATATGTATATTTGTTATTTTGATAAAGTCATTGGACAAAAGTCTAAGACCGATTAGTATTTATATAGGTTTCCGTGATTGAAGCATGTACCGTACATCCGAATCGCCGATAACCGCCTTCCCACATCAACGTGAGTTCATAGCCTCGCACTCTTTTAAATGTTTTTATGAAATGTTTTATAAACCCGCGAGGGAGATAACATGTTAGTTTTTATAAAATAGGACACCATTGTCCCGATTGTTTGTTTTTTGATTTGGACCCGAATGATTGTATGACCCGACTGTATGACCCGATAAATGATTAAAGGACCCGATAAATGAAATTAAATGGACTATTAAAGTTAGGTTATGTCACTAAAAGTCCCATTAGCATGAATTGTGAACTACCGGGATTTGGTAGACGCTTATGCATATAATAGTACTATTTGGGGACGATCACCCCAGTTCGTGCCTTGACGGTTGATCCCCGTCGTGCCACATTGATTGGTAAGAGAATTTATGTATGAGAAGATTTACATAGCGTGATTATTGTTACGACACGCTAACTTAGATGGGCAAATTGAGTATCGGGTTAGCTACCCGTTGTTGGTTATAGTAAGGTAACAATGTCATGCGGCTTATAATAATCCAATTAACGAAATACTGCTTTAAGCATTGAATTACGATATATTGCCTGACTAGCAATACAGGGTCTTATCATTGATATTATGTTCGTGTTTTGGTTTTATTTAACCATATTCATATAACGGTTTTTATTTAATCTATACAACGTTATAAAACGTATTGTATGATGTTTTTACGACATTGGCTCGTATAATGATTTTGAAGGCGAAAGCCTATATTATGATTTTGATAAGGAATTGTATAAAATGACTTTGGCTATTTTATGGCCTATTAAAATGATTTGTACAAAATGATTTTCGGTAATAATTTTATACCGATGTTATATTGATGGATTTTATTAAACTCTACGAATTCACTCAGCGTTATCGCTGACCTTTTCTTTTAACATGTTTTATCTCAGGTACTTGAAGGTAATTCTCGGGAAGACAACAAAGAATTCATGGCCCGTACTTAAATACTAATTTCCATTCAAAATGATTTGTAAAAACCTGTATGAAATACTATGACTTGGGACCTATGTAACTTTGATATTTATGAATGGAAATGCTTTATTATTAAACGACGCTATTTTTATGCGTTGTCTATGATGTGAGTAATGTGCTATCCCGTAACACCAACGAGTCTTCCGCTGTATTGAATTGTATAAATTTGGGGGTGTTACACACTGTCCGCTGTTCCTTATTGCTTCCGGCGGTTCCTTATTGATAAGGAACTGCGGTTCATATATGGAACCGCCTACAGTGGTTGAGTTTTGGTGGTGAAGGAAGATTTTTCAGCAAATCTTATTTTCCTAGTCTAACTTATCATAGGGATATGCTTGAAAGCAAAGACAGACAAAGAGAACACATACTAACTCACCAAATAGAGATTGACCAAAATACATGGATTTTAAAAATCGATGTAGGAGGTGTGTAAGACAAGACCTTAAGTCATGACACAATGATCCTCCATGATTCTATATTGTTCTTGCTATGTTTGAGAGAATCATACATATGAATTATGTAAGCTCAAGATTAATAGCAAGAATCTATGAAAAACGTTTTTAGATTGAATTAACAATGTCAAAACATTTCTCAACCATTTTTAAAAGAGACTTTGAGGATTTTGAAAAGGAGAAGAGAAGATTTTCAAGAAGAGTTTAGGAGACTCAAAGACTCAAAGATGATACAAGACTCAAAGGAAAGAAAAAGACTCAATAAAGGAAAGCAATTAAGGAATATGTTCCATTAATCCTAGACATAGACGCAAGTAATTAAAAGGTTCCCTCTTAAGTGGCTTAGTGAAGATGTCGGCTAATTTATCCTCGGAGGGTACCTTCTCAATTGAAATGTTCCCCTTTTGAACATTATCCCTAAGAAAATGGTGACGAATTTCTATGTGCTTGGTTCGCGAATGTTGCACGAGATTCTTGCTAAGGTCTATAGCACCCTTATTGTCACACATGATGGGAACATCATCAAGACAAATCCCGTAATCAACAAGCGCTTGCTTCATCCATAGAGCTTGTTGGCATGCTTTTCCGGCACTCACATACTCGGCTTCCGTGGTGGATATCGCAAGAGCGGTTTGTTTCTTGGAGAACCAAGAAGTTAAACAACAACCCATGAAGGTACGAACACCACTAGTGCTTTTCCGGTCCACATAGTCTCCCGCATGATCCGAGTCCGCGTAGAAAATGGTTTCTACGCCGGTCCCTTTAGGATACCATAATCCTAAATGTATAGTGCCCTTAATGTATCGGAAGATACGCTTAACCGCTTCAAGGTGAGAGGTTTTGGGAGCCTCTTGGAAGCGAGCACAAAGGCAAACACTAAACATGACATCCGGTCGACTTGCCGTTAGGTACAAAAAACTACCAATCATACCTCTATATTTTGTGTTGTCTACTGAATCACAATCATCATCTACGGTGAGTTTAGTATCCGAGGCCATAGGAGTTTTCATTGGTATAGATTATTCTAATCCAAATTTCTTTAGCATTTCTTTAGCGTACTTAGATTGACTAAAGAAAATACCATCGTCCATTTGTTTAATTTGGAGTCCTAAAAAGAAGTTAAGTTCTCCCATCATACTCATTTCGAACTCATCATGCATGATTTTGGCAAAGTCATCACACAATTCTTGACAAGTTGAGCCAAATATAATGTCATCAACATATATTTGCACGATTATGAGGTGAGAACCTTTCTTCTTTGTAAAGAGAGTGTTGTCTACCATTCCCATGGTATACTCATGTTTAACAAGAAACGCTTTAAGTCTATCATACCAAGCTTTGGGTGCTTGTTTAAGACCATAAAGTGCCTTCTTAAGCTTGTAAACATGATCCAGTTTCTCAAAATCAATGAAGCCGGGAGGTTGAGCCACATATACCTCCTCATTGATCAAACCGTTAAGAAACACACTCTTTACATCCATTTGTTGAAGCTTAATATCTAAGGCATAAGCGTAGGCTAAAAGGATTCTAATGGATTCTAATCTAGCTACCGATGCATATGTCTCGTCATAATCAATCCCTTCTTGTTGATTATAACCTTGTGCTACAAGTCTAGCTTTGTTACAAGACACAACACCATTCTCATCTAGCTTATTCCTATATACCTATTTCGTTCCTATAATGGTAGAACTTCTAGGTGGAGGAACAAGTTCCCAAACATCATTAGCAACGAATTAATTCAATTCTTCTTGCATCGCAATGACCCAACTCTCATCTGTCAAAGCTTCTTTAACACTCTTTGATTCAATCAAGGAGACGAAACAAAAGAAGTTACTTTTGTTTTGGACTTGAGATCTTAGGGTCCTTTGATTTAAGTCACCAATGATATTAGTGAGAGTATGATCCTTAGACTCCTTAATGTTTACTTCCTTTTCAACACTAAGGTCTTCAACTCTTATTTTTCTAACCTCTTTGGCTCTAACTACTTCTACTTCATCCAAGTCATCATCAATCAATGGTGGTGTCTTGGTTAAATGAGGGTTTTCATCAAAAGTTACGTTAAGTGATTCTTCAATTACGCCCGAGGTTCTATTAAGGACTATGTAGGCTTTGCTAGTTTGGGAATATCCTAAAAAGATACCTTCGTAGGACTTTGGGTCAAACTTGGTAAGGGAGTCTTTGGTGTTGAGGATAAAGCACTTGCTTCCAAACACCCTAAAGTATTCCAATGAGGGTTTCTTACCTTTAAGAATCTCATAGGGGGTCTTTCCTAGGAAGGGTCGAATAAGAATTCGGTTGAGAATATAAGTCGACGTGTCCACGGCATTGCACCAAAACTTTTGAGGCAAAGATTGCTCGTTTAACATCGTCCTACTCATCTCTTGGATGGTCCTATTCTTCCTTTCAACTACCCCATTTGATTGTGGAGTGTGAGGAGCCGAGAAGTTATGGGTAATACCATGAGCTTCACAAAAGGTACCAAATTGCACTTCATTATCAAATTCCCTACCATGATTCGTCCTAATTGATACAGTTGGACATCCTAGTTAATTTTTAATTCTTCGACTAAAGATTTCGAAATGATCGAAAGCTTCATTATTAGATGCCAAAAATCTAGTCCAAGTGAATCTAGAGTAGTCATCAACTATAACTAAGGTATAAAGGTTACCTCCATAACTCCGTATGGCGGTAGGTCCAAAGAGATCCATATGTAGGAGTTCTAAGCACCGAGAGGTTGAAACCAAATTCTTGGCTTTGTGACTTGAGTGAACTTGCTTTCCAACTTTGCAAGCATCACAAAAGTGACTATCAAACTTCATCTTGGGGAGGTGTCTTACCAACTCCTTAGAGACTAAAGATTTAATTAGACGCATATTAGCGTGACCTAATCTCCTATGCCAAAGAGTAGAATTATCATCTATAGTCGCAAGACATATGTTGTCTTTTGACTTCTTGTTGACTTTCATGACATAAAGCCCATGCTTTCTAACACCTTTTCTAATGACCTTTCCATCTTTTATGATTTCACTATCATTTTCCGAAAAGATGACCTTACACTTATTGTCACAAATTTGACCTATGCTTAAAAGGTTAAACCCTAAATTATCTATGTGGTCAACATTTTCAATAGTCATGGAGTCAAGAGAAACCGTACATTTGCCAATGATATTACCACGTATACTACTAGCGAATGTGACGTTACCTCCATCATATGCTTTGTACCGTAAGAACAAACTTCGATTACCCGTCATGTGTTTAGAACAACCACTATCCTTAATCCACTCGTCGGGTTCCAAATCAATTCCCAAGCATATCTAGGTAACAACAAACACGATCAAACATTTGGTCCCCAATATCTCATGGGTCCAAAATTGTTAGTTCCAAACATCCCTTGCATTTGGTTGGGATGCATGAATTGAGTAGGGTTCCCCCATGGGGAACAAAAGGGAGGAGGATAAAAATTCATATAACCATTTTGTTGTTTATTATTTCTCCTAGGTGTATTTGATCTTGGTTTAGAGTTATGGTCATTCCTTCTAGGTGTTGGAGTTTTACTTCTAGGTCGTGAATTGTTTTGACTATCTCTTCTAGGTGTTGTCGTTCTACTTCTAGGCCTAGACTCATTCCGTACTCTTGGTGGAGTAGAAGGTGGTCTTGATAAACTTCTATTTCCCATTAGAGGTTTACTCAAAGGCTTATAGAACTTATTAGCGGCATTGTTGTCAAGTATGGGTAATTTCACTTTGTTAACAATAAGATTCTTAGGATGTTCACCTAAATTTGATTTTTCAGAAAGTTCAGGATTTTCATCAAAAACGATTTCTGGCCGCGGTACCTTATCTATGGTGGCGGTTCCATATCGATAAGGAACCGCCCCATACAGTTTGGGACCGCGTACAGCAGATGGTTTTTCTGAAAACCGGACTTGTTTAGGTTCACTAGTTGATGCTTCATCTGAGTTAAACCTACACCAAGTTTTTCCTTAGAATGAATTTCTTTGTTTAACATATCATCAAGAGCACTAGTACTTTTCATGAACTTTTCCAGTTTAATGGAGGTGCTCTTGAGATCTTCATTCTCTAACCTAAGTTTCTCACAACCTAAGCAACCTATATCAACTTCTTTATTTTTCTCAAGCTTGCCTAATTTTTCCCTAAGTTCATTAATCTCATTTTCAAGCTTAGTTTTAGTTGATTTTAGTGTTTTGTTATTTTCTATGAATTTAAGGCTAAGTTTATGTAAATTGTCATGTTGGCCTTCTAATTCAGTATCATCTAAGGTGGATCTATCATTGCTATAATAATCGGTTTCAGAATGTACCTCTTTAGAAGTGTGAGTCATGAGACATTTCTCCTCTTTGGGGTTGTCATGAACATCTTCACTGCTATCGCTCCAAGAACCACTAACGAATGCCGTGTGATTCTTATCGCGTGAAGGCTTTGGACACTCATTAATGAAATGATTTGGATCACCACATCTAAAGCAATTCCTATCACCCTTTTCGTTCTTGGCAAACCGATTCTTTAAGAATGGTTTCTTGTCATTGTTAGGTTGCCTCACGTGTTGACCTCGTCTTTTGAAGAACCTCTTGAAATCTCTTACCGCCAATGCATACTCCTCGTCATCACTATCTGAGGAACTATCATGATCGCTTTGTGCCTTCTTGGCTTTGAGTGCAAGAGACTTACTTTCACTCTTGGTCTTTACCAATTCCGAGTCCTTCAAAATTATCATCTCATGAACCTTCAAGTTGCCTATGAGTTCATCGAGTGATAAACTTGAGAGATCTTTCGATTCTTCGATCGCCGCGACCTTTGCTCTCCACTTCAGATGTAAGGCCCTAAGAAACTTCCTAACATTGTTCTTGCTAGAAAAACCTTCATCAAGTGCTTTTAGACTAGTAATAATAGTGTTAAATCTAGCAAAAGCACTATCAATAGCTTCATCTTCTAAGATGACAAATTGTTCATATTGTTGGACAAGAAGATAGATTTTGCTTTCTTTGACTTGACTATTACCTTGGTGGGTTACTAAAAGAGTGTTCCAAATATCTTTAGCAGATTCACACATAAAAATCCTTTCATACTCTTTCTTAGGTAAAGCATTATAAATCACCATTTTAGCCTCATTATTTTTCGAAAGTTTCTTTTTAGTATCATCATTAGCTTTGTCAAAAGTGACCAATTCCTTTGTTTTAGAAACTTCATTAAATTGATAAGGTAAAAAATCACCATTGGTAATAACATGCCAAAGTTCTAAATCTTTTGATTTCACATAAGTCTCAAATCTATTTTTCCAATAAATAAAACTATCGGTTTCAAAAAGTGGTGGTCTTTGCATAGATTGCCCTTCTAGGTACTTGTTGGAATCCATAGATCGATTCAAGTTTTAAAATATAATATACTTTAAAAATTCTTGAGCAGCCCGCTTTGATACCAATTGTAGAAACTAGAAAGGGGGGGGGGGGTTGAATAGTTTCTTATATTTACTTGTTAAATGATGGTTTTCAAAAAATCCTTTTTCTCAAAAACTTAGACTTAAGGAAATAAGTGAAATCTTCTTATGCAAAATATGAACAATGATAGTGTAATTTAAAACTAATACTAACTAATGTATATGCACAAATAATAAAGAATGTAAAGAGTTAAGGGTAAAGAAAGATCAAACCGAACACCAAGGATTTATAGTGGTTCGGCAACGAAGCTCACTCCTCGTTCCTACTCCACTCCTAGAGTACTCCTTACTCGAGAGTTCACTACACAACAAGCTCCTTATGGTGGAGAAACCCGTACACGTCGCTTAACCAATTTCCGACCCTAAGCTAAAAGTAGAGCCCTAATTGTAGCTAATCTACACAACTATACTTAGTACATACACAACTTCCAAATAGACACAACTACTTGGATCTTCACAACTATTACACAACAACAAATGTATAAGATTTGATCTTCAGAGGATCTTTGGTGGTTGACTCAACACTTCACAATGATAGTGTTCTTCTCTTTGCACTTGAAGAGGAAGGGATGGATGAGATAGATTCACTTCTAAATAAGTAGTAATCAATCAAATAATCAAGGATTTGAGTGATTTAAGAAGTATGTTTGAATCTGGAAATTTGTGTGCAAAAGAGGTGAATTGAAAATCTGAGAAAGGTCCACTATTTATAGGACAAAGGGCCAACGGCTATATCTGCCCGCAGTTCCTTATCTCAGCCGACGGTACCTTATCGATAAGGAACCGCCTAGGCGCTAAGGAACCACCGGGGTAGACTCCGGTCCCTTTTTGTCCTTTAGTGGTGGAGGTCATATCTGGTTATAAAAATATCCAGAAAGGATATTCCAAATCCAAAGGGAATATGCCATTTTCAAATTTTCAAATATTTAATTTAATAAAACATTTTCTTAAAAAGAAAGTTTATTTAAAACTTGTCACACTTAATAAAAAGTGAGTTTTAAGAAAAGATTAAATCACTTGATTACTGGATTAAGGTTAGTACTTGTTTATTCATACCTTAAGTGAAAATGGGTAAAATGAAAAATACTTGAACTCAAGAATTCATTTTTCGTTGTTTTTGTAAATGCTTGTTTTTATATATTGTCGTAATCAAAACTAAGCGAGACCGAAAAATGCAAGTAACGTTTTTAGGCATTATTGCATTAACACAAACAAAAGGTGCAAACCTTGGAATTAATTCCCTCGTCTACAAGTCTGACCAACCCCGAATTTGATCATTTTCGACTAGCTCAAATGGGTCATTTAACAGAAATTGAAACGTTAAGGGAAAATCTTTCAAAAGAGCTTAAAGAAAAAATGTTAGTCGTAACTAATTTTCAAAAAGATAAAACGGATTTCGAACTTCTCGAGTCTAAAAAGGTTGAAATGGAAATTAATGCGTCTAATAAAATTAAGAAGATTGATAATTTGCTATTACGTCAATACTCGGCTTCAAGTTTAGTACATTTATTCGAGGCCTCTTTTAAGGAATTTAATCTTTCACGTCACAAAGACCTTCCACCTAACCTGGGGTATGCAAAGCAAGCTTTTAAACACAAACCATGACTTTATGATGCAACCAGTTAGGATTGGTCATAGACCCGATTACTTTTCCGGCAACCACCGAGATTATGTCACCATTTGAAGAGAAACGGTCTAGATTGCTTCTTACATATCCTAGGTATGACTATCATGCGCTTAATGCAGGAAATGTTAAAACGGATTTTTGAACTCGTTTTAATATACAAAGGGAATTTATCTCAATATCCGATTCCATGTCTAATAAAGGAATCCCTAGTACATTTCCTACACTTCTCAATTCGGCGGAACCTAAGGAGACTCCAAAGGTTCTTCCACCAGTAAGTACCGTTTTGATCTCCTTGCGAGTGATTAGACAACACTTCACTAATTTTGAAAAGGTTATTAAGGAATGTACGACTCCAACGGAGAAAATCGCCGGAGAATGGGCTTTCGAACACATGAAATCGGTGTTTGAGAGAGAGATCGTTCTGTTTGTACATAACCTTCACGAGAGCTTTCTAGATCTAGGAGATAATCTTAATTTCGAAATGGCTGAAGTTCAAAAAGTTTTCCATGAAATGGACGATGTTTATGAGCAACATTTAGTTGAGAAAGAAAAGATTTTGTCCGAATATGACCGTTTCTTGGAACAAGTGGTGTCTCCCGATGTGATGCAAATTGTGACGATTAATTGTACTAATGAGATGACATCTGCTGTGAATAGTTGTGATGATGTGCCTGGTCTTTATGTGAATACTGTTGAGACTGTAAAACCGTAGATAATCATTCTTGTCACGAATCTAACGCTGAATTTTTAAAGCTTCAAGATTCTTTTAATTCACTTTCAAAACGTTTTGAAAATCTTCAACAACATTGTATTTCTCTTGAAATAGAACAACAATCTACAACTGAAAATCTTTCAAAACCAAACGATTGTGAAAAACAACGTTGAGACTAGTGACAAGATGATTCATGTGGTTCAGGCATTAGAAGAAGATATTATGAGACTTAAGAGAGAGTCGTCATCTGTAGAACCTTTGAAACAAGAACTAGAGGCTGCAATGATAAAAAACCATGCCTTAGAAACTAGACTTTCATCTATTCTAGGGGAGATGGAATGTGCAAGGCAGGGATTTTCCCATCTATATGGTTCAATAGAAGAACGCTCCGCTTTTAATGCGACACAGAAACAATCACTTGATGACCAACTGAACCAAAAGTGTGAGGAAATCTCTGACCTCAACATCCAGCTCATTAACAAAAACATGGTTTTGGCTGACTTAAAGGAGACACTTCAACTCACCCGACAAGAAGTTGTTAATACCTCATCTACAATCTTGGCACCGTCCTCTAGTGCTCTACCAACCAATCAAGTGGTAATTCATAAGAACCTGTCCCATAAGAATAATCTGGATGCATACGTTGTGTATATGACGAATGCAATTAAGCATGTAAACCTTGTTAGGGATATCTTAGATGATCTTTATGAGTTAGATCCCTCAACCAGTCACTATTACTCAGCTCATTCATACATTAAGAGAGTTCAATATTGCTTAGCATCTCTACAATACATAGGACAACCGGGTTCTTTACCACTTCAAACAAAACCCATTGCCATGACTCCATTCAATAAGACTCCTTGAGCTAAACCTTTGTTAACAGTAGCTGAAAAACACAAGGCCAAATCAAATTCTGCCACTAATGTTCCCTTGCCTTCTACAGGAGTAAATGCGTCTACTAAGGCTAAAGGATCATGCATCAAGAAAGATAGGATCAAGCCTTCCACTAGTAGCACTACACAGAAGAAAATATAAGTTCACCCTAGGAATGTTATTTTGAATTTGAATAAAAAGAATCATGTAGCTAAGACTAAAAGCTCTGCGGGTGTGCAGCAGCCCAAGCAAAATGTGAATTCTAGTTTGCGTTGTTGGAATTGTAATGAATGCATGTTTTCTTAGCGTCATGATTTATGCCTTATCGATCACGTTAATGAAATGAATGCTATTAGGAACAACCTTGAATGGAAACCAACTGGGAGAGTACTAACCCAAGTTGGATGGCAATGGAAACCCACTGGTAGGACCTTTACTTCTAATGGAACTAAGTGCCCTTTAACTAGGATCACTTCCACTAAGGTTAGGTCTCAGCGTCCTTTAACTAGGAAGACTAGCACTCAAGTATGGAAACCGCGCCCTTTAACTAGGTCAGCCTCCACTACTCTGTCTACCAGTGCGGAAGTACCTCAGGAGATTAGACAACATGCACCTAAACCGACAACTAGGAAACAAATTTGGAAACTTAAGCAACCTCAGGATAGCAACTCTAAGATAATTATATTTGTATCTGCTAACTCTGAGAAACAATTAGATTCCGATACATCGTCTTTGTCTGGTGATATTTTTAGGTGGTCCAAATCATCCTCCGGTACTTGGACTCTGGGTGCTCCAAGCACATGACCGGAGATCGCTCGATGCTCAAAAACTTCGTCAGCAAGTTTCTAGGAACGGTTAAGTTTGGTAATGATCATATTGCTAAGATAATGGGGTATGGTGAATATCAGATTGGGAATGTTACGATTTCACAGGTATATTATGTGGAAGGACTAGGTCACAATTTATTTTCAGTGGGACAATTTTGCGATTCAAACCTTGAAGTGGCTTTTCGACAACATACTTGCTTCATTCGCGATTTGGCAGGAAATGATTTGTTAAAAGGTTCTCGATGGGATAATCTATACGCATTGTCTATTCAAAACATGATGGCCGCCTCTCCCGTATGTCTTCTCTCCAAAGCATCGAAGACTAAGTCATGGTTATGGCATCGACGTTTATCTCATCTTAATTTTGATGCTATTAACCACTTGGCCAAAAACGAACTTGTTCGTGGTCTTCCCAAGCTTAAATTCAACAAGGATCGTTAGTGTTCCACGTGTTCATTGGGGAAAAGCACTAAGAAATCTTACAAACCTAAAGTAGAAGATACTAACCAGGAACCACTGCATCTTATACATATGGATCTTTGTGGGCCAATGCGGACTGCCAGTGTGAGTGGTAGAAAGTATATGCTTGTTATGGTGGATGATTTTACAAGGTTTACATGGGTAAATTTTTTGGCATCTAAGGATAAGGTACCGGAATTCATTATCAAATTCTTAAAGATGATCCAAGTGCGTCTTAATGCTACTGTTCGCCGTATTCGAACTAACAACGGCACTGAGTTTTTTAATCAAACTTTACAAGCTTATTATGAAGAGGTTGGTATATCACATGAAACATCAGTTGCTCGCACTCCCCAACAAAACGGTGTTGTAGAAAGACGTAACCGTACACTTATGGAAGCTGCTAGAACTATGCTTATCTACGCCAACACTCCTTTATTCTTATGGGCTGAAGCAGTGGCTACAACATGTTATACCCAAAATCGTCCCATCATTCGCAAGCGCCATGGAAAAACACCTTATGAGATACTTCATGGTCGTAAACCCGATATTTCGTTTTTTCATGTGTTTGGTGCCCTGTGTTATCCAAATACAAACAGTGAGAATTTGGGAAAACTTCAACCGAAGGCTGATATAGGTATTTTCATTGGCTATTCACCCACAAAGAAAGCGTACTGGATTTATAACCGTCGTCTTGGGAAGATTGTAGAAACTTTAGATGTCGATTTTGATGAGCTGACAGCGATGGCTTTTGAGCAACGCAGCTCTGAACCCGCGCTTCATGAGATGGGGACCGGGATAATCAGTTCCGTATTAAATCACAACAATCCTACTTCACCATCATTTACACCACCTACAAGGTCCGAGTGGGATGATTTATTTCTACCTATGTTTGATGAATTATTTGATCCCCCAAGTGAGAAAGTTCCAGCACCTGCAGTGATAGCCCCAATTCTTGAAGTTGTTGCTGAAGATAATGGAGCTCCATCTACAATCACCATTGAACCGGATGTACCATCTCCAAGTAATTCTCAAACTATATCTACATCCTCACCCCCACTCGTTCCTAATGATGTTGAAGAGGATCATTACGATCACGATTTAGAATATGCTCACTCTCTAGAGCTTCCTTTCTTTGGGTCACACATACCCGACAACCCTAACGGTGCGTCAACATCAGAGGAAGCTCCTACAACTGTGTACTCCAAACCACCACGAATTGAAAACCACACCATCAAATGGACAAAGGATCACCCAATCCGGAATATTATTGGTAATATCGAAAGACCAGTCTCTACACACCATCAATTACAAGAGAGTGCATTATACTGTTATTTTGATACATTTCTCTCCGAAGTTGAACCCAAAAACTGGCAACAAGCCATGACACAATCATCATGGATTGAAGCCATGCAAGAGGAACTTAATAAATTTCAACCTCTTGAAGTTTTGGAATTAGTTCCTTTACCCAACAACGTCGATATTCTTACATTGTTGTGGGTTTATAAGGTTAAACACGATGAGATGGGTGGAGTGTTAAAGAACAAAGCAAGATTGGTTGCTCGAGGTTACAAACAAGCGTTGGGTATTGATTTTGAAGAATCCTTTGCTCCTGTTGCACGATTGGAGGCAATTAGACTCTTCCTTGCTTATGCTGCTCACATGAACATGATCATATACCAAATGGATGTTAAGACAACATTTATCAATGGTGAATTAAGGGAAGGTGTCTATGTAAGCCAGCCGAATAGATTTGTCAACTCGGAGTATCCTAACCATATGTAAAAGCTCAAGAAGGCTCTTTATGGGTTGAAACAAGCTCCACGCGCGTGGTACGATATTCTATCGTCATATCTTATCTCGGAAGGCTTCTCCAAAGGCAAAGTGGACCCGACATAGTTCATTCTCAAGGAGGACAACGACATGATACTTGTACAAATTTATGTTGATGACATTATATTTGTTGCCACTACACAAAGACTGTCTGACCGCTTTGAGAAAATAATGTCCACACGTTTTAAGATGTCGATGATAGGAAAATCTTCATTTTTCTTAGGATTACAAATTTCTCAAAATCCCAGAGGCATCTTCATTAATCAATCCAAATGTGCTCTTGAATCTTTGAAAAAGTATAAGTTTGAAAACTGTGACCCCGTGGATACTCCATTGGTGGAGCGATCTAAGTTAGATGAAGATAGGGATGGGATTATTGTCGATCCGAAACTTTATGGTGGAATGATCGGCATCCTTCTCTATCTGACTGCTAGCAGGCCTGATTTGCAATTTGCTATATGCATGTGTGCCTGGTATCACGCTCGGCCTACCGAAAAGCACTTACATGTTGTGAAAAGGATCTTTCGGTACCTTAAAGGAACACTTAATCATGGTCTATGGTATCCAAAGGATTCCTCTGTTGCACAAATTTCATATGCAGATGCGGATTATGCTGGGTGTCAAGATACTAGACGTAGCACCTCTGGCAGTGTGCAACTTCTTGGAGATAGACTTATCAGTTGGGCATCCAAAAGGCAGAAAAGTGATGCGATCTCAAGTACTGAGGCTGAATACATTGCCATGTCCGGATGTTGTGCTCACGTTCTTTGGATGAGATCACAGTTGACAGACTACGGTCTTGGATTCAACAAAATCCCGACGTACTGCGACAACAAAAGCGCCATTGCCCTTTGCTGCAACTATGTTCAACACTCCAGAACGAAGCACATTGACATACGCTACCACTTCATCAAAGAGCAAGTGGAAAATAGAGTCATCGAGCTATATTTTGTCAACACTTAATATCAGCTGGCAGACATTTTCACAAAGGCCTTGGATCGAGGACGCATCGAGTTTTTGATCGAAAAACTGGGCATGAAATCATTCTCACCAGCGACTCTTCGGGAGTTGGCAGAAGAATTTGCAGAATAGTTGTGGTAAACTATTCTAGCGTATCCTTTGATCGTGATCTTGTATATTATCGTATATATAAACCACAAAAATAAAAATACAAAAATACAAAACCTACAAAAACCATAAAAAATATAAAATCAAGAAAACCCAAAAATTTAAATAAGAGCATGTCTTTTAGTACGGTTATATTTACGACCTTAGAAATGTCAATTAAAATTGACACGGCGCCATAAATAGAGTCCGTATAAAAGATGTACATATTTTAAAACATGCCCACATGGCTTGTAGTTATTTCAGACTACAACCCGTTTTTCGCATTAAAGTCACGTATTTCTTTTGAAAACATTGGCTCACAACGGGAATTAATTTTCTCGGGCAAGGTTTACTTTAAAACCTTGTAAGGGATCAAGTTTACTTTATAATTTGGTTTAACACAAATGAGTGTACGTTTCAGTGCATTTATTTTGTCAAAATAAGAGAAATCTTATTGCCACCAGAATCGTTTTCAAACAATCACTAAAACAGAAAAAGTCTTCATGGATATTTGCTTCTTTAAAAACCATGACTACAACTCTTTAAATAGAAAACGGGTCCGTGTTTAAGGGGGAGCAAATATTAAATTTTTTTTGGAATTAAAATTGTCTTCAAAAAGGGGTTTTCAGAAATTATAAACCGATCATCGTCATCATTATATGCTATGTGTGCCTTACGTGGTATATGGTTTGTTGTTAGGCTTTGTTGCATTTAAGCGTTAAGTGTATATGTTCGTGTTTGTTTTAAAGATAAGACGTTACGGGTTAGTACCGTGTTAAATCACTTGGTAACCCAAGTGTTATTTAACTAACATTACTAACGGGGGACTCATTTGGCAATTCATGCATTCAAGGGGTTTAATGTGTCACATGGTATAAACTATTTTGACCAAAGTCAACGCTAAGCACCCCCCCTTCCCGTTTGTCTTCATCGCAAAACACACAACCACTACCCCAGCTACCCAGGTTGAACCCACTATAGAACAACCGGTATCAACCACCGCCCTACAATCTGTATCATCCACTACCCCAGCTACCCAGGTTGAACCCACTATAGAACAACTAGTATCAACCACCGCCCCACAATCTGTATCATCCACCACCCCAGCTACCCAGGTTGAACCTACCATAGAACAGCCGGTCTCAACCACCCTCCCACAACTTGTATCATCCACCACCCCCTTAACACTTGTGGTTACACCTCCTCCAGTAACTTTCGTACAATAAGTACCATCTGCCTCTAACCCTTTCCTCACAGTCAATGAAGAAGTGATCCAGACTCTCAAAATTCAATTGGCGTGTCAGGTAGAACAGATTAAATTACTACAGGGAAGGTTAACTCCTAAAAATACCCGTGTCGTGCGAGCACTGCACCTTGAGGATTCTAAACTCAAGGAGCTATCCCACAATATCATTGATCTTCAACGACAACATCAAGAATTTCTGAAAGAAAAAGAAGCACGTGATCAAGAGAATGCTGCCTTTATCAGTATGATCAATGGTACTATGACCAACATCATACAACGTGAAGTAAATTCATATGTCGATCAATCATTACCAAATATTTTCGCCACGGGCTTATCTGACTTTCAGTTGATGCAATTATTGCAAACCCGACTGACCAATGCCGGGTCTGATCAACCGAAGACCAAGAAAAAACTCCTGTAGTATCTCAACAAAGCCATCATTGAAGACTCACCTGTAGATGAGTCTTCAGCTTCAGACAAGCCTGAAATTGAGGAGGATCGGGATAAGGAAGAAGAGGTGGAAGAGGATAAAGAGGAGGAAAACGTGGATACAAATGACGAGGAGGATGAGAATAAGGATGAAGACGATGATGATAATGAGGATGACGAAGAGGTAGAGGATGAGGAGGAAGAGAATGAGGATACAGACGAGGACGAGGATGACAGCAATAACGAAGATACGGATGGGGATGACAATGATAACAATGATGATAATAACGGGAATGGAACTGGCAAGAATGATAAGACCGACAACGCGGGTAAAAGTGGTGTTGAGTCCAATACGGGTGATGGTGACAGGGTAACTGAGAACGTTGTTGAGGAAGAAAACGAATGTGGTGCTGGATCTAAATAACAGACAGTGTATGTTCCTGCTTGAGTATCTCAGAATATCGACACAGGTATGTCTACTACACCAGTTTCTACTACTATTCCTCTTTTAGAACATATAGAACCAATGCTTTAAGACGAACCCCCGGTCACTATGCATGAAGAAGAATCCACGACTTCTATGCATGAAGATGAACCACCAGTCTCTATGCCTGAAGATACTCCCATTACACATACCTCCACACCTCCAACCATGGATCCACAACATTCTGATATGGAAGTCGACGACCTTAATTCCCCAAAACTGACCTTTGCTGAATCCTTAATCATTGATGAGAGTGTACAAGTGCAACAGTGGATGATTGAAGCAACACCACAACATTCATTTTCTATATCTACATATATCAAGCTCACACAAATGCTCAACAATCCTATCGATTTCTCAGCTTTCCTTACATATACTCACGGGCAACATACCTTGACTCCAGCACTTCTCAAAATGTCAGCAACTAATGTGAACTTCTTTGACACAATGAAGATAACCAATAGCGAGGCAGAATATCACATCAATGAGCTTGTCAAGACAATGAAAGCAATGACTACCAGTATTCAGACTCCAGTGTTACAGCCTCTCACACCCACTCTTATTATCCAGTCGCCAACTATTCCATTAGAATATTTCGTCTGTCACGATCTAGAGTACCTCGAAAACGGTGTAGATAGATATTCCACATCACTAACCATGGTAAAGGCAATAAACCTAGAGAATGTACCCTGGATAGAAGAGAAAGTGCCGGTAGCTTTATGGCGAAGAAAGTTGATTCAATTTTATGATCCCTATGCTGCACTTGGCATCTCTCACTGGAATAAAAAGAAGAAATTATCTTATAATTGCTTAAATCGTGGGAAGTCCGGGTCACTCATAATCTCCGATCATAGAATTATGAGCATACAAGGAGCCACCAGGATGACAGTATTCGGCTATGAATACTTGAATCTCATAACGATCAAGCGCGCTGATGAGAAGGAATACAGACTTGAAGAGTGATCTCCAGTACCTTCGCCTTTAAGATATTGAAGATCTTCTACTGATCTTAGTCCAAGAAAAGATCCCTTGACTCCCGACATCAGAATTGCCTTAAGCTCAAATATTCGTCAATTCACACGAAGGATTGTCATCATAAGTAGAGTTGAAGACTTCCAACTTGGGGTGGAGAGTTACCAACAACAACTGAACTTGCAACGTCCTCACACAGCTCCACTGAGTCAATACCACAAGGACAAGTTGCCTTACATGGGGACCATGAACTCGGAACCAAGAATGTTTTATCAGAACGCGACAGGAGTTAAACAATACCTGAGGTTCACTAAACTACACAAGTTCAGTGATGGTACACTCAAACACGTTCGTGATAACCTGCAAGTTTTCAATGCCAACCAACGACTTCCTACAGTAACGTACAGATGGACCACCCAATGCAGAAGAAGTGCTAATTACGCCATCAAAAAGATCAAGGCAACACTGCCGAAGCGAAGGTTGATAAGAAGTTTGGAACGATTCCTCGGTGGACGACCATATGGAGCTCACCACAGGTTTACGAAATGATCTATTTAATTATGGATCGTCTTCTATCAGGTCAACCCCATATGTTTATTATTGTGAATATGTTAATATATGAATAAAAGGCTTTTGTGGCTTGATGCAGTGTGAAAGTATGATAATTTTTCAAGAATTTCTCACAAGATTCTAAATCTTTCAAAATATATCATACTCAAGCACTACAACTAACCCTCATGGATTTGAGGGGTAGCATTACCATGTTCTATGGCCAACAACTGATTTCATTTTTCTACCCAAAGACCGGTTAATCCATCAATATCCAAAATATTAATGGTTAACATTTTGGATAAGGGAAGAAAATGGGATTAAGGAGACTTGTTAATATATTTGGCTAAAGATCGAAAAGTACTTAACAAATTTCTAACTTAATATGTGTATTGCACATGTTAAGGGGGAGCGTTTTTTGTTGCATAAAAACTCTAAGGTACAAAATCATTTCATATTTATATCACAAGTACCTTAGTAGGTTTTTTAAAGGAATTTTCATGGTGACATGTACTTACCAAAAACACTATTGATTCACGAAGATTGTGGTGACAAAAGGGTGGTAGGATTAGGTACAATTCCAATGATTCTTCCAGCACCGGAGGAATCTTCCCAAGGACAATCCCATAGCTAGAAATAGAAGTCCTTAGGAAAGATGGGGAATAGATTATGAACGTAGCAGAATGCGGACCAAGTACTTAAGCTAGCATTGGAACAATCACAACAAGGTGCTAGTTATGACGTATTGGTAAGCATTGAAGGGGTTGAAGAATGAAAAAGAATTTGTAAAGATAAAGGGTGTAAAGAAAGAAGCCCTCCTTACAACTTAGGCAGAAACCGGGTCAACACATCTTGAAGACGTTAAAGTATCATAGACCTAGTGATGCGATGCACAACCCCTCCCAGCTAACTCAGATATCTCTCAAAAGATATTCGACTTTCATCTCCCGGTACACGAAAACTTCAAAGTATCATAACCTTTGACTCGTTTGGAGTTAAAAGCTCTATATTACACCGAATCGGAGGTAGCAAGAAGATCTACAACTACATTCTATAATGAAAACCTGGACTTGGAGTTAAAACCACGAAAACAACCTTAACATTTTGTTTGAAAATGACTCATTCAAAATCACATTTATACTTGTTTTCAATCAATTCCATCTACTCCTTTACCCTTAATATCATCAACCAAACATGCTAAACCAATCTTATTACACCTAATCACTTGTAAGAACAAATCTTAATAAAACCCATTTTGTAAAATCAACATGCAATCAAATCAAATCAACTAAAAATGATGAAAACATGTTTTTAAACAACAACCCATTACAGTATTCATCAAACATCAAAGATCAAACCAACCCCCCTCTTGGCCGTGAGGTTTGGTGACCAAAACACCCAAGAAAAACATCCCCTATCTCGTTTTATTGTTTAATTATCATCATAAACACCAAATAACCATGTACACCATTTAATTAGATCAAAACCCACTTTATAAAAATCATAAATTTTTGGAAAGATTTCATGGATGCATGTATGTTATTGTTAGTGGGATTTACTTACAAGGTGAATATAAGGAATGGTCTACCATTAGATTCTTCAAAAACCAAGTTTTAAAATGGTGTTGGTGGTTTATGGTGGTGGGTGGCCGGCGGTTCAAAGAGAGGAGGAAGAGAGGGATTTTCAATTTTTTTGAAATGAAAATAATGAGGTGTGTGTGTAAAATTTTCCTTTTATAATGTAGGGGGTAGGAAGTGTAATAGTAGTTTTCTTTTGGCCTTACTAGTAAAAAAAACTTTTAAAGAGCGGGATTATGACATACAAGTCGGTTTTAAAATTTTTGTGGGAGTCGGGTTTCACGGAATTACTTTCCAAAGGTTAAAACACACACAAAACGAATATACATATGGTTCCGACTCGACTTAAAACGTAATAAAAATAAAACTTCGTGAAACTCAAATATCGATCAATTGATGATAAAAGATAAATTTTGTGCATCCATCGGTATCGTAGTCGTTATCGGTTCTTCTTAAATTATCAAACGTTAAAATTAAAACCTCCAACATCGGTTTCAACTTAAAACGTCAAACATAATAACAATTAAATTTCTTAAAAATTTAAAATCGGTCGCAAAATTCGGATTAAATAATGGCGTTACGTTCAGGTTATCACACGCTTATTGAAAAGTTTACACATATCTTGCCTTTATAGACTATAGGCCACGTATCTTGTGTTTTTTGAATATCCACCACGTATAATGTATCTCCAAACACGTACTCTTGGAATCTTCTTTGTAGATATCATCCAATCTCTCAAATATTATATTAATCACATTAGTTATTTTTAGTGGTTAGTTTTTATCATTTAATCATCGGGGATTGTGGTTACTTCTTTATTGTTTGAACATGCCGGGCAGATTCCTCCTCCTTGTTCTATATGACTCCGTTGGACAAAGAACTTCTTTTGGGCATCTGGACTGGATCTTATAATACCCCTTTCTATCCTTTTCATTGTTTGTTGTACATATTTTATGGCACCTAAGGACGATTTCTTTGCTTGAGAAATCATTATTGGGGAAAGCGGGCTTTCTCCTCCATAGGTTCTAAATTCTATTTTTAATATTGTCTCCATTGATAGGATAATAACCCTTAACTCGATGGCTCGCCTTGCGCGTGTCCCTTCTTCATTAAATCTTTGAAATGGTTTTCTGAATGTATCTATATCTTTTCCTATACCTTCCATTTTTGTCAAATGTATGAAATGGTATGTTGGATATCTGTAATTATCATGAAAATCTGGTCCGGCTGACAAGATTTTCAATATCAACTGATCTTTGTAACTGAAGGTAGGATTATTTTTATAACATTCCTTAACTGCATTTTGTAACCAAAACGACATTTTTGATATTTCTGTAAAATTTGGGGTTGTAAGGTAAATCGAGTTTATTGACCCAAACTCGTACCAATATCTGACTTTGTCTGGGTTAGAACCCTGAAAATAATTTATACGAGGATATACTCCATTGAAATCAACAAATCTTATACCTGTTGACGAAAGACTATATAATTCTTTCATTGTTAGGGTTTGTATTTAAATATGGTTTTGAATAATTGGGTTTTGGACAATTTTTTCAAAAGATGAAGGTTTATCTGATTGGGGTCTAAAGGAATATGTTTCCTTAATCTCAACTGTTTCTTATTTATCAAAAATTATATCCATCATTTGTTCATCAGAAGAAAAGGATGGGATATCAGTTTTGCTAGAACTTCCTTGTACCATGGCCCTTATTTGAAGGCTATCAAACTTATAGTTATTAGCAGTTGTTGCTATCATAGCACATTGCCTTTTAAATATATCTTTTATTTGTACTATATTTTCTGGAATGGCCCCGACTATATCCATTACTTCTTCCATATATGAAGCAGTATCCTTTATTCTTTGTATAGGTTTATCATGCGACTAAGCAATATATCAAGATCTTCAATTTTCTTTCCCATATCTGGTCAAGAAATCTGCTAAAACATTTTTTCAGATTTAATAATCTCGATATCAAAAACATATTCATATAAAAGAGTTTTCCATCTAATTAATCTTTTAAATTAAGGTTTTGAGGGCATATTATTATTTATGAAAGCTTTTACTTGATTATTTTCTGTCCTTATCAAAAATCGTTTTGGTAGTAAGAAATAATAAAAATTTTGACAACTTCTTACAACTGCTAACAATTCTTTTTCATATATATGATATCTTGTTTATGTCTCTGTAAAAGTGCCAGAACAATATCTACAAAGGATTTCTCCAATTTTTTGTTTATCATTATTGTAATCTATCTTCTTAAGTACCCCGCTCCAATTATTTTCTAAAGCGTCAGTTTCCAAAATTATATCATCATCTTCTTTTGGTAATTGTAATTTAGGTAAATTTTTATAAAGGTCTTTAGTTTTTCTTACTTGTCCTTCTAGACTTTCACCAAAACAAAATATCTTATCTTTTTAAGTAACTTTTGAAATGGTTTTCTTAGCTTTGCCAAGTTTTGGATAAAATCTGAAGCATAATTTAATATACCAAGAAAACTTTGCACATGTTTTTTATCAATTAATTTGTCTGGAAAAGACAAGATTTTTTCAACAATGTGGATCTGGAGTTTTATTCCATTTCCGTCTAGTTTCATTCCCAAAAACTGAATTTCTTTTTGAAGCATATTTGTTTTCTTTTCAGACAAGGCTTAACCATTTTTATGCATAAATCAGCGAAAATATCAAGATGTTTTAAATGTGAACCTATATCATTCGACAAGACTAAGATATCATCAATATAGACAAAAATGAAGTCATAATATTTAAATATAATATCCATCTTTCTTTGAAATATTTGTGGAGAATTTATTAATCCAAAAGGTAAAACTAACCATTCATATTGGCCTTGTGCAGTAGAAAATGCAGTATAAGCTATACTATCAGAATGCATTTTTATTTGCCAAAATCCACTTTTATAGTCAAATTTAGAAAATATCTTTTTGTTTCTAGTCCAATTTATCAAACTTTCTTTATGTGGTAAAAAGTACCCTTCAAATACTGTATTTTCATTTAACTTTTTATAATTTATCACCATTCTTGCTTTGCCTATTGTTATCTCGGCATGTTTTCCTACTAAAAAAGCTGGTGAACTATAAGGACAATGGCTAGGTCTTATTAATTTACTATCTAAGAGTTCCTTAATTTGTGTCTGGAATTCTTTTTGGACTTCTGGGTTATACCTCATAGGTTTTATCCGAATTTCTTTATCCTTATCTTTCATTTCTAATTTAGCCATAATTTGGTTTTTGTTCCAGAATTTTAAAGGATTATCTGTATAGCACTCATTTAATCTTTCTTTTATATCTTCTATATTATTATCAAGTTTTCTAAGATTTACTTGATAATCTAAAAGATTTTCTTCTTTTTGATATTTTAATAATAATTTTCCTCTTTCCATAATTGGTCTTACTTGGTCTCCTATGTCATCATGTTTCTTACGTTTTTTAAACCTTATAGGAAAACTTCGTCCATAAGATCTTCTTATTCTTTTAACATATATCAAATGATGGCATGGTGTATTTAATAAAATTTGAAAGGATAAAATATCAAATACAACTTTATTAAATCTTTCAAGGAAACTTTGTCCTAATAAGACATCACTACCTGTATCGTGGAAATAAAATGTCGGACCTTTAACTAAATAAGATTCTATCAATAACAAAGGACTTTTTATACCTTTATTTCGTAATAAAACTTCTTTATTAAAAGTAATTCCTTTGTATGTCTCAAGGTGTTGATGATATTCTTTTGGATAACATTCAGATTTACATACACAGAGGCCAACACCACTATCTATATAAGCAGCAAGATATTCGGCTTTATAGTCTTTATATGTAATCCCCATAGGGATATAAACACTACTGTGACTCGTCATCTAGGAATACATATTAGTTTATCATTATATGTTATTTTTAAACCATAAGAACTTATTATATATGGTTTAACATTTTCTAGAAAAGTTAATCCCAACATAATTTCTAGGCTATCATCTTCACTTCATTTTCAATTAATAATCTCAGAGGAATCTTTTCCTCACCAAACTTAATAATAGTTTCTATTGCTTCTTTTATTATATGCAATTCTCCATAGAAATTTGTATAATTGTGGGGCACATCTACTTGGTGTTTTTTTAGTTTTCTACATAGGTTATGACTATTGTAGTTTCCGTTTGCTCCTGTATCTATTAATATATTAACACATGAAAATTCTTTTCCATCAAAATATTCCCCTTGAATTTTATAATTCTTTATTGTATCTTCTTTTTCAATTATAGTATCATTATATCTACTAGATATAGATAATCTTCTATTAGATACTCCTTGACTTGTAAAAGCAAGTTTAGGAATCATTTGTTCTTTCAATAAAAGGGGTTTTTCTTGTAAATCAAAGTCTAAAGGTCTAGTATCAATTTCCTCAATTTTAGATAAAGTGGGAATCTGAACTTGACATACATAAAAATGGAAAATCTATAGTATCTTTTATGCTAAAACATTCAGAATGATGTGTATTTGAAATATCATATGAAATAGCATAGGTTATTGAATAAGGTCTATTTTGTTCTTTAAAGAAATCTTTTCTTTTAAAATCTTGTAAATGATAAGAAATTCTCGGATATACATTAAAATTTAATTTCCCATATTGTAGATTTCCTCGTAAAATACCCAAACAGGCTTCTTCTCTATTATGTATTCTATTATCCATAATTTCTAATTCTATAGGTGTATCTATTCCTTCTTTGAAGGTTGATTTTATAATAATTTGTATGGCTCCGACATGTACCCATCCTAAAGTATTTCTAATTTCGGGCTTTATTTTTTGTAACTTATTTTGAATATCTCTTTTAGACAATAAAGGTATCATGACTTTATTAGAGGTTATATCTACATTCAGAGCTCTTTCTTGGATATTTAGCCCATAATATAGGTGATGGTTTCTCGGACTTATACCCAATTTTTGTAAAGTATTTACTTTAAATCCATCATGATTAGATAAAGAAAAGTTTTTATGTTGTATTTGTTTTAACTTTTTCTTATCTATCAAAATTTCTTGTTTGTATTCTCCAGATTGGTCTTTTTGAGAATCCATTATTATAGAACTATTTATAACTTGTAAATCAGATTTACTCATCTTCAGACGATGTATATTCAGTTTCAGTTATTATAAAAATACTTTCATCTAAATCAATGTCTTGAAAACTTTTAATTGGTATGAAATCACCATTTTCAATTATATTCTCTATATCTTCATCTATCTCAAATAATTTTAATTTTTTTATTAAATTTATCGGGACATCTATTAGCATAATGTCCTTCTTTATGACCATAAATATTTCTACAAGTCTTAGGACCTGTTTTTCTTTTAAAAGTAGGTTTAAAAGTATTCTTATATCCTTTGTTTTTATAATAACTTGTTTTTCTCTTTTTAAAATATCTATTTTTATAATGGGTTTTCTTCTTATATTTCTTTTTTATTTTTCCATAATAATATGAACTGTCACACCCAATCATGATTGGCATTTTAGAATTAACACAACATAATGACGCTCTTTTGTTTAAGCCTTTACTCATTTTAGCTAAAATAGCATCTCCACATCATTCACTTAATTTATCTCTAACATGTGTAATTCCTTTCCCTAAAGTATCTGTTGTTCCTGGCATATATGTATCAATTAATTTTTGTCCCCAAGGATCAGATATCTTAGCCAAAAATAATGGTAAATAACTTTCAGTATTTGGCATTTGATTATATATGTGGTAATAATAGTCTTGAAATACACATATATATCTATCAATTTCACACATATCACATAATTGTAACCTAAGCAAGGCAGGTGAATATTTTTTAACAGTAGCCACATCTTTAATAATATTTTCTTCACCACAGAATTCTAATCTTAGTGCTTCTACTGCTCTAGTAATTACATTTGGTAGGCTATTATCAGTCCTAATTATAATTTCTTTTGTGTTTGGAGCTATATTTTGCCAAAATCTTAAAGTACTATTTAGAAGAGTTCTTTCTAAAAACCCTTTTAAAGTTTCCATATCCATTTTATTTATCTTAACTACTGTTCTAAGGGCGGTTTCCCATTTATCAATAGCTTCTTCAGTTTTGTTAACACAATCAAGGTCTAAATATATCCAAGATTAATAGGCTCATTTTTCATATTCTCATATTGTGTAAACTTTTCGTTTCTTTCCTCTTTTATTTTATCCTTTTTCTAATAGTGGTCTTAACAGCAGCATATCCCTTAGTGGGTCTATTAAATGATTTTGTTATAGTTCCCGAGTTACTTGTACTTGGTATATCATTAACATTTGGTACAAAATTTTATTGTTTAAGATCTGGTTTTAAATTTATAAAATTATCATTTATATTTATCTCTTCAATTTTAGTAACTAGACTATCTATATCTGTTGGTATATAATTTTCAAAGTCTGAATCTGTCATTTTTAATAATCTTTATAACCTTTAGGTATCTCTAAAGAAATAATTTGTTGAAGTAATTTATCCTGAGTATTCTTAGAAGAATCAAGTGTTTCTTTATTCTTTTCATTATTATGAGTAAATGTTTTTAGTAAAGTATTTACTTTTTCTAGTTGAGATAATATTTTTCTCTATAAAAAACTGTGACAATCCGTTATTATCAAATTCGCGTCCGCAAAGAAGATTATCTATTCCAATCACTACATCCAGAACTTGTAATGAACACTATGAGTTTCATGCGATGTCGTTTGGATTGACCAATGCACATGTGACATTCATGAATTTGATAAATTGTGTGTGTAAGCCGTAGGCTTCATTCATACATTCCTACTGTTGCTTTGATCTCTAAGTGTGGGATTGAATATGCACATTCCTAGGGTGGGTTGTGTTAATCAATAAGACAAGCCCTTTGGGGAGAATTTGTCTTTGTTAAATCATATGAATGATGATTACTCTAGGTAAAATGGTTTCGACTGTTTGAGTCTAACGATCTTGGATTCAACACCATCTATAGACTATCCTGAGTATTTATCATATGATTTAAAAATTTGATCCTTTACATTAGTTGACCGAGTGATTAATGGTAGTGAAAGCTGTGACAATCCGTCAATTTATGGTTGATATTTTATTCTTAATATTTATTTGAAAACATTATTTTAATATTATAATATGAACTCACTTATTTTTGGGAAATAATTTGGATTTACGTCTTGAAGTAACATCGACTACGTCTAAACCGGAGGATTCAACGTTACGTGCTTACGTTTACATACACCGTTTTTGGTGACAGTCCGACATTTCAGAAAAATAAATTTGTTCGTGAATATTATTTTGGAATTTTAAATTTGTGTTGGTTCATAAACTCACAAATTTACGAGAAGAGATTAGGACTTACGATTTTAATTTAACGTCCTTTACGACTAAACCGGAAACCTTAGGATTACGTATTTACATTTTCGAACTCCGTTTTTGATGAGACAATTTTTATTAGATTCGTTTTGTGCCGTTGATTCATAATTTATAAAAACGTTTTTCGTAAAACGACCCGAGGGCACCCAAATCAAGGAAAATAGAATCGAGGAATACCCGTAAATAAATGGAGATGAGACAAAATAAATTTTGCCCCACCCCCATATATGGGACGGCCAACACTTCACAACACATCACTTATGTGTCAAAGTTTAGCTAATAAGCTAAACACTTGTCATTTTAGCTTACAATGTAAGCTTACAACATCACAAAACCACCTAAACCAAAACCATTCTCCATTTCCTCCATGCAAAACAACCAAAATTCTCTCACTCTCTCTATGTATGCCGTCCCACTCTCACACCATAACACCCATTTGATCAATTTCAACCATGAAATCATGTGTTATTTACACACATGATGAAGCCCTTTTGAAGCCCTATTGATTGGTGGTGATTATAACATCCAAGGAGGAGTTTCTATGGAGTCTTGGGGCTGATTTTCCACAAGGAGTTCATGAAGATTGGTGGTCTTGAAGATGGTCTTGGTTTATCACAAGTTTCTCCATCAAAATCCATGTCTTGATCATAACCTACATCATCATGGTGGTATAAAGATTGTTCTCCCCATCCTTTTGTTAATTTTGATTATGTAATCATGTATTTTCTTCTTAAATGTATATATGTATGATGATATATGATGATAAAAATATTGTGTGGGGATTTGGTGTTGATAATCATGGGTAAAAAGATGAAAAACTATATGTAAAAAGGTTAAAATCATGCTTAAAATGATGGCTGTATAAAACAGTAAAGAACCATGTGATGAACTGATAAAATGGCATAGATTAATGGATATACAGTAAGTAATATGTCTTGTACACATGTGAGAGTTGGCCATGCAATGAAATCATTAGGATGAGTGAGATATGATCAAAACAAGTTTAGTGTACAAAAGTCCCATTATTAAAGTTAGGTTATGTCACTAAAAGTCCCATTAGCATGAATTGTGAACTACCGGGATTTGGTAAAAGCTTATGCATATAATAGTACTATTTGGGGATGATCACCCCAGTTCGCGCCTTGACGGTTGATCCCCGTCGTGCCACATTGATTGGTAAGCGAATTTATGTATGAGAAGATTTACATAGCGTGACCTTTGTGACGACACGCTAATTTAGATGGGCAAATGAGTTTCAGGCTAGCTACCCGTTGTTTGTTGTAGTAAGGTAACAATGTCATGCGGCTTATAATAATCCAATTAACGAAATACTGCTATATGCACCGAATTACGATATATTGCCTGACTAGCAATATGGGGTCTTAATATTGATATTATGTTCGTGTTTTGGTTTTTCATAACCATATTCATATAACGGTTTTTATTTAACTTTATACAACGTCATAAGACGTATTGTATGATGTTTTTACGACATTGGCTCGTATAATGATTCTTAAGGCAAATGCCTATGTTATGATTTTTTATAAGGATTTGTATAAAAATGACTTTGGCTATTTTATGGCCTATTACAATGATTTGTACAAAATTATTTTTGGTAATAATTTTATACCGATGTTATATTGATGGATTTAATTAAGACTCTATGAATTCACTCGGCTTTTTCGCTGACCTTTTCTTTTAAACATGTTTTATCTCAAGTACTTGAAGGTAATTCTCGGGAAGACGACAAGAATTCATGGCCCGCACTTAAACAATAATTTCCATTCAAATACTGTGTAAAACTTTGTATGAAATAATATGACTTGGGACCTATGTAACTTTGATAATTATGAATGGAAATGCTTTATTATTAAACGACGCGATTTTCATGCGTTGTCTATGATGTGAGTAATGTGCTATCCCGTAACACCAACGAGTCTTCCCTGTATTGAAATAAGTAAATTTGGGGGTGTTACAGTTTGGTACCAGAGCTCTCGTTATAGAGAACGAAAGATTTTTAAAACCAAGGCTCTGAATAAAACATTTAAAAATCTTTTAACTATAAACATTTTTCTAAAAATGTCTAAAAATCTTTTGACTATAACGGTGCTGAAGAATTCCCGAGTTACCGACAAGGCAAGACTGAGAAGTGTTATTTAAATATATATATAACTTGGATTATATATATATATATATATATATATATATATATATATATATGATGTAATTTTATTACATGATTGTTCGATGATTATTTTGATATTTATACGAGGTATTTATACGACGTAGATTGTCACAAGGAACCCTAAATCTCCTAGTAAATTAATCGAAGCTATTCTCGTAGGAATTCTAGCTATCCTAGATCTAAAACAAGTTGTGGATATTTATGATCCCGACAAAATGGTTGATATTCGTAGAAATGTAGATATTAGTTGATTGTGATATTGAAGAAGAATTGGCGAGATTAAATCTGATATCGATGTCATGACGATCTTTCCTTATAGAGTGGAGTTTGACAAAACGTTACCACCCGGAAAGGTGTCATCCGATTCGTTGTCATCCAATTCTTAAATTGAAAATCGAAAGGGTGAATGTTGCACCTAAGGCTGTCATTGGAACCATTACCCAAAAGCCTCATGCCACTAGTACCTTTCCGAGAAGTCTAGTTGAATGATCAAGACATTTCATACTAGTGACTCATTTGATAATTATTTATAAAGGAGTTATTGGATTGGAAATTAAGTGTTGTTCATATCGAGCTTTTATTTCCCTATTAAGGTCCAAGAATAAGATTGAAAGCATTGAAAAATGAGGTAGAATATCGAATTGAGTATAAGTTGGTTGAAACTTGAATAAAGTAAAATTTAACCCATATGGAATAAGAAATTGTTAAGAGGAAGTCGTTAAGTTTTGTGATTGAATTATAAGGTTTTAATTGATTGTTGATTCGTGTTAAGGGTTGTTCCTAGGCCATTGTCCAATAATGAGGATGTATAGTGTCCAAGAAATAAATTGAAGAAATCTTCTTCTGAATTGAGACCGATGGATCTTCTGGGACATGTGGAACACCTAATGACTCTTGTAGACTAGTATTCATTGTGGTATCTTTTAAAAAATAATCCCTAACTTAACTGAGACATCAGTTGGTAGGATGAGTTCTGAGAGTTGTATGACATAGTGACATGTAATGTGTTATGGTACAATTTTGACTTGTTTGTGATTAATGAAAAAGACTACCTTTGATTGCTAAATTCTGCATGTATCGATGTTATCTATCCTTTATTGCTTCATCCTAATGTTCGCATTAGTGATGCAACCATTGAACAAGTTCTCATCTTGATTTGAGTTACGTTGTGGATTATTCTCTTTGTATTCCTGAGTGCCATAAAGGTCATGAACCTCATGATTAATTGGCTAAAGCTCATTTCCTATCATATTGTAGTTAGTTCTTGGTGAACAAGTTTTCATCACTCTTTTGCAGATCACTCGTTGTTTTATAAAATAAAATGGTATTCCCTGAGAAAAATTGAATTTTCATCACTATAAGGATTATTCAAAGTGAGATTTATAAGTGATCGTTATCAAAATGAAGCTGTTTATAAAACACCTTGGAAAACTTAATTGTTTTCATAACAAAGAAAATCTTTGTAAATTTATTTTTGATTCTTATTTAAGAATTAAGCATGAAAATGTTTTTTTAATTATAAACATGATAATAAGATTTTGACGAACTGAGTATTGCATCGTTAATCTTGAAATTGTATATAGTTGCGCGCCTACATACAATTTGGAATGGACCATGCAAGGCTGATTAGTAGTCACCATAAAACTGATTAATAAACACTAAATTTTCTTTGAAGATTGTGAAAGATTAAAATTTATGAGATCTGCAAGAAGTGAAAAATAAGGACATAGTATTAGGGACACCTACATATGTGCCTGTAGCATCTATTCTTCTGAGTCGAATTTACTCATCTGTGGAAATTGTCTTATTTGACAATTGACAATTCTTTCTTGTTCAATTCTCCCGTAGTGAGATTCTTAGGAAAATTATCAGATTACCGAGTGTTGATACCCGACTGGATGTATTGACGTTCTTATCATTTCTTATGATTTCATTTCATTTGAATAACCTGGGTAACGATCCGAGGAGCTTTCGAATGCGTACTTAAATTATGAAAACATGGGATATATTCATATTCGTTAAATGTTTTCGTTTGTATCTGATTTGAAATTCCCTCGCATAGATTATGCGTTGACCTTACTCTTTTAATGGTAGTTATGTCTCCATATATCCTTGAATTTGTGAAGGATTATTAGTTATTATTAGTTTTTTGAGAAGTTCACATCTTATCAACGGTGATGAAACTGGAAAGTTGATAATTCCAGTAGAATGGATTGATTGATTATGACATGACGACATTGTCTTAATTGATGGGAACTCGAATAGAATTCCCCTAAATGATAAGATGTTGATTATCAAAAGTGATCTAAATAATTCTTGATGGATGACCATATCCTGTATTTACACTTGAAATTTATACCATGAATGGTTGTGAATTAGTCATAGATATTATAATCTAGAAAGAACTTAAAATAAATGTATTAAAAGATGTTTCTGTTAACTGAAACTTTAGGAGGTATTTATTGGTGAATTACCTAGACATTTGCCATTAAGGCAGATTGAAATTGGTATTGATTATATCCCCGGTGCTGCACCTGTGGCGTGTGCATTGTACGTCAGCACCATCTGAATTAAAAGGAATTACCGTACAACTGAGAGAGTTGTCGGAGAAAGATTTTATTCTACCGAGCTCGTCATCATGAAGAGCTATGGTGTTATCATTCCTTATATTTATAGATTACTGTGAACTAAGTAAATTGACAATCGAAAACGATATCCATGACTCGAAATGGAAGATTTGTTCGATCATTTACAAGGTTCTAGTGTATGTTTTAAAGATTTGATCCACGACATGGTTATTATCAACTTCGCGTCCGCGAAGAAGATTATCAACTCCAATCACTACATCCGGTACTTGTAATGAACATTATGAGTTTCACGTGATGTCGTTTGGATTGACTAATGCACATGTAGCATTCATAAATTTGGTGAATCACGTGTGTAGGCTGTAATTTGATAAATTCATGCTTTTGATCATTAAGGACTATTTGTTTGTTTATAAGAATAAGAATGAGTTAATAATTATTTGTAGATTGCCCTGAATTGGCCGAACGATAAAAGCCTGTACCTTAAATATTTAACATGTGATTAAAGACTAAATCCTTTATATTAATTGACCGTGTGAGTAATAGATAATGGAATATATTGACTCTTTAAAAATTAAGAGCCCTTTTAAGACTTTGGGTTTTACCAAAAAGAAAGTGCAAATGTGTTTTGACAAATGTTTTAACAAAGGATTTTTAAGGGATTATTCCCTTATACCTAGAACATTTAACTAAACTCCTGTTTAGGGGTAAATGTTCGTGTATACTTCAAGACAACCTAAGAGGGATTGAGGAAACCATTTAAACCATGACTTAAAATTTGAAACGACACTTTTACCTTTCAACTAAGAAAATTGTGACCAAAGTATAAATAAAGATTTTTCGAACATTTGCGAATCTCACTAATTATTTTCAGTAAATCAATAAAAATCGTGATAATTAAATTCAAATTTATTCTTTTGAACATTTTCCTATAATTGGACGAACCGAGAAATTTAAAACTTTTTACGTTTACATTTCATAAAAATTAAATATTTATTATTTAATTACTTGCAATAATTATCGACGCTTTAGTCGTCGGATTGAGTAAAACGGATAAAAATGATAGTTGAGAAGAAATTAAAACTTAGAAAATATGAAGAAAGAATATCTGAGTGAATTGTGGACATGATAATTATATCATCAAGAGAGGTGAATTTAGATACCGACGTATTATGTAAAAAAAAGTATAAAGAACCAGTTAGGACATGTTCCTTAGTAATGAAGGTGCAAAATAAATTGCCGAACAATTTAAAAGTAACTAATGTTTGTAAGAAGGATAATATAGATAATAAAAGGGGTTCGCGGCTAATGTGAACCATTAGAATCAAGAAGCCGATAGTGTTAAATGTTTTTAAGGCCACTTGTGGTTGCCTAAATATGGAGGTTTGTGAGATGTAGTCATGTTGGAATCCCATAAGTATAAGTATTTTATTCATGACACTTATGATTTAATGTCTTTTTATCTGAAGAAGTAGTACTAATGGAAAAATTATGAAGGCAGACATCGCCTCATACATTAGTAAACGTCTAGCTATTGCAAAGGTCATCATCTGAATTTGACTCGATTTGGGTCATCGTCGATAGACTGACCAAATCTACTAATATCATTCTTGTTAATGATAGATTCTTGATGTAGAATTTGACACTTTTGTATTTAAAGGAGTTGTGTAAACATGGTGTGCATGTATCGATCATCTCTGTCAAGATCCTCGCTTCGCTTTGAATTTCTAGAGATTTGCTCAGAAGTCATTAAGAACGAATCTTGATGAGAGTACTGTGTACCACCCCAATCGAAGGGATGAGGTAAAGTAACGATACAAAATACTATAAGTGTTGTTTTATGTTTGAATGATTGACCTTTAGTAATAAACCGTATAATCGTTTTCCTTTGGAGAGATTATCATTGATAACTATCGTATTAGGATCGAGATCGAATCTTGTTAAGATTTAAAAATTAGAGCATTTGTAAGAAGGAGTTGAGATAAAGACACCCGACATACACCCATTGTGAGTTGGACATGTCTTTTAGGTTTAAGATTTCCTATGATGGCGAACCTAACCTTGCAAAATACTCAACCCGCGAGACTTGAAATGATTATTGAAATTAGGATCTGATTATTGACTGCCGGTAGTGGGCAGGGGGTTATGTGATATGAAATGTAGATCTTGAAGTGCCAGATGGGTAGCGAAGTCACGCCAAAAATTTTAACTATGGAAAATTGAATTGATGATCTAAAAGATCATGGGAATTAAGTCCCCGATATATGGGACCATTGAGATGTAAAAAGATTGGTTTGAAAGGGATATAAGCTGCATCTAACCTAGGACTTCAAGAACTGCGTGAATTATGTTTCGTATATCAAACTTGATAAAATGCCTATCAAGTGAAAATCTGACTATTCCTTAATGAAGTTTAGATCGGCGAAAGTTGCATTCATCAGAAACCCGTGAACATCATGGATAGAGAAAGTAAGTCAACATTAAGCCTGATCTTATTCCCGTAGTTATGTTTGATGAAACTCGCGTATTGTAATGAATTACACTTGTGAGAAAAGACCGAATGTGGAGGAAATACCCACATGGCTTTAACTCTATAAGAAGCGTGTAGTAAGATGATCTTTGAGGACAAAGATCCTGTTTAGGGGTAAATGCTGTGACAATCCGTCAATTTATGGTTGATATTTTATTCTCAATATTTATTTGAAAACATTATTTTAATATTATAATATGAACTCACTTATTTTTGGGAAATAATTTGGATTTACGTCTTGAAGTAGCATCGACTACGTCTAAACCGGAGGATTCAACGTTACGTGCTTACGTTTACATACACCGTTTTTGGTGACAGTCCGACATTTCAGAAAAATATATTTATTCGTGAATATTATTTTGGAATTTTAAATTTGTGTTGGTTCATAAACCCACAAATTTACGAGAAGAGATTAGGACTTACGATTTTAATTTAATGTCCTTTACGACTAAACCGGAAACCTTAGGATAACGTATTTACGTTTTCGAACTCCGTTTTTGATGAGACAATTTTTATTAGATTCGTTTTGTGCCGTTGATTCATAATTTATAAAAACGTTTTTCGTAAAACGACCCGAGGGCACCCAAATCAAGGAAAATAGAATCGAGGAATACCCGTAAATAAATGGGGATGAGACAAAATAACTTTTGTCCCACCCCCATATATGGGACGGCCAACACTTCACAACACATCACTTATGTGTCAAAGTTTAGCTAATAAGCTAAACACTTGTCATTTTAAATTACAATGTAAGCTTACAACATCACAAAACCACCTAAACCAAAACCATTCTCCATTTCCTCCATGCAAAACAACCAAAACTCTCTCACTCTCTCTATGTATGCCGTCCCACTCTCACACCATAACACCCATTTGATCAATTTCAACCATGAAATCATGTGTTATTTACACACATGATGAAGCCCTTTTGAAGCCCTATTTATTGGTGGTGATTATAACATCCAAGGAGGAGTTTCTATGGAGTCCTGGGGCTGATTTTCCACAAGCAGTTCATGAATATTGGGGGTCTTGAAGATGGTCTTGGTTTATCACAAGTTTCTCCATCAAAATCCATGTCTTGATCATAACCTACATCATCATGGTGGTATAAAGATTGTTCTCCCCATCCTTTTGTTAATTTTTATTATGTAATCATGTATTTTCTTCTTAAATGTATATATCTATGATGATATATGATGATTAAAATATTGTGTGGGGATTTGGTGTTGATAATCATGGGTAAAAAGATGAAAAACTATATGTAAAAAGGTTAAAATCATGCTTAAAATGATGGTTGTATAAAACAGTAAAGAACCATGTGATGAACTGATAAAATGGCATAGATTAATGGATATAAAGTAAGTAATATGTCTTGTACACATGTGAGAGTTGGCCATGCAATGGAATCATTAGGATGAGTGAGATATGATCAAAACAAGTTTAGAGTACAAATCTGAGTTCACTGTTTGGACGATTTTTAGAAAATACGTAGAGGCTGATTAAACAGTAGCTACAGAAGAGTTAAATGGAGCACATATCATGTAGTTTATGTCATAAAAATTTGAGCTTCTATCTCCATATAGAACTCTAGATATGGCTGTTTTGGTGAACATGAAAGTAAAAATCAGATTTTGGAAATTAAAGTATAATAGTATTATATAAGCACTCAAATAAAAATAGTATAAAATGTTAATTAAAACCCACTAACTCATATAATACATTTATATAAATATGTATAAGGATAAATAAATAGACATTTTATAAAAATGGTAGCTTGATAAGTTTTATAAGTTATAAAACTATAAACATGATTTTTACGACTTTTTCGGCTATTACCGTAAAATTAACGTTTTTGTTAAATAAAAACTTAGACGGTTGGACCCGTCTAATGTAAACTTTTATAAACTCATATACTGATATATAAACATATATAACAAGTAAAAACCGATAAAACCCGAACTATAAAACATACAGACATTATAAACTTATTTATTGGGCTTAACCCATTTGGGCCCAACATGTAAAGTATAAATACTTATAATACAAGTATGAAATGGATTAATACAAGTTAATGGACTTATAATAGGTTTATTGGACCTAAAACATGTAAATAGGTAAAACTACTAAACTAGTATAAAAGCTATCATCACATAACAATAAAATGAGCAAATGAGAATATGTAAACCCACTTGATCATCATATATATAAAATCATCATATGTATACATAATTGTTATTTTTATAAAGTCATTGGAAAAGAGTCTAAGACGAGTATTATTTGTCTAAGTTTCCGTGATTGAAGCACGCACCGTACGTCCGAATTGCCGATAACCCGCCTTCCCACATCAACGTGAGTTCATAGCCTCGCACTCTTTTAAATGTTTTTATGAAATATTTTATAAACCCGTTGTCGAGGTTGTTGTTGTTGTTGAGGAGAGCGGTTAAGGTTTTGTTGTTGGTTTGGGTTGGTTGGAGGAAAGCCAGGTGGTGAAAGATAGTTGTTTGATCGATAGCTAAGCAAGTTACGGTCACTTTGAGGTCTAGCTTGATAAGCAGGTTGTTGGTAGGTGCCATATGCCGCATTCACATTCTCAGCAGGGTAATCTTGGGTGGCGGTACAAGTTGTGTAAGAGTGGGGACCACCGCATATCTCACAAGGTTGGCTGACAGCGTTCACTTGTGCATTTTTGGCGTTGTTGCTGTTGTTGTTGCTGACGGTGTGGGTAACAAGCGATTCAAGAAGCGTGGTGATTTTGTCGAGTCGCTTGTCGCTGTCATTAGTGCTAGCACTAGCAACATTGGTCCTAACACTCTTGGTTTGCACACGAGATTTGTTCTCAATGATATCCCAAGCAGCATTGGAAGTCTTAGCCAATAGATTACCCCCCGAGGCACTATTCAGTGAATCTTGGTCACTCATGCTTAAACCATTGTAAAAAGTATTGATTTGATGTACTTTGGTAAAACCATGTTGTGGGCATTTTCTTAAAAGATCTTTAAAACGATCCCAAGATTCACTGAATGACTCATCGTACTTTTGTTCAAAGTTTATAATCTCATTCCGCAAAGCGGTAGTACGAGAGGGTGGAAAAAAGTAGTTGATAAACTTTGTTTCCAAATCCGTCCACGAGAGAATACTCTGTGGCGGTTCCTTAGCAAGCCAATGCCGGGCTTGTCCCTCTAAAGAAAAGGGAAAAAGTTGTAACCTTATAACTTCCTGTGGAACTCCATTGAACTTGACCGTGTTAGTGAGTTGTAGAAATCTCTTGATGTGGTCGTGTGGATTATCAATGGTTCGTCCCAAGAACGGTTGAGCTGAGACCATCTGGATAAAACCTGATTTAAGCTCGAAATTGTTGGCGGCAATTGGTGGTATAACAATTGGATCCGTATTGCCATCGACATGAGCTTGGAGCAATTCAATCATTGGGCGATTATCCGGAAGGTGCTCATTGTTGTTGTTATTGTTCATGTTATTGAAAGGTGGGTTGTTGTTGTTATTATTGTTGTTCGGAGGTGGTATGTTATTGTTGTTTTGTACACCAGCCATGTCTAAGTTATCGAGAGGCTCGGGCTCTTGATAAGACGTGGATCGAGTGCGCATACACCTGCAAAAGAACGAACAAAGAAAAACAAAGCAAAAATATTTTTGGATTTTATTGTTTTGTAATTTTTAGGATTTTTGAAAATTTTATATTTTTTAGTTGTTTTTGAAAATTTTTATGAAAAAGTAACGTTCACGGGGAACGGATCCCAAAATCCAAGTTCTCACAAAAAACTTTTGATCTTAACGAGAAGAGCCGGCAGCGGCGCCATTTGATACACGGGTTTTGCTATGTTCAATTTTACTCTCGATATCCTCTCGAATTGATCTAGGTTTTAAGTGGAATGATTGTTCTTGGTTACTAAATAAAGGGGTTTGGTTTTCTAGTCTAATAAGAAGTGGAAATGAAAATTTAATCAAAGACAATTACTTTAATTATGGTTAACAAAGACTTGTGTTAAACTTAAGATTAAAATCAAGATTAAAAATTAAAATTGAAATTTAAGCAAACAAACATAAAGAAACAGTAAAGTAGACAAACAGTAATCTAAAGGGAAAACTTGATTCGGAACTTTTAAACCTTGATTCGGAACTTACTCATGCGGAACTTACTGATTCGGAAGTTACTATTCATTCATCCGGAACATTCTCATCCGGAACTTTCTCATTCGGTAACTTACTGGTTGATTCGGAACCTTCCGAATGAAGGAGCTTGGTTCGGAAGTGGCTTGATCCAGAACTTATGCCTGACTCGGAACTTTCCGAATGAAGGGTTGATTCGGAACTTTTTGTTGATCCGGAACTTACTGGTTCGGAAGTCACTGATTCGGAACTTAATGCTTGGTTCGGAAGTTTCCGAATGAAGGCTTCATTCGGAACTTTTTGTTTGATTCGGAAGTTTTGAAACCCAGATACAGTAGCAGATATGCGAAGAACACGGAACACGAATTTTAATCAAAATCAAACCAAATACTTAAAAAGGATTTATCAAATTAAACACAAATCATTTAGACACCATAAGCAACGAATCCCACCAATAAAAACACAAATCCAAACAACTTTTGAAGATCAAATCAAGAAAAATAAAACTTAAGAACTTGAAGATAAAAATGAAGATGAACAAGATTAAATGGGAAGATTAAACAAGACTTTGTATTGAATGATTAATGTTTTGACAAGATTAAACAAAGATTAAAACAACAAGATTGGAAGAACAAAGATTAAAATCATCAATCACCCTAGTGGTGATTGTGATGGAACAAACAAGAAAGGAGAAAAAAGGGGAGGAGAAAAACTCCAGACTCGTCTAAAATGTGTGAGGGGAAGGCTATTTATAGCCTTGTCCTTTGGTTGGTGAGTGGGCTTTCTCCCGTTCTTCTTGTCTTTTCGTCTTTTCAGAAAAGTTTCCGTTTTCGATTCTGAATCGGGATTTGTCGTCGATTAAATTCAACTCGTCTTTTAATTTCTTCGTTTAATAGACTTGAGTTTCTTCGACTTATATAAATCTTCCATCTTTGGTCCTTTTCTTTGATAAATCTTCGAATAGGCCCAGTGACTTCAAATCTTTTGCATCTCTTGGACGATAGACTTTATCTTGAGTCTTTTTCTTCAGTAAAACCCGTGTAATCCCATGTTTTCTTCAATATTCATCCGGTTGGCTCTGAAAACACAATAAACACAAAAACCATGCATAATTCCAAACAAATGATATTAAATACGTGTTTTGGTCTCGTTTTAGCCCGAATTAAGTGGTAAAAGGATGGGTGTTTACACACCTATCAGAGATAACATGTTAGTTTTACTAAAATAGGACACCATTTGTCCCGATTGTTTGTTTATTGATTTGGACCCGAATGATTGTATGACCCGTTGAATGATTAAATGACCCGATAGATGAAATAAAATGGATTATTAAAGTTAGGTTATGTCACTAAAAGTCCCATTATCATGAATTGTGAACTACCGGGATTTGGTAGAAGCTTATGCATATAATAGTACTATTTGGGGACGATCACCCCAGTTCGCGCCTTGACGGTTGATCCCCGTCGTGCCACATTGATTGGTAAGCGAATTTATGTATGAGAAGATTTACATAACGTGACCTTTGTGACGACACGCTAATTTAGATGGGCAAATGAGTTTCGGGCTAGCTACCCGTTGTTTGTTGTAGTAAGGTAACAATGTCATGCGGCTTATAATAATCCAATTAACGAAATACTACTATATGCACCGAATTACGATATATTGCCTGACTAGCAATATGGGGTCTTACTATTGATATTATGTTCGTGTTTTGGTTTTTCATAACCATATTCATATAACGGTTTTTATTTAACTTTATACAACGTCATAAGACGTATTGTATGATGTTTTTACGACATTGGCTCGTATAATGATTCTTAAGGCAAATGCCTATTTATGATTTTTGATAAGGATTTGTATAAAAATGACTTTGGCTATTCTATGTCCTATTACAATGATTTGTACAAAATGGTTTTTGGTAATAATTTTATACCGATGTTATATTGATGGATTTAATTAAGACTCTATGAATTCACTCGGCGTTTTCGTTGACCTTTTCTTTTAAACATGTTTTATCTCAGGTACTTGAAGGTAATTCACGGGAAGACGACAAGATATCATGGCCCGCACTTAAACAATAATTTCCATTCAAATACTTTGTAAAACTTTGTATGAAATAATATGACTTGGGACCTATGTAACTTTGATATTTATGAATGGAAATGCTTTATTATTAAACGACGTGATTTTCATGCGTTGTCTATGATGTGAGTAATGTGCTATCCCGTAACACCAACGAGTCTTTCGCTGTATTGAATTGATTAAATTTGGGGGTGTTACAAAATCCATGTTGAATCTTAAAAGATAGGAGCCATTAAGGCTTTGGGGTATACTAAAAAGGAAATACAAATATGTTTTGACAGATATTTATCAAAGGACTATTAAGGAAATTATTCCCTCGTACCCAAATTAGTTAACTAAACTCCCTTAGGAGTAAATGTTTGTGTACCTCAAGACAACCTAAGAGGAATTGAGAGGAAAACATTTAAACCATGACTTGGAATTTGGAGCGGCAGTTTTTTCTCTTCAACTAAGAAATTTTTTGACCAAAGTTTAAACAAGGATTTTTCGAACATTTATGGATCTTGTTAATTATTTTCAATAAATAAACAAAAATCGTGTTAACTAAATTTAATTTTATTTTTGAACATTTTCCTATAATCGGATGAATTGAAAATTTAAAAATTTTACATTTACGTTTCATAAATTAAACATTTATTATTTAATTACTTGTAATATTTATCGACGCTTTAAACGTCGGACTGGGCAAAACTAATCAAGATAATAGTTGAGACGAAACTAAAAACTTAGTATATATGAAGAAATAGTTTCTGAGTAATTACGGCCATTGTATTTATTTCATCAGGGGAAGGTGAATGTAGTTACTGACGTGTTATGTAAAAAGGATAAAGAACCAATTAGGATGTGTTCCTTAGTAAGGACCGTGCAGAACAATTTGCCCGAGCAATTTAGAATTAACTGATGCTTGTAAAAAGGATAATATAGATAATAAAAGGGTTTCGCGACTAATGAGAACCATTAGAAATGGGAGCCGATGTCGTTAAGTGCTTTAAAGGTTGTTTGTAGTTGCCTAAATATGGAGGTTTGTGAGATTTAGTCATGTTAGAATCTCATAAGCTTAAGTATTCTATTTATGCCACTACTAATTAAATGTATCTTATCTGAAGAAGTTGTACTGATGGCCAAATATGAAAGCAGACATCGCAACATACGTTGGCAAATGTCTAACTTTTGCGAAGGTCAAGGCTGAACGCCAAAACCCATCAGGATTGCTTCTACAGCTTATTATTCATGTATGGAAGTGGGATAGAACCACCATGGATTCTTATCACAAATCTTCTAAGGTCATCATCTAGATTTGATTCGATTTGGGTCATCATCGACAGACTGACCAAATCTGCTAATATCATTCCCGTTAATGATAGGTTCTTGATGGAGAAGTTGACTCTTTTGTATTTAAAGGAGTTGTGTAAGCATGGTGTGCTTGTATCGATCATCACTATCAAGATCCTAGCTTCGCATAGAATTTCTGGAGATTCCTTCAGAAGTCATTGGGAACGAATCTTGATTTGAGTACTTCTTACCACCCCACTCGAAGGGACAAGGTAAAGTAACGATACAGACACCAGAAGTCTTGTTTTATGTTTGAATGATTGACCTTTGGTGTCACACCCCACCATGGTGGAATATGGGGCACGACGTATAGATATCATCACAACAATAGCCTGTCTATAGAGATAACTAAATGAAATGGGAATATCATAAATGGTGAAAAAATGTCATGAAGATATCACAAACAATGCAGGTGTGTAGGTATGTAGGTAACATGTCTACCTCTTACCAAAGACATACAATTAACAAATAACAAACATATAGGTGTCTACAAAGTATCACTTATTCAAACATAAGTAAAGACTAAGAGGAAGGGTTCCTCCAATGCAATCCTAAGCCTCCTATCTAGCCACTCCTATTCTCACGCTTAACCACATTCTCACATGAAAGAGACACTAAAACATGTCAACATTAAGTTGGTGAGAGTCATAGGTTTAGACTCTGATTGTAGGAAAAATGCGACCTTTTAGGGAAAAGGCGTAAAAACGGTAAGTATTGAACAAATGACTTTAGGAAAAATCAAGTGTTAATGACCCAATGAAAGTTCGTTTCCCAAGGAGGTATATGTGTGTGACTAAGATGTTCAAGATTTGTGATTAATATTTGGTTTAGAAGGGGATGAGAAAAGAAAATGACGAAGACGTAAAAATAAAAATTAACAAAAAAAAATCACTACTAGAAAGTTAAAACGTAGAACCTTAAAAACCACAAAAATAAAAATAAATTCTAAAAATTACCAAAAATTCACCAAAAATCAAATTAAATAAACTAAGAGTTTACCAATGATCAAAACTTTTTCAAACCTTTTAAATAATTAAATATTCAATTTTTAAATGCTAATTAAAGCCCTAAAAATCAAATAAATTATCAAAAAGCCCAAATAAAGATTTTTCAATTGGTAAACCTCCAAAATGACCTAAAAAGATTAAAAACTATTTTTAGAAATTTTTAAACTAATAAAAACTATTTAAAATGATTTAAAAACTATTAAAATTTAAAATAATTATAAAAATTAATCTAAAAGTGATAAAATTATTCTAAAAGTTGCTAAATTCCTATTTTAATGTATTTAACCTAAGAAAAATGTAAAAAGTTGGAAAATGTGAAATTTTAAAAATAATAATAAAATAATAATAAAATAATATTAAAAATCCAAACTTTATAAAAAATTCTAAAAACTTGCAAACTAGTTTATTTTAACCTAAATAATCAGAAAATCAAAGTGAAATTACCAAAATACCCCTATTGGGCCCTCAAATGGGCCAAAACCAAAAACAGTCAACCAAATTGGGCTTTTGGGCCCAAAAAGTCAAACTTGGCCCAATTGACTTGGAAAAGCCCTATCTGACTTAAAATTCAATTCTAAGAACAAAACTCTAAAGGCCCAAAAGCTGAATATGAGCTTATCACAGCTTATTGAACACAAAGCTTATTCTTATTGGGCTTTTCAGCCCATTAAGCCATAAGCTAATGCCATAAGCTCTAATTTGACACACAACCTTCTTTTGGGATGCTTATGAGATCTGTAAAAAGAATTTTTGAAAAAGCTCACTCAATAAGCCAGAAATAAGCAAAGAAAAATTTCACTAAAAGACAAAATAGTCGTTTTAGAGATTTAGGGCACCTCAGGACCTGATTCAACTTGCAAAAGCTTTCAAATGGACTCAATAAGTAAAATCAATCAACAAAATTCCAATAAGCACAACGAATAAGACAGAATAAGCACAAATGAACTTATGTAAAAGTCAAAGGAGTTGGTTTTCTAGTCAAACCCTAAAGTCAACCACCCAAATGCTCTAGTATGAACAAATGGGTCAAAATATGAGCACCTATTACAAAAACAAAGTTGTTGCAGGTTGGAATAAGCTATTATAGCTTATTGATAAGCTGACCCCAAATTTACACTATCAGTGGCAACTAGCAAGGGAAAGGAGTTCCCACTGCTTTGACTATTTGACCAAGCTTATTTGAGAGTTCTGGTTTGATTCAATTGGAAACAATGGCACCCTTGTGATCAGTGAATCACAAGGAGTCAATAGCAACAAAAAAATTACAAATTGGTTCACACAATAAGCCACAATAAGCCAAACAGTCACCAGATATGCACCAGATATGGAAATAAGCAGTTAAGCACTTAAAAAGCAGATTTAGCCACAATAAGCCAACCAAACTTAACAGGATGAATACACAAGCTATATAAACTAAGAATAAACACAAAGCAACAAGAATCAAACACTGAATCAAAGTAAATAACAAGATCAAAGCACAAAATGTTACTGATGAACAATGAACATATGCAGAAACAAGTTTGCTGATATACTTGACACTTGATCCAATTTCAAGCCTCAAATCCTTCTTCCCTGATGTGATTAACTAAGATTTAGCACTTGTTAGCCCTAGCCTAAGCTTAGATCTAGGTGTCCTCAAAATCCTAGCCAATTTAACCATGTTTTAAAGATTTTATAGCCAAATTATGAATCTATGTGTTTCAAACCTTCAAACCTGCAAACATGTGAACACTAGCACCTAACAAGCAGATACCAACACTTGCTTACAGCAAACAACCACTTAGCAAACCACAATTCCAAATAATGCAGTAGACCCAAACACCCTTTAATCTACCACTTAACAAAGGAACTTGTGATTTTAACTAATAACCTGCTGATTTTAATGATCAAAAACCCTTAAACAATAGCAACTAACACAATCAAACTCAAAAATCACCAGCACAAACACCAATACTCAAAATCAAAGCACCAAATCAAAATCAGTCATAAACATGAAATTTTGAGTGGAATCTTAACAAGGGATTATACCTTCCTTCCACAACATCCTAGGAAGGCCAGCAATGCTCCTTGGACCTTGTTCAACAACTAGAACAGGACCAAGGTACTTCAATGAAGATGATGCAAACTGCCTTGGTTGATGGTTCAAAGTAGAACCTCAAGGACTTTATATCTTCAACACAAACAGCAAACAACTCAACCAAGGGCTCTAATCCCTTCACAAGCTTGGTGTCAACAAGCTTGTAAGAGCTTATAGCAAATAGCCAAGGGTTAGTACACAAAATAAGCCAAAACAGAACCTAGGATTTCAAGGTATTCAAACCTTAAAAACCTTATGAAACAAGACGTGCCTTAACCACAAGATTAAGGTAGGCCTTAACAATCAAATGGAACTCAGAATTAGGCTACTCAAACACCAAACTTTTAATCTATACTACATTATAAAGGGTGTGTCCCTTTGGTTGAAAGTTGAAAACGTTGAATGGTTGAAAAATGTGGGTTCCACTAATTTATCTATACTACATTATAAAGGGCGTATCCCTTTGGTTGAAAGTTGAAAATGTTGAATGGTTCAAAAATATGGGTCCCACTAATCTATATTTATACTATATTATAAAGGGTGTATCCCTTTGGTTGAAAGTTGAAAATGTTGAATGGTTCAAAAATATGGGTCCCACTAATCTATATTTATACTACATTATAAAGGGTGTATCCCTTTGGTTGAAAGTTGAAAATGTTGAATGGTTGAAAAATGTGGGTCCCACTAATCTATATCTATATTACATTATAAAGGGTGTATCCTTTGGTTAAAAGTTGAAAATGTTGAATAGTTGAAAAATATGGGTCCCACTAATCTATATCTATACTACATTATAAAGGGTGTATCCGTTTGGTTGAAAGTTGAAAACGTTGAATGGTTGAAAAATGTGGGTCCCACTAATTTATCTATACTACATTATAAAGGGCGTATCCCTTTGGTTGAAAGTTGAAAATGTTGAATGGTTCAAAAATATGGGTCCCACTAATTTATATTTATACTACATTATAAAGGGTGTATCCCTTTGGTTGAAAGTTGAAAATGTTGAATGGTTGAAAAATGTGGGTCCCACTAATCTATATCTATACTACATTATAAAGGGTGTATCACTTTGGTTGAAAGTTGAAAATATTGAATGGATGAAAAATGTGGGTCCCACTAATCTATATCTATACTATATTTTAAAGGGTGTACCCCTTTGGTTGAAAGTTGAAAATGTTGAATGGTTGAAAAATGTGGGTCCCACTAATCTATATCTATACTACATTATAAAGGGTGTATCCCTTTGGTTGAAAGTTGAAAATGTTGAATGGTTAAAAAATGTGGGTCCCACTAATCTATATCTATACTACATTATAAAGGGTGTATCCCTTTGGTTGAAAGTTGAAAATGTTGAATGGTTGAAAAATATGGGTCCCACTAATCTATATCTATACTACATTATAAAGGGTGTATCTCTTTGGTTGAAAGTTGAAAATGTTGAATGGTTGAAAAATGTGGGTCCCACTAATATATATCTATACTACATTATAAAGGGTGTATCCCTTTGGTTGAAAGTTAAAAATGTTGAATGGTTGAAAATTGTGGGTCCCACTAATCTATATCTATACTACATTATAAAGGGTGTATCCCTTTGGTTGAAAGTTGAAAATGTTGAATAGTTGAAAAATATGGGTCCCACTAATCTATATCTATACTACATTATAAAGGGTGTATCCCTTTGGTTGAAAGTTGAAAATATTGAATGGTTGAAAAATGTGGGTCCCACTAATCTATATCTATACTACATTATAAAGGGTGTATCCCTTTGGTTGAAAGTTGAAAACGTTGAATGGTTGAAAAATGTGGGTCCCACTAATTTATCTATACTACATTATAAAGGGCGTATCCCTTTGGTTGAAAGTTAAAAATGTTGAATGGTTCAAAAATATGGGTCCCACTAATCTATATTTATACTACATTATAAAGGGTGTATCCCTTTGGTTGAAAGTTGAAAATGTTGAATGGTTCAAAAATATGGGTCCCACTAATCTATATTTATACTACATTATAAAGGGTGTATCCCTTTGGTTGAAAGCTGAAAATGTTGAATGGTTGAAAAATGTGGGTCCCACTAATCTATATCTATACTACATTATAAAGGGTGTATCCCTTTGGTTGAAAGTTGAAAATGTTGAATAGTTGAAAAATATGGGTCCCACTAATCTATATCTATACTACATTATAAAGGGCGTATCCGTTTGGTTGAAAGTTGAAAATGTTGAATGGTTCAAAAATATGGGTCCTACTAATTTATATTTATACTACATTATAAAGGGTGTATCCCTCTGGTTGAAAGTTGAAAATGTTGAATGGTTGAAAAATGTGGGTCCCACTAATCTATATCTATACTACATTATAAAGGGTGTATCACTTTGGTTGAAAGTTGAAAATATTGAATGGTTGAAAAATGTGGGTCCCACTAATCTATATCTATACTATATTTTAAAGGGTGTACCCCTTTGGTTGAAAGTTGAAAATGTTGAATGGTTGAAAAATGTGGGTCCCACTAATCTATATCTATACTACATTATAGAGGGTGTATCCATTTGGTTGAAAGTTGAAAATGTTGAATGGTTAAAAAATGTAGGTCCCACTAATCTATATCTATACTACATTATAAAGGGTGTATCCCTTTGGTTGAAAGTTGAAAATGTTGAATGGTTGAAAAATGTGGGTCCCACTAATCTATATCTATATCTATACTACATTATAAAGGGTGTATCACTTTGGTTGAAAGTTGAAAATATTAAATGGTTGAAAAATGTGGGTCCCACTAATCTATATCTATACTACATTATAAAGGGTGTATCACTTTGGTTGAAAGTTGAAAATGTTGAATGGTTGAAAAATGTGGGTCCTACTAATCTATATCAATACTACATTATAAAGGGTGTATCCCTTTGGTTGAAAGTTAAAAATGTTGAATGGTTGAAAAATGTGGGTCCCACTAATCTATATCTATACTACATTATAAAGGGTGTATCCCTTTGGTTGAAAGTTGAAAATGTTGAATGGTTCAAAAATATGGGTCCCACTAATCTATATTTATACTACATTATAAAGGGTGTATCCCTTTGGTTGAAAGCTGAAAATGTTGAATGGTTGAAAAATGTGGGTCCCACTAATCTATATCTATACTACATTATAAAGGGTGTATCCCTTTGGTTGAAAGTTGAAAATGTTGAATAGTTGAAAAATATGGGTCCCACTAATCTATATCTATACTACATTATAAAGGGCGTATCCGTTTGGTTGAAAGTTGAAAATGTTGAATGGTTCAAAAATATGGGTCCTACAAATTTATATTTATACTACATTATAAAGGGTGTATCCCTCTGGTTGAAAGTTGAAAATGTTGAATGGTTGAAAAATGTGGGTCCCACTAATCTATATCTATACTACATTATAAAGGGTGTATCACTTTGGTTGAAAGTTGAAAATATTGAATGGTTGAAAAATGTGGGTCCCACTAATCTATATCTATACTATATTTTAAAGGGTGTACCCCTTTGGTTGAAAGTTGAAAATGTTGAATGGTTGAAAAATGTGGGTCCCACTAATCTATATCTATACTACATTATAGAGGGTGTATCCATTTGGTTGAAAGTTGAAAATGTTGAATGGTTAAAAAATGTAGGTCCCACTAATCTATATCTATACTACATTATAAAGGGTGTATCCCTTTGGTTGAAAGTTGAAAATGTTGAATGGTTGAAAAATGTGGGTCCCACTAATCTATATCTATATCTATACTACATTATAAAGGGTGTATCACTTTGGTTGAAAGTTGAAAATATTAAATGGTTGAAAAATGTGGGTCCCACTAATCTATATCTATACTACATTATAAAGGGTGTATCACTTTGGTTGAAAGTTGAAAATGTTGAATGGTTGAAAAATGTGGGTCCTACTAATCTATATCAATACTACATTATAAAGGGTGTATCCCTTTGGTTGAAAGTTAAAAATGTTGAATGGTTGAAAAATGTGGGTCCCACTAATCTATATCTATACTACATTATAAAGGGTGTATCCCTTTGGTTGAAAGTTGAAAATGTTGAATAGTTTAAAAATATGGGTCCCACTAATCTATATCTATACTATATTATAAAGGGTGTATCCCTTTGGTTGAAAGTTGAAAATGTTGAATGGTTGAAAAATGTGGGTCCCACTAATCTATATCTATACTACATTATAAAGGGTGTATCCCTTTGGTTGAAAGTTGAAAATGTTGAATGGTTGAAAAATATGGGTCCCACTAATCTATATCTATACTACATTATAAAGGGTGTATCCCTTTGGTTGAAAGTTGAAAATGTTGAATGGTTGAAAAATGTGGGTCCCACTAATATATATCTATACTACATTATAAAGGGTGTATCCCTTTGGTTGAAAGTTAAAAATGTTGAATGGTTGAAAAATGTGTGTCCCACTAATCTATATCTATACTACATTATAAAGAGTGTATCCCTTTGGTTGAAAGTTGAAAATGTTGAATAGTTGAAAAATATGGGTCCCACTAATCTATATCTATACTACATTATAAAGGGTGTATCCCTTTGGTTGAAAGTTGAAAATATTGAATGGTTGAAAAATGTGGTCCCACTAATCTATATCTATACTACATTATAAAGGGTGTATCCCTTTGGTTGAAAGTTAAAAATGTTGAATGGTTGAAAAATGTCGGTCCCACTAATGTATATCTATAGTACATTATAAAGGGTGTATCCCTTTGGTTGAAAGTTGAAAATGTTGAATGGTTGAAAAATGTGGGTCCTACTATTATATATCTATACTACATTATAAATGGTGTATCCCTTTGGTTGAAAGTTGAAAATGTTGAATGGTTGAAAAATATGGGTCCCACTAATCTATATCTATACTGCATTATAAAGGGTGTATCCCTTTGGTTGAAAGTTGAAAATGTTGAATGGTTGAAAAATATGGGTCCCACTAATCTATATCTATACTGCATTATAAAGGGTGTATCCCTTTGGTTGAAAGTTGAAAATGTTGAATGGTTGAAAAATATGGGTCCCACTAATCTATATCTATACTACATTATAAAGGGTGTATCCCTTTGGTTGAAAGTTGAAAATGTTGAATGGTTGAAAAATGTGGGTCCCACTAATCTATATCTATACTACATTATAAAGGGTGTATCCTTTGGTTGAAAGTTGAAAATGTTGAATGCTGGAAAAACGTGGGTCCCACTAATGTATATTTATATTACATTATAAATGGTGTATCCCTTTGGTTGAAAGTTGAAAATGTTGAATGCTTGAAAAATGTGGGTCCCATTAAAAACTACTACATGCAAATCTTATTCATTAAAAAAGATATAAACTTTCGTTAATTAAACAAATGGCACCCTTTCATCCAATTGAAACATACTTATAAGATATTTTGAATTATAACATGTTACAACGCTTTGAAATAAAAGTTTAATCTTTTGAAGTTGTATTTTGAACTTCACCGAAACACTTACCACAATATCGCATCGTGTTAATTATCTGTTGCTAGACAATTTCTGCCGCTATGCGCGGGTACTCGTCTATTAAATCAAAAAGAGATTTCACAATTTCAGAAATTCAAATTTTATTTAAACTTAAAAAGGAATTACAAAGATAATAGCCTAAAACTGGAACCAAGGGACTCTCACATGTTGAGGTCTCCTTTTATAGGCAAATGCCTGGCTAAACACTATTCACAAACCCTAGAAGTGTAATTCCCTAAATGCCCTAAGTCCTTCTAGACGTTTTCTTGGCGTGAGCTGTCCAAAGTGATCCTGGATGTTCATTTTAGCTTTGGAATGAAGCATTGATCCTTAGCTATTGATTTGGACACGTCACATAACTTGGAGGGCAAGTAGCATTCTGATTGGTGGAAAGGGAATTGGGGGTGGGGTCCATTGTGAGTGGGAGTGAGGGTTTTTGGTGTGGGATAGGTTTCTGCACATGTGAATCACACGTGGGTATGGGTAATTTTGATTTACCCTTTGGTTTAAGTGGAGTAAAAACTGGGTGGATGAAGGTGAATAGTAACTCATTTGATCCGAAATTGGGGGAATGGGATGTGTTTGGCGCATTTTTGGGAGTTTGAATGTTTCAGTGCACAAAAATGGTCCTTCTTCTTCCTTTCTTTTTGCATTTGTGTATAAAAGTCTATCAGCGCCCAAATTCCTTTGTATCAACTTTCACAACTTGACATTTTATGCACAAAACTTTCCAAAAGGTGTATCAAGGGTTATTTTTGGAACTTTTGCATATTTGAAGGACTGATCTTGGACATTTTTGATCTTCAAAGGTCTTCAATGTATCTTTGGCTTGATGAGGGACCATAATTGACAATTTGAAATTGTTGAGGGACTAATCTTGCCATTTCTTCAAAGTTGAAGGACCTTTTGTGTAATTTTGACAAACTTAAGGGACCAAACTTGTAATTATTAGTATACAAGGGTTTTAAGTGTCATTTCTTCAATAATTGAGGATCAATCTTGTTTTTCTTCAAGTCTTCAAGGGTATTTGTTGAATTTTCCATGATTAGGGCCCGGTTCTTTGTACGGCTTCGTTTCTCGTGTCCGTTTTTCCTTGTAACTTGTGATCTTATGTCTTTTTCACGATATCCATACCTAAAATACACAATTAAACAAACACAAGCATATATATGGTATATTATGACATTTTTATGCATTTAAAGCCCGAAAAGAACGATGAGATCATGTATAAATGCCATCTCATCACTCCCCCATACTAAGCCATTGCCGTGCCCTCACTCAATGCTAGAATAAAGTATCTAAGCATCACCAAAGTTCAATTTTATTAACCTTTATTGAAAAGTAAAAGACTTGTAACATACTACGAAGATGTGTAAAGACATAACATATGATTTTCATCACAAAAAGTGACTTTTAGGGTCAAAGAATAGAAACAAGTAAATGTCCCTTAGAATAAACTTCGTCATCCTTGATTGTCATACATTCCATGCTAAGTGCAAAAACGAGATCATTGTTGGTACAAGTCACAATGCTAACACTACTCATACGTCCAAATTGTGTAATACTTTTTCTCCCCGCAATCCTAGTTATTATAAAAGGAAATGGGTTACTAGCATTTTTTATCTATTTGTCATGGATCACAAGTGATTCATATTGACTTATTTGAGTAGTTATTAGTCCGAAAGCAAAGTAGCACGATTTGATCAATAGTTAGCCGAAGGACAAAATCTTTTAAAACGGCTTCTCGTGTATCTCCTTAAGTTCATATCTTGGCATAACTCGTTTCACGATTTGAGACCTTTCTCGGACCGATATTTGGCATGTACTTCATACTTCAAATCTTGGGAAGACGTTCTTGAAATTATGGTCTTCTCTTCATATATTTGGAATTTCTTCACTTGACGTTTTTGAGAGATTCTTCATATTGGACCACGACTTCATCATTTTTCTTCAATCTTTACTTTGGATTTTGATATACAACGATCCGCCTCCTTTTCGGACTTGGATATATTTATCCTCGTACCTTGTTAGGGTCTTTTTGGATAGACTTTCTCCATGATCTTTAGTGGAGTAATTGCTTTTCGTCGTGTGTCTCGATCCTTCATATTGATTTAGGAATAATGATACTTCACATCATCTTTGGATATTTAGCAAAAATAGAGCTCCTCATGCCTTGTTAGGGCCTTTTTGGATGATCGCCAATCTTCGCGTCCCGCTTCAATAAGTTATGACTTGGCTATGAACTCTATTCAACCCCGAGCAACTTTTAAACGATCTTGCGCTAGAGGCTAAGTAACCTTTCAAATCGTACGACCTTACTTATTGCAATTATGATTTATTCCTAATGCATTGATCTTATGGGAAGAAAAAGCCACAATTAAAAACATATGAGTTTTTGAAAGAACACTTTCAGGTTCTACGTTTAGCATGATCACTTGTCTAACTCTATCATTTCTCGTTCTTCACTATATAAAGACCTCTAATTAAAGAGATTCGTGAATACTTAGCCATGCAAGTCAAAATTAAGCCAAATTTGGATTAGCTTTCATTAAGACTATATCAAATCAAAGTTTTGGGTTTTCAAGCCACCTATAGGATCTTGCACTTTCTTGGACTTTTTCAAGTTTAGAGAATGCGTTTTATAGTTCCCTTGATAAGTGACTTTCTAGGATCAATTATAGGAACTTGCGAAAAGTTCTTGTTCTTAACCCGTAAGAGTTAAGACTTTCGCGTTTTAAAGCTCCCTATATGAAAGTCTAGCAAAACTTGAATTGAGCGGGTTAAGGAATGTAAATGGCTCCAAATGCCCATCAAGTCAAAAATTAACTCTTATTCTACCCAACGGAAAATATACATTCGTGTCTTAAAAACACTTATGAAAAACTAAGAAAATTTTTAAAATTTGGCCATTTTTAGCCTTATTAGCAAAACAAAACATTGAAAATTGTAAAGCGTGAGGGTGTAGCAAAGCAAGTACCTATTCACCCCCCATACTAAAAGTAAACATTGTCCTCAATGTTTCAAGTCTAAAGGTGGAGCACCCCATACTAGAGACGAAGAGTCGAATGCTTAGGATCTAGCATGGAAAGGGTGATCAACAATATATCTAAAGCCGTTTATTAAGTATGCTAAAAGATAATTGTTAGAACAATAAAGGATATGTCATGGATTCGTGAAAAACTTCTTCAAGCAAACGATGGAGGCTCACGTAAACGAACACGAGAGTCTTCAATCGTAGATGATGATCATGATCTAGATAACACAATCACAAACAACCACGAGACAACGAGTTGAAAGGGTACAAGTCCCCTTATTAGTGAATAGTGAGCATAAAGGATAAGCATGGGATCTCCCCCATGAGGCACCTCGTTTTTGATTACCGAGTCATGAGCTCAACTCGATCCCCTCAATGCTAATTATCATTGGGGAAGGTGACTTGGTCGAGGGCAACCATTGAAGGAATTTCCCCACCAAAGTAGTGCTTAAGCCTATGTCCATTCACCTTGAAATTAGGACCATCATCTTGAGCTAGCTCAATGGTCCCATATGGAAACACTTGTGTAATGGTGAACGGACCCGACCAACGAGATTTCAATTTACCGGAAAATATCTTAAGACGAGAGTTAAAAAGCAACACTTGATCACCAACGTTAAAAACCCGGTTTTTAATCTTTGAATCATGAAACTTTTTAGTCTTTTCTTTAAAAATTAATAAATTTTCATAAGCATTATCTCTTAATTCATCCAATTCATTCAATTGTATTTTTTGGTGATCTCCCGCGGTCTTCAAGTCAAAGTTTGCATGCTTAAGGGCCCAATATGCCTTGTGCTCCAATTCAATGGGCAAATGACAATTCTTCCCATAGACTAACTTATAAGGAGTGCAACCAATAGGTGTCTTATAAGCGGTCCTAAAGGCCCATAAAGCGTCATCGAGTTTGTCGGACCATGAAGCACGGTTTTCTCCAATTGACCTTTCTAAAATCCTCTTCAAAGCTCGGTTCGAAACCTCGACTTGCCCACTCGTTTGCGGGTGATAATCCGTAGAAAGACGATGAGCAACTCCATATTTCTTTAGAACCTTTTCGAATTGGTCATTACAAAAATGGGTTCCACGATCGCTTATAATAGCACGAGGGGTTCTGAACCGAGAGAATAGTTGCTTCAAAAACTTCACTACCACACGAGCATCATTAGTAGGCAAAGCCTTAGCTTCCACCCACTTAGAAAGGTAGTCCACCGCGACGAGGATATATTTGTTGCCATGAGACGATGGGAACGGCCCCATAAAGTCTATTCCCCATATGTCGAAAATCTCACACACTTGAATTATGTTTTGCGGCATTTCATCACGTTGAGACGATTTTCCTTGACGTTGGCACGAATCACACGACTTCACAAGTGCGTGTGCATCACGATAGATAGAATGCCAAAAGAAACCGGCATCGAACACTTTCTTCGCCGTGAGATTAGCACCGTGGTGACCACCCGTGGGTCCCTCGTGACAAGCTCTAAGGATATTAGAAGCTTCGGCACCAAACACACAACGTCGAACGAGTTGATCCGCCCAAATCCGAAAGAGATAAGGGTCGTCCCAAAAATAGAACTTGACGTCACGAAAGAATTTTCGTTTTTGTTGAGTCGTCATACCGTTGATTATGAAATTGCCCGCATGGTAATTTGCAATGTCGGCAAACCATGGGGTGGTGTCTTTAGAATTCACTACACCGAGATTCTCAAGAGGAAATGTTTCGGTATTTTCCTTGTTCTCGAAAACATCTTTGTGAGGATCTTCTAGACGAGAGAGATGATCGGCCGCTAGATTCTCGGCTCCTTTTTTGTCAAGCACGGTGACATCAAATTCTTGGAGGAGGAGCATCCAACGAAGCAATCTCGGCTTAGCATCTTGCTTAGCTAAGAGATACTTGATAGCCGAATGGTCGGTATACACGATGCTTTTAGTCAAGACGAGATAAGGTGGGAATTTCTCAAAAGCATAGACTACGGCAAGGAATTCCTTTTCCGTTGTGGTGTACTTTAGTTGATCCTCGGTCATCGTCTTACTAGCATAATGGATAGGACGGAAATGCTTGTCATAACGTTGCCCTAAGACGGCCCCTATAGCATAATCACTTGCATCGCACATGATTTCAAAGGGTAATTCCCAATTAGGAGCAACAAGAATGGGAGCTTCGGTAAGTTTTCTTTTGAGAGTTTCGAAAGCCTTAACACAATCCTCATTGAAGTTAAAAGGAGCATCCTTCTCGAGAAGGTGTGTCATCGGTCGAGAGATTTTCGAAAAGTCCTTGATGAAACGACAATAAAAGCCCGCGTGGCCTAGGAAACTCCTAACTCCCTTAACGGTTTTAAGATGAGGTAACTTGGCGATGACGTCTACCTTAGCTTTATCGACCTCAATCCCCGCTTTCGACACTTTATGTCCTAAGACGATTCCTTGTTTACACATGAAATGACATTTTTCCCAATTAAGCACAAGATTTGTTTCTTCACAACGTTTTAACATTTGCTCGAGATTAGATAAACATGATGTGAATGAATTGCCAAATACCGAGAAGTCATCCATAAACACTTCCATCGACTTCTCGATCATATCGTGAAAAATCGCCATCATACACCGTTGAAACGTACCGGGTGCATTACAAAGTCCGAAAGGCATCCTACGATAAGCGAACGTTCCATAAGGACACGTAAACGTAGTCTTCTCTTGATCACGAGGGTCGATAGGGATTTGAAAGTAACCGGAAAAACCATCTAAAAAGCAATAGAATTCATTTCCCGCTAGTCGCTCCAACATTTGATCCATGAAGGGCAAAGGAAAGTGGTCTTTACGGGTGGCGTCATTTAACTTTTGGTAGTCAATTCCAACCGGTCACAACACGAGTGGGAATTAACTCGTTGTTTTCATTAGGCACAACGGTCATTCCTCCCTTTTTAGGGACACAATGGATTGGGCTCACCCATGGGCTATCGGATATAGGATAAATCATTCCCGCGTCAAGGAGTTTAAGGACCTCCTTTTTAATGACATCGTGAATTTTGGGATTCACCCTTCTTTGACTTTGAATTGCGGGTTTGTAGTCCTCCTCCATTAAAATCTTGTGAGTACAAAATTTTGGGTCAATACCCTTAATGTCGGATATTTTCCACGCAATTGCCCTTTTATGAGCCTTAAGAACTTTCAAGAGCTCGGTTTTTTCATTATTAGCAAGACCTTTTGCAATAATAACCGGCAACTTGTCATCACCTTCCAAGAATGCGTATTCAAGGTGAGAAGGAAGATCTTTTAATTCAAGGATAGGTGGTTCCTCGATTGAAGATTTTGGTTCAACACTCATAACTTCCATCGGCGAAAGAAATGGTGGAATAGAAGTATCATCACTAATCAACACCTCATCTTCATTGTCGATTTCATTTGAAGTGAGATCGCCTCCTTGGAATGGAGTGAGATTTGGTGTGGAATTAGCAAGAATCGGATCCAAAATAGTGGGATTGCCACTTGACGAGCTATCGGAAAAACCTAACACTTCTTGTGAAAACTCATCGCAAACCACATCAACGATGTCAATGTGATTGATGGTAGCGATTGCATAAACATGAGAAGGTTTCGAGTTTTGAGTAGCGTTTATAACAAGTTCCTCTTCGTTGAATCTCAAAGTGATAGTTCTCGCATGAACATCGATAAGCGATCTCGAAGTGTCTAAAAATGAACGACCTAAAATTAGAGGAACTTAAGGATCCGCGGGGATGTCAACTACTATAAAATCAACGGGATAGTAGAACTTCCCCACTTTCACGAAAACATCTTCGGCTACTCCAAATGCCATAATCGTAGAATGATCGGCCATCTCTATGGACATGTTCGAAGGAATGAGAGCCGGAAGCGAAAGCGATTTCCAAATGGAAAATGGCATCAAATTAATGCTCGCACCAAGATCGGCCAAGGCGAGGCATTCTTTCATATCTTGTATGTCACAAGGAATGAGAAACTTTCCGGGATCACCAACTTTTTCCGGTATGCGGTTAAGATAAACCGAAGAACAATTAGCAAGCTTTGAAAGCTTTTCCTTATCGCTCATCATACTTTTAAAAGTGGAAGCGAAACGAGGCATATATAACAACGCGTCGGCTAAACTCAGATCAAAATGCACTTGTTGAAACATTTTTATAAAAAGCTCGATTTGTTGTTTGTTACGTTCTTGCAACTTCTCTTTGTTTCGTCTCGAAGGGTAGGGTAAGGGTGGTGTGGGTTGGTCATTAGGCAACGGCCTTGGAAACTCGGGTTCCACAATTGGTATTCGTTCAACCGTAGGTGTGGTATGAGCGGTACTTCGTGGGATTGTAATGTGCTCCTTTTCGACCATCACCTCGGGTTCTTTCTCGATTTCCTTCTCCGTAGAAGTACTTGCACGAGAGATTGGTTCCTTGAAAGTTTTACCACTTCGTGTAGTAATAACCTTCATTTCTCCCTTCGGGTTTGCAATGGTATCACTAGGAAGACCACCCGAGGAGGAGGGTTTACACATGATTGCTTCAAACATCTTAGCCATTCGGTCCTCAAATTTTGATTGCCTAGCATCCGCTTTTAATAACTCTTGCTTAATCTCATGTTGTCCTAATTCCATCTTTTGTTGATTTTGTTGAAGACGTTGGACATTTCCTTCCATTTTGTTTGCATGAGTTTTTAGTTCATTAGCAAGTTCATTTTTTAGCTCGTTTTTCAACTCGGATCTTAAGCTAATCATCTCACGTTGCATGTTATCAAATTTAGCATTATTTGCATTAGCATAATCCAAAAATTCTCCTTGTAAATTTTTAGTGTGAGCATTTTGAAAACCTTGTGTAGTGTTTTGAAAATCACGGTTTTGGTTTTGATTAGAATTTTGCCCATTCCCATTTTGATAATTCCCTTTGTTGTAATCGCGTGAATTGCCTTGGTAATTACCTTGGTTGTTGTTTCGATAATTGTTAACATTTTGATTTGGTGGAGCTTGATTTTGGCGGGAACCTTGGCCGTTTTGGTTGTAAGTTCCCGTTGCTACATAAGCACTCGAAGTGTTACCATCCGCGGTAATGCACTCGGAAAGATCATGAGCTCCACCAAAAGATAAATAACTCTTAGCAACCGCTTTGACCGAAGCGGAATTGGAAGCTTCTTGAGCCTTCCAATGGGACATTAGATTAGCAAATCTATCAAAAAACCGATTTTCCTCATTAGCTTCATCATGTAAGGCGTTAATGCTACGAGACGATTGTGACGATGATGACGAACCTAAATTGTCAACAGTCGGTGTGTTACGAGGGCTATAAACCTTAGATCTATTTTCAATGATTTGTAAAGCTTCATTTGTCGTCTTGCACAAAAAATTACCACCCGCGGCGGCATTCAAATAATCTCGTTCATGATCATTAAGCCCATTATAAAAAGTATCCACTTGATGTAATTCCGTAAAATCATGGTGTGGACATTCATGTAACATTTCTTTAAATCGTTCCCATGCCATTGAAAAACTTTCATTATTTCTTTGCACAAATCGTGAAATCTCATTTTTCAAGTGTGTTGTTTTAGATGGTGGAAAAAACTTGTTCACAAACTTAGAAACGAGATCGGCACATGTCAAAATTGAATTTGGCGGTTCTTTCTCAAGCCAAATTTTTGCGGGTCCATCCAACGAGTATGGAAACAACATCATCTTAATGGAGTCATGTGGAACATCCTTAAACTTGCTAGTGGCGGTGAGACGGTTAAAATTCCTAATATGGTAATGCGGGTTGTCTTTCTCATGACCTCTAAACTTATTTGCTTGCAACATCGACATTAAACCCGTCTTAATCTCGAAATTCTCCGCAAGGATGGTGGGAATCACAATAGCCTCTCGAAAACCCTCGGTGGGTGCTTGTAGCAACTCCATCATAGTACGATTAGCCATGACGACTTCTTGTTCTACAATAGGTTCAACAATTGGAGGTTCTTCAACAATCAACGTCTCTTGATTGGCTTGCTTTTGAAGTCGTTTACGAGCTCGTTTTGCTTGATTACGAGTGATCATAAACTTCACGAAGAATGGGAAGTGAGCAAAGAAGATTTTTTTTGTGTTTTTGATGATATTTAATTTTTTTTTGAATTTTGGTGTTTCTTCGTAGACAACAATCTACAAAATCTCTCCTCGAATCAAACTCTTGATTAAAGAAACCTCAAAGGAATGAAAACGATCACGTGGAGTGAACGCCTTCGAATGACTTTAGAACTTTGGTGAAAACCAAATTGTTCAAGAGGGTTTAATCACAAAGAAACCAAGGAAATATACTATATGTAATAATACTTTGGGCGGCAAAACCCTCGATTAGCCTTCAATCTCAAAATACTCACAAGTAAGCGGGGAAACGAGGCGGCGCGAAGCACTTAAGAGCCTTTTTCCTTAGGGTATATTTTATGATACCCGCCTTATACCCACCTTATAGTTTGTATCTTTCAAAATCAAGCGTCACGAAAGTATTTATCTATTTTTGCCTTTTTCTTTTTGTTTGAGATTCGAATACAAAAATTGAGTGATGAAATCCCAATTAAGGTTGTGTTTTCACACTTTTGGAGATATTGTGAATTTATTGTGATACTTAATTCAATATAGTAATAATATTTGTACAAGAAAAACCAAGAGAACCGATAATACGTATTAGTAGAGTTCTACTAATACAAATATTATATATGGTTAATATTAAAAACAACAATACAAATTAATCACGACACACCTCCCCGGCAGTGGCGCCAAAATGATTGTAGGAAAAATACGACCTTTTAGGGAAAAGGCGTAAAAGCGGTAAGTATTGAACAAATGACTTTAGGAAAAATCAAGTGTTAATGACCCAATCAAAGTTCGTTTCCCAAGGAGGTATATGTGTGTGACTAAGATGTTCAAGATTTGTGATTAATATTTGGTTTAGAAGGGGATGAGAAAAGAAAATGACGAAGACGTAAAAATAAAAATTAACAAAAAAAAATCACTACTAGAAAGTTAAAACGTAGAACCTTAAAAACCACAAAAATAAAAATAAATTCTAAAAATTACCAAAAATTGACCAAATATCAAATTAAATAAACTAAGAGTTTACCAATGATCAAAACTTTTTCAAACCTTTTAAATAATTAAATATTCAATTTTTAAATGCTAATTAAAGCCCTAAAAATCAAATAAATTATCAAAAAGCCCAAATAAAGATTTTTCAATTGGTAAACCTCTAAAATGACCTAAAAAGATTAAAAACTATTTTTAGAAAATTTTAAACTAATAAAAACTATTTAAAATGATTTAAAAACTATTAAAACTTAAAATAATTATAAAAATTAATCTAAAAGTGATAAAATTATTCTAAAAGTTGCTAAATTCCTATTTTTATGTATTTAACCTAAAAAAAATGTAAAAAGTTGGAAAATGTGAAATTTTAAAAATAATAATAAAATAATAATAAAATAATATTAAAAATCCAAAAATTATAAAAATTCTAAAAACTTGCAAACTAGTTTATTTTAACCTAAATAATCAGAAAATCAAAGTGAAATTACCAAAATACCCCTATTGGGCCCTCAAATGGGCCAAAACCAAAAACAGTTAACCAAATTGGGCTTTTGGGCCCAAAAAGTCAAACTTGGCCCAATTGACTTGAAAAAGCCCTATCTGACTTAAAATTCAATTCTAAGAACAAAACTCTAAAGACCCAAAAGCTGGATATGAGCTTATCACAGCTTATTGAACACAAAGCTTATTCTTATTGGGCTTTTCAGCCCATAAACCATAAGCTAATGCCATAAGCTCTAATTTGACACACAACCTTCTTTTGGGATGCTTATGAGATTTGTAAAAAGAATTTTTGAAAAAGCTCACTCAATAAGCCAGAAATAAGCAAAGAAAAATTTTACTAAAAGACAAAATAGTCGTTTTAGAGATTTGGGGCACCTCAGGACCTGATTCAACTTGCAAAAGCTTTCAAATGGACTCAATAAGCAAACCCTAAAGTCAACCACCCAAATGCTCCAGTATGAACAAATGGGTCAAAATATGAGCACCTATTACAAAAACAAAGTTGTTGCAGGTTGGAATAAGCTATTATAGCTTATTGATAAGCTGACCCCAAATCTACACTATCAGTGGCAACTAGCAGGGGAAAGGAGTTCCCACTGCTTTGACTATATGACCAAGCTTATTTGAGAGTTCCGGTTTGATTCAATTGGAAACAAAGGCACCCTTGTGATCAGTGAATCACAAGGAGTCAATAGCAACAAGAAAATCACAAATTGGTTCACACAATAAGCCACAATAAGCCAAACAGTCACCAGATATGCACCAGATATGGAAATAAGCAGTTAAGCACTTAAAAAGCAGATTTAGCCACAATAAGCCAACCAAACTTAACAGAATGCATACACAAGCTATATAAACTAAGAATAAACACAAAGCAACAAGAATCAAACACTGAATCAAAGTAAATAACAAGATCAAAGCACAAAATGCTACTGATGAACAATTAACATATGCAGAAACAAGTTTGCTGATATACTTGACACTTGATCCAATTTCAAGCCTCAAATCCTTCTTCCCTGATGTGATTAACTAAGATTTAGCACTTGTTAGCCCTAGCCTAAGCTTAGATCTAGGTGTCCTCAAAATCCTAGCCAATTTAACCAAGTTTTAAAGATTTTATAGCCAAATTATGAATCTATGTGTTTCAAACCTTCAAACCTGCAAACATATGAACACTAGCACCTAACAAGCAGATACCAACACTTGCTTACAGCAAACAACCACTTAGCAAACCACAATTCCAAATAATGCAGTAGACCCAAACACCCTTTAATCTACCACTTAACAAAGGAACTTGTGATTTTAACTAATAACCTACTGATTTTAATGATCAAAAACCCTTAAACAATAGCAACTAACACAATCAAACTCAAAAATCACCAGCACAAACACCAATACTCAAAATCAAAGCACCAAATCAAAATCAGTCATAAACATGAAATTTTGAGTGGAATCTTAACAAGGGATTATACCTGCCTTCCACAACATCCTAGGAAGGCCAACAATGCTCCTTGGACCTTGTTCAACAACTAGAACAAGACCAAGGTACTTCAATGAAGATGATGCAAACTGCCTTGGTTGATGGTTCGAAGTAGAACCTCAAGGACTTTATATCTTCAACACAAACAGCAAACAACTCAACCAAGGGCTCTAATCCCTTCACAAGCTTGGTGTCAACAAGCTTGTAAGAGCTTATAGCAAATGGCCAAGGGTTAGTACACAAAATAAGCCAAAACAGAACCTAGGATTTCAAGGTATTCAAACCTTAAAAACCTTATGAAACAAGACGTGCCTTAACCACAAGATTAAGGTAGGCCTTAAAAATCAAATGGAACTCAGAATTAGGCTACTCAAACACTAAAATTTTAATTAAATCAAAAAGAGATTTCACAATTTCAGAAATTCGAATTTTATTTAAACTTAAAAAGGAATTACAAAGATAATAGCCTAAAACTGGAACCAAGGGACTCTCACATGTTGAGGTCTCTTTTTATAGGCAAATGCCTGGCTAAACACTATTCACAAACCCTAGAAGTGAAATTCCCTAAATGCCCTAAGTCCTTCTAGACGTTTTCTTGGCGTGAGCTGTCCAAAGTGATCCTGGATGTTCATTTTAGCTTTGGAATGAAGCATTGATCCTTAGCTGTTGATTTGGACACGTCACATAACTTGGAGGGCAAGTAGCATTTTGATTGGTGGAAAGGGAATTGGGGGTGGGGTCCATTGTGAGTGGGAGTGAGGGTTTTTGGTGTGGGATAGGTTTCTGCACATGTGAATCACACGTGGGTATGGGTAATTTTGATTTACCCTTTGGTTTAAGTGGAGTAAAAACTGGGTGGATGAAGGTGAATAGTAACTCATTTGATCCGAAATTGGGGGAATGGGATGTGTTTGGCGCATTTTTGGGAGTTTGAATGTTTCAGTGCAAAAAAATGGTCCTTCTTCTTCCTTTCTTTTTGCATTTGTGTATAAAAGTCTATCAGCGCCCAAATTACTTTGTATCAACTTTCACAACTTGACATTTTATGCACAAAACTTTCCAAAAGGTGTATCAAGGGTTATTTTTGGAACTTTTGCATACTTGAAGGACTTATCTTGGACATTTTTGATCTTCAAAGGTCTTCAATGTATCTTTGGCTTGATGAGGGACCATAATTGACAATTTGAAATTGTTGAGGAATAATCTTGCCATTTCTTCAAAGTTGAAGGACCTTTTGTGTAATTTTGACAAACTTAAGGGACCAAACTTGTAATTATTAGTATACAAGGGTTTTAAGTGTCATTTCTTCAATAATTGAGGATCAATCTTGTTTGTCTTCAAGTCTTCAAGGGTATTTGTTGAATTTTCCATGATTAGGGCCCGGTTCTTTGTACGGCTTCATTTCTCGTGTCCGTTTTTCCTTGTAACTTGTGATCTTATGTCTTTTTCACGATATCCATACCTAAAATACACAAGTAAACAAACACAAGCATATATATGGTATATTATGACATTTTTATGCATTTAAAGCCCGAAAAGAACGATGAGATCATGTATAAATGCCATCTCATCAGACTCCAACTCCAAATCAATTATAAACTGTGAATAACAACCATTAACAAAAGAACATATGGACAATGTGCTACAATTATGTATTAACAACTAGCATTCAAGATAAACCAATCACCACAAATCCAAGGCACCAAGCCTTACCAATAACCACAATTCCAAGGCTCTAAGCCTTACCAATCACCATGGTCCCATAGGCGCCCATACACCTATGAACCAATCCCAAGGCCCCGCCTTATCAACATCCCCTTGGTACCAAGTCAAACCACAATAACAATCAAGAACCACATAGCAGTTAATCACATAAGTGTACACACAAGTCCATCACAAACCATTAAAACATTCACATCATTAGTTACAAAACCATACAGTGTCTCTTCCATCCCATCTGGAAGTCAAATCACAAAAAGACATGGGACTGTGAAACTCACCTGAACAAGCTTCTCGAAGTATCCACGCTATAGCAAAATCTAAACACACAAACATACACAATCAAGACATGAACCACATACCAAAATGACTCATCAATATATGATGGATATATAACCTTCTACCACAACTTAACCTCATTTATATGCTATAAGCATCCCATTACACCCCTTTATAAGCCCTTAACTTGGTTAAGTTCATAACCCGTTCCGTTAACATTTTACCCAAAACAGTCCCTATTTTCATACTCCGTATTATGAGCCAAACACCCAACAAACCTAACCCACATTCTTTGCAATGAAAATCCCATAAACTTATATGTGTTAGCTAAAATCTCAGCCCTTTCCCCAACATCAAAGCAAATTTTATGTCCCCGATATACAACTTATACTTTCGCCTATCCAGATTTTACCGATTTTGAACATATGAAAAGTTTGTTATGATCAGAGGGTCTTACCCTAACCCATATGTTTAGCCATCCTCCAGATCTTTTATTTAATATATAATCTAAGTCTCATGATCATTTGAAGGGCCAATTATACTCCTAAGTACCCTAAACATCTTAAAACATTAATTTAAACCCGACTGATTTCAAAACTGCTTTGACCTACGACTGTTGTAACCTGTTTTTGACCCACTTTTCTACCTCCAATTTAGTTCTCGTTTCTTGCATTTTAAAGCCAATTCAATTAACCTTCCAGGGATACCAAGATCGCAATAAAAAATTTTATAAAACTCTAGATATGATAAAAACAATAACCCAAAAATTCTGCCCAGTTTTTAAAAACGAATTTAACACAATTAGCTTAATTAATTACCATCACCATGTATAATTATTATCTCTAATTAATCTAATCATGTTTATAGCATTATAATACAGAATTTATAATTAACCTAACCCTATATCCATCATTTATTTATTAAGAACGAGTTAAAAATAATTTAATCGAAAAGAGAAACATAGGTTTTACCTTAGAATTTTTAGAAGACAAGAAAATTATGAAGAACCCTAAAAATATCCATTGATGCCGACTAAACCTTGATATCCAGGGATTTTATGAGTGTTTTTATTAATAAAAAGACTTTTTATACTTTCCTAACAAGTCCTTGGCCCATGTACAAAAGCCCGGTTCCCTTTTCCTTTTTTTCCCCTTTTCTTTTCTTCACGCGTTTACAAACCGACTATACCCCTATATTTTTTCTTTTTTTCTTTTTATTACTTATTAATATATTATTAATAATACCTTAAGTTACCTTAATTTATTTCAGATCCTAAAACTTCCAAAACCTCAAAACCGTAAAACTAGTCAATTTACGCCGCATACCGTAAAAGACGTAAAAATATACAGTTTTATAAAAACTCTTGAAATAGAAATAAACTATATAACTAAGTTCCGAATGACTTAAAACCATCCCAAAAATATTTCCGTAACTAATTACCTCATTCGAGACCTCTAAATGCTAAACCTTAAATCGTAAAAATACGATTTACTATAATACTTATACGTATACGTAAAACACCAAAAGAACACCATTTCATTTCATAGTCACTAATTTGTGAGCTCATGAAAATGAAATAACCGTTCCTCGGTTTACTTATGAGTACCATATACCCATAAACGAATCCAAACCTCACTCCAAACACACAAAATAAACACATAAGCACATAAAAGCACATATTTGCACAAAACACCCTAAACTATAGCCTAAGTAACGAACCCCAAAACCATGGTTGTCACGTCACTCCCTCCTAATAGAAATCTCGTCCCGAGATTTACTCCTTAGGATCAAACACACAAACAAAAAATCACATGAGGATACTTGTTCTAAATGAACTCCTCTCATTTCCATGTGTAGTTTAGTTCAAGTCTCAAATTACCACATATATTAACCAACATTATTTAAACTCATTCCCAAACTATTGACCTCACAATCCATAAATCTCACAAATGACTCTTTTTAACACAAATCCCTAATAACCGCACATGCAAATATACATTCTCAAACCATATTTCCCAAATCTCAATACATGCCATATATCATGTACACCACTCAATTCCCTAGGTAAACCTATACCCATAAACTACTGGTCCAATCTTTCAAAAGATCATAAATGGACCTACAAAACTCGACAACAACTTTTCCTTTTTTTTCCTAAACATGGCGCCCGTTACTATAGGTGAAAATTCCTACATAACTTTGTCAATAAACTGTAGTGGTTTCCTCCTTTTTAACATATCATCTCTTGTTTCTCTCGTCCTTTCCACAAACACCATTATTATATTAGCAACCTCTTTCACCAATTCTATTCCACAATAGGAGAAACTCACCTTATCCTTCCATATAGTGCCTCAAATGGTATTCATCGACTTCTAGTATGATAACTATCATTATATGAAAACTCAGACATTGCCAAAGAGTTTCCCACCTCCCTCTAAATCTGTCACCCAATCTCTCAACACGACTCCTATACCTGTGGCAATTTATCACTTCATCCATCCATTTCCAATTACCCGGATATACTCATGTCGAATCATGTTCATCAATCCCTTTAGTCCGTACCCCAAACCACTAAAAAATTCCAATTTCCTTACCAAAGTGACATATGACGGTCTTTCACATATTCATTAGTTAGTTTTATCAACTGTCATCCAAACCTATGTTACAACTACTTCCATCAAATTTGGATAGCTCATTAGTAGCACCCATACACTTCTTTTCTCACTTTCCTCAATGAAAGGTTTATATATATATATATATATATATATATATATATATATATATATATATATATATATATATATATATATATATATATATATATATATATATATATATATATATATATATATATATATATATATATATATATATATATATATATATATATATATATATATATATATATATATATATATATATATATATATATATATATATATATATATATATATATATATATATATATATATATATATATATATATATATATATATATATATATATATTAATACCTAACACTTCCTTTATACCCACACAATGTCTTACCTTCAAGGTCATAGTGCTCCTCATCTTGTCTTAGTTAGACCAAATCCTTCGTCTCTCATGACACATCACGTCTATAACTCCTCATCCATTCGATTATCGATACTAAGCCTTCCAATCAAACAATATATGTCGGTGCCATTTTCTTTCCACAATACAAAAATATTAGCATGCTTAGTGCCTTAGTCTACTCATTAGTCTATACCAAAGTTTTACCTTCGCTTTCTATCTCGACCTCTTTCATTCATGATTCGCATCTGTCCACACTTCCTTCTTCTTCCTCATCTCATGGCATACATCATGATGTTATGCTTCCCGTCTTTCAAGTCATCTATACATCAAAGTTTTCCAAGTAGATTCACTTGTTTTCCTCACGACCTATTCTCCTACTCCCTCCTAATAGGGACAGACTAGAGTTTCCTGTGATACATGCGGATAACACTCTCATCTTATACCCATATTAGTTTCCATATGTCTAAACTAAGCCATATTCTAAATTCGTACTCAAGTCTCATACTTCTATTATGACCTTGCACCTAACATGAGTATCTTCCAATCATCATCTTCTAAGAATACTTGGTTCTCTCCTTCCATGGTTCTCCATAATTCCTTCACTATCATATCCAACCAAAATTTCTCACTCAATTCATCAGCTCTATGGAAATCGTTATTGCATTGGATAATGCATAACTGTCTCTTCCAAAGATCCTTCATAAACACCTTCACTAAACTGACCCTATAATCACTTCTCCACGAACTTATTCTGCTCAGCTTCACTACTCATCCCTCGATATTGATTGCCACGAAATTCTTTCTTTGTTTAGTAACTCGACTCCCCTTGTTACTTCCACGAGTTCTTAATCTCCCATGTTATGTAGTCACTCCATCACGATCCATTGGTTCAGCTCTTCGTAGCTCCACTCTGGTACTCGATCTGTCCTTCTTCGTCACGAACCATACAAAGATTCCCATCATAGTGCTTGTCACCTTTCCAGTCCTTGCAACTTCTGTGACTCCTTCGAAATCTCTTGCATCCTTCTAGCAGCCGGCACGTAGTCCTTTCGGCTCCTTGCTTCACGATGTAGCTCTTCACGCACTCTTTCTCGTCTCCATGATGTTACCTACGAACTTCACACTACGCAGTAGCTTTTAACTTCAACTCATCTACCACCATATTTCTAAAGGTACTTCAACCCCTCAATGGCTCACTCTTCCTTACTTGTTGTACTTCACCATTAATTAGCCTCCTACCAATCATTCTTTCACATCCATGTTTTCCTCCTGGTATCTACTACTACTACCTTGCCTCCATAACTATACCAATTCCCTTGCGTGTTATTTGCCCCAATCTTTCCATTAGTAGAAACTCTTTACTCTACCCTCACATCCGCTAGTACTTTCAGCAATCTCCTAATGGTACTTCAACCAACTTCTCATTGTACGACATCTCGTTCCCACGGCCAGTCAACCAACTTTACTTACTCCCTTATTCCAATAACCAATCTAAGTTTTAAAACTCCACAAATCTTAATCATTACTTCAACACAACATTTAAACCAAAATTCATCTCTCCATTCTAATATCTAACCATAAGTAATACTACCCAACTCTATCCTCTCATCCTAACGTTTCCACAACTGTATAACTAAATCAACCATGACGTGTACCAAAAGAATTCCAAACAATCGTGTCCCAAAAGAAAATATAGGGCAAAACGAACCCTAGCCAAAACAACTGAAAACAAAACAACGTAATCTGAAAGATCAATGGAGTGTGCCAACAACGGAAAATTATACTCGTCACGATTTGTATTGCCATACTTCAATAGCTTAGAAAATTTTAAATTTTCGTCTCAATTAGTTACTTCACATTAGGACCATACTTTAACACCAACAAATGAAATCATAATCATATTTTACCATCTTCGTTACTATCAAAGGGCATAACTCAGTTAGTGTATTAAAACTCACTTTATCTTTCATCTCCTTTAACAATAAACTCATCTTTTATCTTCATTATTTTATCAAAGGTATCCACTAGCTAGTATAGTATAACGTTATTCTAACCATTATCTTTTTTACTCACATTAAACTCATTTCACTTGTTATTATGAAACCAATATTCCATATTATATTTATTTTATATAATCCATTTAGGCTTGTTATAACTAACTATTACACGTTTACAAGGTGTGGTGTTATTATTATCATTATTATAATAAAATCTTCTTTTTTACTATTTCCGTCTATTTAAATACTTCTAAAATTTTAACTCCACTTTTAAGAAAATTATCGTAAAATTTCTTTACCCTTTATATGTACTATCACATGTTACCTAGAAAACTAATCCATTCATTGTCAAGATTTTTTTTTTAACTTATTACCAATAAACATAAAGAAAAGATATGTAAATCAGGATATCATACCGTACACTTACAAAGTATTTTCAAATGCATTTTCCTTTAATTAGCTAGACTCCTTTGCAAGAAAATTTGGCAGTTCTCATCAATTAAAATACATACTCGAATGTAGACACACTTCAAAAGATTCAAAACGTCGTTGCAACTCCATCAAACTCCAACACTAATAAACTATTTAAACACGAGAGAACAATAGGTACGTTCAAGTTATAATAACTATTGAACGACTGTATATCATAACATAACATCTACTAGTATATATACATCCACATATATATACCTATTAAATCTCTCAAAACATACTCGTTATCATACATGGCAAGTCAATCGATCGCGTCATACACTCGTTTTTCCATACGAGTAATCACCATCTCACCATGCCACGACAAGGCATAAAACCCATCACCAAAACCAAACCATATCGTGTGAACCCATAATCACACAACACGACTATAACTCAAAACATATAACACAAAAACCCATAGCCATATCATAGGCAACCATTACATAAACCCCTATTGTTTACAAATACCCAAAATACAGATCTCATCATATACAAGCATGTACTAACCCCTTTTTCATGCAACCATACTTGGAAGTCCATCGGTGTTGTGGCACATATATAATTACGTAGGCCTCCATAATTATAGATGTCCTCTTTCACCCATGTACTCCCTCCTATGACGGCACTTGTAAGAAATTAGTACTACACGGAACACATAAGTCAACCACATATATACCACATAAAATACACTCTATATATATACCGTATAGGTAAAATAAGAACATCTCATACGTCAACCCTGACTTCATTTGTAACTCGAGGCTCAATCGCCAAAACAAATCAATAACAACAAAATATCCAACATTAAAAAATGACCATAACCATTCAGGCGGAAATTTGAATCTACTACTAGTCACAGACTCAACATCGGTACTATCCTATTATTACCTAGCGCACCTCTTCTTCTACGCGACATGGGTAACACTAAATAGGTTCCTACACTTCCGGTTCATACGTCGCATCAATAGAAAATAAATTAATGTACTTACATATATTATATCTCAATAAGTAAGTATGAAAGTAAATAAATATCCAAAACGAAATTAACACTTAAGCACTCCATATACTATAATGCACACATACCCCTACGACACCTACATGCATGGATCCTTAAGCTATAGACTAGGTTACTGGACTAGGCAACCTAATTTTCTATAACCATTGTCTCTGGTACCATTCTGTCACACCCCACCATGGTGGAATATGGGGCGCGACGTATAGATATCATCACAACAATAGCGTGTCTATAGAGATAACTAAATGAAATGGAAATATCATAAATTGTGACACAATGTCATGAAGATATCACAAACAATGCAGGCGTCTAGGTAAGTAGGTAACATGTCTACCTCTTACCAAAGACATACAATTAACAAATAACAAACATATAGGTGTCTACAAAGTATCACTTATTCAAACATAAGTAAAGACTAAGAGGAAAGGGGGTTCATCCAATGCAATCCTAAGCCTCCCAGCTAGCTACTCCTATTCTCATGCTTAACCACATTCTCACCTGAAAGAGACACTAAAACACGTCAACATTAAGTTGGTGAGAGTCATAGGTTTAGACTCCAACTCCAAATCAATTATAAACTATGAATAACAACCATTAACAAAAGAACATATGGACAATGTGCTACAATTATGTATTAACAACTAGCATTCAAGATAAACCAATCACCACAAATCCAAGGCACCAAGCCTTACCAATAACCACAATTCCAATGCTCCAAGCCTTACCAATCACCATGGTCCCATAGGCGCCTATACACCTATGAACCAATCCCAAGGCCCCGCCTTGTCAACATCCCCTTGGTACCAAGTCAAACCACAATAGCAATCAAGAACCACATAGCAGTTAATCACATAAGTGTACACACAAGTCCATCAAAAACCATACAGTGTCTCTTCCATCCCATCTGGAAGTCAAATCACAAAAAGACATGGGACTATGAAACTCACCTGAACAAGCTTCTCCAAGTATCTACGTTATAGCAAAATCTAAACACAGACACATACACAATCAAGACATGAACCACATACCAAAATGGCTCATCAATACATGATGGATATATAACCTTCTCCTACAACTTAACCTCATTTATATGTTATAAGCATCCCATTACACCCTCTATAAGCCCTTAACTTAGTTAAGTTCATAACCCGTCCCGTTAACATTTTACCCAAAACAGTCCCGATTTTCATACTCCGTATTATGAGCCAAACACCCACCAAACCTAATCCACATTCCTTGAAATGAAAATCTCATAATCTTATATGTGTTAGCTAAAATCTCAGCCCCTTCCCCAACATCAAATCAAATTTTAAGTCCCCGATATACAACTTATACTTTCGCCTATCCAGATTTTACCGATTTTGAACATATGAAAAGTTTGTTATGAGTAGAAGGTCTTACCCTAACCCATATGTTTATCCCTCCTCCAGATCTTTTATTTAATATATAATCTAAGTCTCATGTTCGTTTGAAGGTCCAATTATACTCCTAAGTACCCTAAACATCTTAAAACATTAATTTAAACCCGATTGATTTCAAAACTGCTTTGACCTACGACTGTTGTAACCTGTTTTTGACCTACTTTCCCACCTCCAATTTAGTTCTCGTTTCTTGAATTTGAAATCCAACTCAATTACCTTTCCAGGGGTACCAAGATCGCAATTTAAAATTTTGTAAAACTCTAGATATGATCAAAACAATGACCCAAAAATTCTGCCCAGTTTTTAAAAACGAATTTAACACAATTAGCTTAATTAATTACCATCACCATGTATAATTATTATCTCTAATTAATCTAATCATGTTTATACCATTATGATATATAATTCATAATTAACCTAACCCTAGAGCCATCATGTATTTATTAAGAACGAGTTAAAAATTATTTAATCGGCAAGAAAATTATGAAGAACCCTATAAATCTCCATTGATGCCGACTAAACCTTGATATCCAGGGATTTTATGAGTGTTTTGATTAATAAAAAGACTTTATATACTTTCCTAACAAGTCCTTGGCCCATGTACAAAAGCCCGGTTCCCTTTTCCCCTTTTTCCCCTTTTCTTTTCTTTTCTTCTTTTCTTCCAAAACCTCAAAACCGTAAAACTAGTCAATTTACGCGTATACCGTAAAAGACGTAAAAATATACAGTTTTATAAAAACTCTTGAAATATGAAATAAAATATATAACTAAGTTCCAAATGACTTAAAACCATACCGAAAAATATTTCCGTAACTAATTACCTCATTCGAGACCTCTAAATGCTAAACCTTAAATCGTAAAAATACGATTTACTATAATACTTATACGTATACGTAAAACACCAAAATAATACCATTTCATTTCATAGTCACTAATTTGTGAGCTCATGAACATGAAATAACCGTTCCTCGATTTACTTATGAGTACCATATACCCATAAACGAATCCAAACCTCACTCCAAACACATAAAATAAACACATAAGCACATAAAAGCACATATTTGCACAAAACACCCTAAACTATAGCCTAAGTGACGAAACCCAAAACCATGGTTGTCACAGTTGATAATGAACAGGAAAATATCTTTCCTTTGGAGAGATTATCGTTGATAATTATCGCATTAGGATAGAGATCGAATCTTGTAAGGTTCTATATAAAGAAAAATATAAGAACACCTGTAGGTGGGAGTTGGGATGAAGATACCCGACATACACCCACTGTCAGTTGGACATGTCTTTTAGGTTTAAGGTTGCCTATGATGACAAACATAACCCCATAAAATACACCAAGTGTGAGATGTAGATCTTGAAGTGCAGGATAGGTAGCGAAGTTATGCCAAAAAATTTCACCATGGATAAGTGAATTGATGATATGAAAGATCATGGGAAAATGAGACCCCGTTGTATGGGACCATTGAGATAATGTAAAGATTTGGACCGAGAGGCATATAAGCTGGATCTACCCCAGAACTTCAAGGGCTGCATGAATTATGTTCCGTATATCTAACTTGATATAGTATATCTATCAAATGAAAATCTGATTATTCCTTAATGAGGGTTGAGTCGGCGAAAAGTTGCATTTTGTAACACCCCCAAATTACCACGCATCGGAATACCACTATGGGGCACTACTCATAGCACATCACACACAATCATAGAAAACGACCTCAAAAGAGACGTTAAAAATATTATACAATCTTGTCCAAAAAGTTTCCCATCCCAACATATATGAAATCAGAGTAGCGTTGGTCCCAAAAACCGTTACCAAATACAATACATTAAATGCTTAAAAGCAGTTTATTCATTTCATAGGATGGAAAAGTAAACAAAGGTTTAGACAAGTAAGCACCAACTTCCTCCTCATATGCTCCGCTGCTATCCATCATGATTACCTGAAATACATGTGTAAAATCATCAACACAGAGGTTGAGCAAGTCTATAGGTTTTACAAAATCATTTGAACACAAGCAAAGATTATAAGTTTGTGGCATGCTTAATAAGCATCGAATAATAATTTGCATCAACAATAATAATTGTATATAGCATAAATTGCATTAAGCTCATGGAACCGAGCCCTTAGACACTCCCATATCAGTCTAATAAGACGAGAGATTTATTAATTGTCGGTTACCTCCAGATTATTGGTACATTGTCGTATACCTGATTTCTCAATACAATATGTTCAAACAGTGTGGAGGTCGGGCCTAAGCTTCTGTGACAAGTCCACACAAACTGATCCGGGGCGGCTTCCCCCATAGATCTATTAATTGTACTAGCGGTTAACCCATCATAGGTTAATTAACGGTCCATAATTGAGGCTTTAATAAAGGCAATCACCTAATGCAATTTAAAGGCAACCACGGGTCCATTCATAGAGGGACAAGCATACCATAAAAGACTTGTGTTCTAAGTTTATGAAAAACATGTATTCCCCCTCGCGGGTTTAAAAACCATTTACAACATAGTAAAAAGCGAGGCTATAGACTTACCTTAGATGGGATACAAAGCTAGTAGTAGTAGTGATCGCCGAAGTGAAGATGCCTCCCAAATATATACACATCAAAAGCCGCCACCTAACAAATAAGGTGCGCGCTTAGAAACATACTCAAGTATTTTAAAATATACTTAGTATAATAAAATCAATGACTAAAAATAGTTTTTACATAGACATGACAAATCAATGCAAGTGATTCCTTCTAACTCCACGACAAGTACTAGCTTTCCAAGACTAGCACCTTCGATATTGATCCATCTCAAGATGCCAAATCAATACGGTTTAAGTACCCTAAATGGGTCTCCAATCTCAGAATATACACTCTCACACATTACTTATATGCTTTTAGAATTTTGAGAAGCTAATAGATTAGCCTCTCGTCTCAAACTATGACGCGAGGTTAAGTACCTCCCAGAAAGTACTCAGTCGGTACTTACCAAAAGTACACGCTGTTTTACCATACCTAAACAACTCCGTTTTTGACGAAACTTGGTGACAAACTCCCCCAACAAATGCTATGCGCGGCGGAACTACAACATTTGGGTGCTACGTAGTTATCATCACACATAAGCTATATTAAACGACTCAAAGAGACGTAAAAGTTTAAACATAAACTAAAGATTGATTAAAACATCAAAGTCTACAGTTTTCCAATTCCCAAGATGATACAAAACAGAGTTTGCGTTTAGGTCCCCACTGAATCTCAACCCAAAAGTACAATTTCGTTCACATGACATAATATAAAATATTTAAGTGCTAAAAGGGAAGAAAAACAAAGTAGACCGCCGAGCCACAACAACTTCCATCCTCGCATGCTCCGCTGCTATCAATCTTGGTTACCTGAAACACATGCTTAAAACCGTCAACACAAAGGTTGAGCGAATCTATAGGTTTATCAAATCATAAGTTGAACATAAGTATTAAAACCAATCATGACCGTTCAATAGCATTGTCGTACTCACAATCTATTATTCAAGGATATGACAATTGTGTTTAAGCTCATGACACTAATCCGTTAACTCAATCACCCGCGTAATAATTACCGGCGTGATTCAGATGAAACCAGTGCCCCTACTAAAGGCATCAGTTGCAATTATACCTTATCTCTTATCACAAATTATCCTTCCGCAGGGGGTACCCAACGTACTAGCCCTCGTCTCGGATAGGGTCGTCAACCCCATAGTACTATCACTTTGTATAATCGGCTATTTCCCCCTTCGCAAGGGCAAGACAATAGTTAATAGTTCATGAAATTAGGGCCTTTTGCAACTAGGTACTCAACACAATTTCTAAGGCAACATTCGGGTCCAACAATCATTCATGACTTATGTTCATTTTCATTTAAATAGCATGTATCCCCCTCGCGGGTAAAAACATTTGAGATAAGTAAAGAGCGAGGCTATAGACTCACCTTGCATAGTAGTGGTAGTATTAGTAACTACGGCGTAAACGAAATCGATCACCGACGATGAGGTTGCCCCGGGAAATCAAATACAACACCTAACGAATAAACACGTAATGAATCAACACATTCAAGCACCTTAAAGTACTGTATGTACATAATTAAGAACACTCAAGGTTCATATAAACTCACGCCAAAAATCCATACAAGTGATATTTACTAGACTTATACTATTTACCTACGTATTTAAAGTGATTCTCATTTTATAAATTGGCCAGTACTTACCAAAAGTACGGGCTGTTTTCTACGACTTAAGCACTTGTATAAAATTCAAGAAAATTCACAAAAATACCTCATGACCTGCATAAAACCCATATTTATTCCCATGAAAAGTTTTCACTTCTGTGACTCGTTACACATCACATTTCTAAACATACACTTTTAGGACTGATTTTGCACGTTGACCATGTTGGACTTGTTTGACCCATTTAAAATATACCATCGACCAATCCAACACCTAAGTCTAAAAATAGACTCACAATTGCAGGTTTGAAACTAAAAATCAACTTTCAATCATTTACCAAACTCTATCTATGTTCCCCGGGATTTGACCCAAAACCAAACACAAATTCGGATTGTGTTGATTCTCATCTCCCGGTACACGAACTTTCAAAATATCATAACTTTTGACTGATTTGGAGTCGTAAGCTCTACCTTATACCAAAACGAAGCTAAGACAAAGCTCTACAACAATATCTCATCATCTAGACCTGGACTTACACTTAAACCCACGAAAATACCCCTAAAGTTTCTGATCTAAAAATACCTCTTTCAAAACCGTAAAAATCATCATTCCAACACTTCCCCATCCATCCTAGACCTATACCAACATCATTCATCCAATCTAACATCACCTAACTACTCCTAATCACTTGTATGATCATCAATTTCAAAAACCCATTTGATGAAAACAACATGCAATTCAATTAACCCATTTAAAAACATCATAAACATGACTACAAACATAAACCCATAACCAATTAAGATTGAAATCAAAGAAACCAAACACACCCTTTTGGGCCGTGGGTTTCAAGAACAAAAACACCCAAGAAATTTAATTCAAGCTTAATTAATCAATAGCCCATGTTTATAAACACTTTAATCAAACATTTATTCAAGAAAAATTTATCAAAACCCATTTGTTTATAAGGTTTTAATTTTTGGAAAAATCAAGTCATTGCATGTTTGATTTTAATGGATTAAAAGACTTACAATGAAGAAATAGGAGGTGGTCTTTGATTAGATTTTAGCAAAACCTAAAAAAAATGGTGATGGTGGTGGCCTTGTGTTTGGCCGTGGGTTTCAAAGAGGGAGTGGGGGGGGGGAGAGGTTTTGATCTTTGAGTGTGTGTTTGTGTGTGTGTTTTAGTGTTTGTGTATTTTGTAAGAAAAAAAATGGGAGGGTTTCTTTTGACAATTTGTCAAATCTTTTGGCCTAAAGTTTAAACGACACTAATAAAGAGTGGGATTCGACTAGTAGTCGGTTTTGAAAATTTACGGGAGTCGGGTTTAGTCCCGGCTACCTCAAAATGCTTTTAAATGGTTCAAACGCACACAAAACGAATATACATATGGTTCCGACTCGACTTAACACATAATAAAAATAAAAATCTCGAAAGACTCAAATATCGATCAATCGATAATAGAATGTAAGTTTTGGGCATCCGTCGGTATCGTAGTCGTTATCGGTTCTTCTTAAATCGTCAAACGTTAAATTACGACCGTAAACGTTGGTTTCAACTTAAACCGTCAAATAATTCCACGATAAAAATTCTTAAAAATTTCAAAAATATACGTAAAATAGATTAAATAATTGACTTTGTGTTTGGGGTATCACATCCTCCTCTCCTTAAGGGAGCGACGTCCCGGCGCTCTCCGGTTCTTATACTCGCATTTCGTACTACTAGAAAGATAAGTGTACTTCTTCCTAAAGGAGTCTTCACGTTCCGTTGTGGACTTCGGTTCACGTCTCGGGTTCCATCACACCTTCACAATGAGTATTATACCATGCTTCAATCTCTTAACATCTCAATCCATGGTCTCCACTTCAATTTCCCGATTTCTTCCTACGGTTATCAACACATCTCTTCTCCCAGCCTCTCGCGGTCAACAAGTGATTCTTAGTCTACACCATCTCTTCCGTAGCCTCTCGAATCCCTCCAAGTCCATTCAACTGACTTTTCCTTACTTCATTCTATCCAACTGGCGATCTACATTTTCATCCACAAAATGCTTTCACTGGTGCAGCTTCCACACTAGCACGGTAAATGTTGTTGTACAAGAATTCTATCAAGGACACATGTCGATCTCAACTACTACCAAAATCAAACACACACACTCGGAGCATGTCTTCCAACGTTCGACTTGTCCTTTCACTTGTCCATCATCTCATAAAAACAATTACTCACAAAATAAAATTGCACGGGTCACACATAACCCCATCGAAAACGTTCATAATATACAAGACGAAGTAATTAATACTAATCATACAAAATCACCTTAATCGCAATATTATGTACACACAAACCTATTTCGTCAAAAACGAATTCATCGATACGGTAATCATTCGACGTATACATAACTCTCTCGAAGACATCACCATCCAATCAAACACAAAAGCCATTATGAAACACATACAATCTATTTGAGCTAAAGTAGAGCTTCTAACTCATTACGAGCGAAAAGTTATGCTATTTTTAGTATTTGTGTACCGGGAGACGGGTATCGGCACAATCTGAAAATTGTTGTCGGTATTTGGATCGAATCTCGGGGACTATAAAATGAGTTTTAAAAATGTTCAAGGACTGTTGTAAGTTGATAAACCTCAGGTAATGAGTCTATTTTTAAACCCGAGTGTCGGTTTTGTATACGGAATTGTTTAGATAAGTCAAAATGGTTTTACACGTCAAAGGCGTAAAACTGTCCGGTTTTTGTAACACGAAGGTGTGTAGGGCAGAAGGTCTTAGAAGTAATATTTTTGAATGAAATTTAAACTGAGTCTTATTCATATTATGTGTGAGTTTGTCACCAAGTTTCGTCGAAATCGGACATGTCTAGATAGGTTAGATTGGTGTGTACATTTGGAGTGTACATGCTGATTGGTATTTTGGACACGTAGTTCAATACTTGTGTGGCGTGAGTTGAGTACTCACTATTAGACATGGTGACTTACTCAAGTGTTAAGTCATTATATAAATGACTTAGCTACTGGTCCGAGCGAAGTAAAATGATGGTTTGACTTGCGTTGACTTGGCGTCTTATGACGGGTCAATGTTGAGAGTGCAAGTTTTTAAAAGAATAAGTGTTGAATAAAAGGGTATAGAAATACACTTATATTTTTAATTGATCGAGATTTTCATGGTTATATGAAATTGACTTTCGTATTATTTAATTATTATTTATACTTGAGTCGTTTATTAACGAACGCGCCTTATTTGGTAGGTTGCGGTCTTCGTGTTTAACGGGCATCACAAATCGTCGGCGATCGTCACATTACTACTATCGTACCAAGGTGAGTCTATAGCCTCGCTTTAACATGTTTACTTGTTTTATAAAACCCGCGAGGGGGATAACGTGCTTGTTTTATTAAAATAAAAGGGGTACAACGAGAAGTTGTGGAAACCCTTATTATTGGAAAAACATTATTATAAATGAAGGGTACAACGAGAAGTTGTGGTAAACCCTTTTTCTTTTAAAATTGAACACAAAGGACCCGATTTTATGCTTAGATGAAAGTTGTTATAAAAGTTTGCTTAGCCTGAAATGACCCATGAATCGTGAATTGTTAATCGAAAGGAACGCTAATACTATGGATAGATCTATCGGGGTGACACCCAGTCCGATCACGACTAGCTATCGCGTGGTGTTATGATACACCAGTAATGAAACATCGGATGCAATTGTATAAGAGAAATATACGCACTTGGCTAGGTGTGTTGGGCTGAAATAATATATGTTAACGTTCAATTTCACGAGACTTATGAAATAACAACGATAATTATGTCTGATCCATATGATTGTGTGTGCGGAATACCAGTCTTCCTTATATTATCACATATATACACATATCCAACATGATTCAAAATCCGGTTTTTCAAATTACCACGCAGCGGAATACCACTATGGGGCACTACTCATAGCACATCACACACAATCATAGAAAACGACCTCAAAAGAGACGTTAAAAATATTCTACAATCTTGTCCAAAAAGTTTCCCATCCCAACATATATGAAATCAGAGTAGCGTTGGTCCCAAAAACCGTTACCAAATACAATACATTAAATGCTTAAAAGCAGTTTATTCATTTCATAGGATGGAAAAGTAAACAAAGGTTTAGACAAGTAAGCACCAACTTCCTCCTCATATGCTCCGCTGCTATCCATCATGATTACCTGAAATACATGTGTAAAATCATCAACACAGAGGTTGAGCAAGTCTATAGGTTTTACAAAATCATTTGAACACAAGCAAAGATTATAAGTTTGTGGCATGCTTAATAAGCATCGAATAATAATTTGCATCAACAATAATAATTGTATATAGCATAAATTGCATTAAGCTCATGGAACCGAGCCCTTAGACACTCCCATATCAGTCTAATAAGACGAGAGATTTATTAATTGTCAGTTACCTCCAGATTATTGGTACATTGCCGTATACCTGACTTCTCAATACAATATGTTCAAACAGTGTGGAGGTCGGGCCTAAGCTTCTATGACAAGTCCACACAAACTGAACCGGGGCGGCTTCCCCCATAGATCTATTAATTGTACTAGCGGTTAACCCATCATAGGTTAATTAACGGTCCATAATTGAGGCTTTAACAAAGGCAATCACCTAATGCAATTTAAAGGCAACCACGGGTCCATTCATAGAGGGACAAGCATACCATAAAAGACTTGTGTTCTAAGTTTATGAAAAACATGTATTCCCCCTCGCGGGTTTAAAAACCCTTTACAACATAGTAAAAAGCGAGGCTATAGACTTACCTTAGATGGGATACAAAGCTAGTAGTAGTAGTGATCGCCGAAGTGAAGATGCCTCCCAAATATATACACATCAAAAGCCGCCACCTAACAAATAAGGTGCGTGCTTAGAAACATACTCAAGTATTTTAAAATATACTTAGTATAATAAAATCAATGACTAAAAATAGTTTGTACATAGACATGACAAATCAATGCAAGTGATTCCTTCTAACTCCACGACAAGTACTAGCTTTCCAAGACTAGCACCTTCGATATTGATCCATCTCAAGATGCCAAATTAATACGGTTTAAGTACCCTAAATGGGTCTCCAATCTCAGAATATACACTCTCACACATTACTTATATGCTTTTAGAATTTTGAGAAGCTAATAGATTAGCCTCTCGTCTCAAACTATGACGCGAGGTTAAGTACCTCCCAGAAAGTACTCAGCCGGTACTTACCAAAAGTACACGCTGTTTTACCATACCTAAACAACTCCGTTTTTGACGAAACTTGGTGACAAACTCATTTATAATCTTTATAAGACTCAGTTAAAATTTCATCAAATGATTCACATTTTAGAACCACCTGCTCGATACATCTTTAGACGTTAAAAACCGGACAGTTTTGCACACTTGTATCGTAAAACCATTTTGACCTTGTTAAACATTTCCATTTATAAAATCACCACTTGACTCTAAAAATAGACTCAAAATGCTAAGTTTAGAACCTAACAACAGCCTTTGATCAGTTTTATAACTCAACTTATAGTCCCCGAGATTCGATCATAATATCGACAACAATTTCGTATTGTGTCAATACTCGTCTCCCGGTACACGAATATTCAAACTAGCATAACTTTTGACTCGTTAGGAGTTAAAAGCTCTATCTTATATCGAAACGAGCGTCTCGACGACTACTACAACAATATCTAATAATATCAAACTTTAATTTACACCCACTGTACGAAAAATGGTCCTAAACCTACTGATCGAAAATGACTCGTTAAAAATCATACCAACAACCTTTTTGACCCATTTTTAACATGATCAACACCTCAAATATGATATATCCATCATCCCTAACATCTAATAACATCCCTAAATCACTTGCATGGTTCATCCTTTCAAAACCCACTAAACAAATCATACATGCAACACTTTTAAAATTAAATATAATAATAATAACACCTTTTTACAACACAACAATGGATCAAACACCATTGTTCTTCACCAAAAATTATTAAAAAATAAAAGTACTTGCATGTGTGAAATTTTTATATCAAAATGATCACAAGATAATTATAAAGATGGGTCTAACCTTGGATTGTTTAGATTCAAGCTCAAAATCAAAATATGAGGGTGTTTTGGGGAGATGGGGGTCACGACATAGAGAGGGAAAGAAGAAGAGAGAGAATTTTCTAGAGCGAGAAAATGTATGTGTGATAATGAGTGGAAAATTCCTTTTATATGGTGGGTGAGGGTTTGTTTGCAATTTGTGCATTCTTGTGGTCCAAAATGTAAATATTAGTTAAAAAGCGGAAATGACTTCCAGTCAATTTTATAAATATTTACGAGAGTCGGTTTCGTCCCGGGTTCATAAAAATATAAATTTCGTTTGTTAAATCGATCGTTTTAATAATTAAACGCACACAAAACGAAATAGTAAAGTTCGACTCGACTTAAAACGTAAATGAAATAAAAATTTCAGAAATATCAAATATCGAAATAATCGATATCAAAATATAATATTTGGGCATCCATTGGCATCGCGATCACTATTAGTACTTTTCAATCGTCACAACAATTAATTATAGTCACACATTACTGGTTCAACTAAAACCGTCAAATATAATAATACTCATCATTACTTATAAATTAAAAATCCGTTATATAATTAGGATAAAATAATGACATCAAGTTCGGGTTATTACATCTGTAACACCCCCGATTTCAGTCATAACAGCGGAAGGGTCATTGGGTGTTACTATCATGGTTCAATCTCATAATCATAGAAAACAGCTCAAAACGAGACTTCATTTAATCAAGATAAAATTTCATACACGGTCCCAGATAACTTTCAAGTTTACAAAAGCTAGTAATTGGTAAAAATTATTTGAATGGATATAATTTATAAAAGCGGGCCATAACATTTCAAATAAGCAAGCTTCACGAAACCACCTTCCTCGAGTGCCTTCCCAATGGACCTGAGATAAAACATGCTTAAAAGTCAGCAAAATTTGCCGAGTGAATCTATAGAGTTTAATTTAAATAAAGAGAACACAAGTATTCAAAATAACCTTCCATGGTTAATAATTTACCGAATTACCATTATGTTGTACGGACATAATTATCGGTTTCATTACATAAGCCTCGTGACATTGAACGTTAACATATATTATTTCAGCCCAACACACCTAGCCAAGTGCGTATTTCTCTTATACAATGCATCCGATGTTTCATTACTTGTACCCTTTTATTTTAATAAAACAAGCATGTTATCCCCCTCGCGGGTTTATAAAACAAGTAAACATGTTAAAAGCGAGGCTATAGACTCACCTTAGCCAATAATGGTAATGAGACGATCGCCGACGATTAGTGATGCCCGTTTAAACACGAAAACCGCAACCTACCAAATAAGGCGCGTTTGTTAAAAGTCGACTTAAGTATAAATCATACTTAAATAATATAAAAATCAAAATTACAAAACCAAGACAATCCCGAAAAATTTAATAATACAAGTGTTATTACTATATCCTTTTATTCAACACTATTCTTTTAAACACTTGCACTCTCGTTATTGACCCGTCTTAAGACGCCAAGCCAACGCAAGTCAAACTATCATTTTACTTCCCTTGGACCAGTAAATAAGTCATTTATATAATGACTTAACTCTTGGGTAAGTCACCATGTCCAATAGTGAATACTCAAACTCACGCCACACGAGCATTGGACTACGTGTCCAAAATACCAATCAGCATGTACACTCCAAATGTACACACCAATCTACCCTATCTAGACTTGTCCGATTTTGACGAAACTTGGTCACAAACTCACTTATTATATGAATAAGACTCAGTTTAAGTTTCATTCAAAAATATTACTCCTAAGACCTTCTTCCCGACACATCTTCGTGTTGTAAAAACCGGACAGTTTTACGCCTTTGACTTGTAAAACCATTTTGACACATTTAAACAATTCCGTTTACAAAACTAACACTCGGGTTTGAAAATAGACTCATGACCTGAGGTCTAGCAACTTACATCAGTCCTTGAATATTTTTAAAACTCGTTCTATGGTCCCCGAGATCCGATCCAAATATCGACAACAATTTTCGGATTGTGCCGATACTCGTCTCCCGGTACACGAATAATCAAAACATCATAACTTTTGATCCGTAATGAGTTAGAAGCTCATTCAAACGGCAAATCGAAGCTAAAAGAATTATCTACAAGCCTATCCTATTAGTTTAATAATTTCCAAACAGTAAGATTTTCGAAAATAGCCTTTTACCCACTGGTCTAAAACACCTCTTTCAAAACCATAACAAATCATCTTTTTGACCCATTTCAATCATTCCTACACCTCTAATAACAACTTGTAATCAATCTAAACAAACCCAAACATTCCTAATCATAAGTATGATCATCCTCCTCCAAAACCCAAATCAAAAGAACACATGTATTTCAAGAAAATTATATTAAAATAATATTAACATCATAAGAGGAACCATACCATAGTTAAATAGATCAAAACACCAAGAACACCCAAACCCCTCAAAAATTTCGTAGGTTTTGGGGCTGAAATCACCAAAATAAAACATTTTTCATGCTCCGATATTTCAATAGTGTGTTCCTAAACACAATCAAACACAAACCCAATGATTTAATTAGGTCAAATCAATGTTTTTAACAAAATTATCAAAATCAAATCTTAAGAAAAATGTTGTTTCATGTTGGATTTTCTTGATGGAATTTACTTACAATGATGTTTTAAGGATGGGTCATTGCTTAGATTTTCCAAAAATCAAATTTTGATGGTGGTTTGATGGTAGTGGTGTTGAGCCGTGAGCAAGAGAGAAGGAAAAGGGGAGACAAAAATTTTTGGAGTGTTAAAATGAGAGTGTGTGTGAAAAAAATGGTTTATATATAGTGGTGGAAGGACTAAATGTGCAATATTGGATATCTTTTGGCCTTGTTTGTCAATTAGTTAGCAAAGAGCGGGAAATGATAACTAGTCGTTTTTTTATAAATTTACGAGAGTCGGGTTTCGTCCCGGATTCATAAATATATTAAGTCTCGTTCAATAAAATACTTTTTCAAGGATTTAAACGCACACGAAAAGCAATAGTAAGGTTCCGACTCGACTTAATACGTAATGAAACGAAAATTCCAAAAATCTCCAATATCGAGATTATCGATAATAAAACGTAAAATTTTGGGCATCCGTTGGTATCGCGATCACTAATAGTTCTCGTCATTCGTTAAAACGTAAAACACGAGAAATAAAAATAAATACAATAAAATCATTCATATGATGAATTTGAGAATATAGTATCGATACTTAATGTTTTTCTTGTCGGTTTTCATCTAAACGACATTCTTACGTTAAGTTTCAAACTATAACCTTCTCGGTTAGCCGATAATTTAAAATTCTCATTAAAGTAAACATGAATACGCAATAGTAGAGATTAAAATAACGGCCTGAAATTGACGGATTGTCACATTATCCCCACCAAATTGGGATCTTCGTCCCGAAGATCAACTTGCGTTCTTCCTCGATCGCTCGTTGAAATCAAAGAGTTAAACTTATTCTGATCCTCGTCTAGAGTTCCATCACACATGACAATATGATTCGACTTTGCTTCGGCTACCTAACTTCCTTATCGATAATATCAACAAGTACTTTGATGAAATGCAACTCACCGTCGATTCATACTTCACCAAGAGAGATAATAAGATCTTCGTCAGGAAGGAAGTTCTTTAGGTTCGACATATGAAAAGTATTGTGAATTCCTTGTAGTTCTCGAGGTAATTTAAGTTTTCATGCCGTCGGACCTACCATCGATATCATCTCGAATGGTCCAAACTAACGGGGACTTAACTTCCCACGTTTTCCATAATATATAACACCTTCTTCATGGTGATAACTTTGGCATAACTTTTCCACCTACCTCGATTTCCAAAGTTTTTCGCTTCACGTCGTCATAACTTCTATGTCTACTACGAGCAATTAACAAACGATTCTTAGTTCGCACGATCATTCTATTTATTAGAATAAAATGAGCAGAGTTAATCAATTAACATTGACACCAATCGAGTCATACACAGACTGAGTTTTCGAGAGCTTAACAATGAATCCATTGTAATTTGCTCCAACTTCACGAATGATAACGAATAACACAATCGTAATCACTTAAAAGGCTTATTTACCTCTCTTTATTTCAGAATACATCCTAGGCTCTTACTATCGGTGGATACCGTACCCTAGTGCCATACAATTAATGTCTCAATAGACGAAGAGTAAAATCACCGCACCCAATTACAAGTCATGGGTTGTGCAGTTTCCTCATTCTTCCTAAGCTTCCTACAAGCATATACAAATCAAAACAACCCCAAATCATAAAGGAGATGTATCACGATCAACAACAAAAATCTTCACATCCTTCGAGTAATGATAAGATTGGCGTGTCACAGAGTTTTCTTTTCATAGTCTGAAAAGATTTCTCGGATAAATGACCTAGTTAAAAGATTGGCATCAGAGCTCAAGTTATAGAGAACGAAAAGATTTTCCAAAAATGAATTTTTGAAATCTTTTAACTATAACTGTTGCAAGCGAAACCTCCGAGTTGCCAATGGACGAGAATGAACGTATTTATATATATATATATATATATATATATATATATATATATATATATATATATATATATATATATATATATATATATATATATATATATATATATATATATATATATATATATATATATATATATATATATATATATATATATATATATATATATATATATATATATATATATATATATATATATATATATATATATATATATATATATGTTGTAATCTTTAACGATTATTTGAACTTGTGAATTACAAGGTATGTTTTCATTTATTTAATTATAAATGATAATTTTATATTTATACGAGATTTATACGACGTAGATTGTCACGAAGCCACCCTAGTCATTTTTATGCTAGCGCCGAAGCTATTCCTGAAATGAATCCTGTTATTCTCGAGATTAACTAAGTTGTGGATATACATGATCCCAACGAAACGGTTAATATTCTTGCTGATATTCTTTTGGTTACAAGGATTTTGTTTTCCTTGGTTCTTATTCTTGATTTATCGATTCGTTCATTTCGTTTAGCAAATTTAATCTACATTTTCATTAATCTTTGACATTATACTGTTTTGATAAAAACAAGTTTGTCCGAGATGGTACTATTGATTGTTAGGAACTGAGATTGATTTGTATGCTATTCACATGCCAACCAGGATTCCATATCATATCACTGATCATTTTCTGTTAAATCAGTTTCTCATATGTTTCGATCTTAATTTTTCGCGTTGAGCTGGCGATGCTTGAATAAAGTGATTTATAATCGTTGAAATAAATTGGCCATTTATTTGAACAAGGAAATTATAAATTGTTGAACTACAAATTTCTGAATCTTATTTGGAAGGACTTGATCAATCCATGGAATAATGATTCATAAAGGTGTGGGCTTAAGCATATAGCATCTGCGTGATTAAACTCTTATTAAATTATAATTCGTTTGCTCGATTCATTCTTTGGTTTTGTTCCTTAATTCCTTGATCGTGAAATGGTTGTATTGAGATTGTTCCAAAAGCACCAATTGAGGAGGATATCAAGCGTCTCTGAAAGACATTGAAGAAATCTTCTTCTTGTGGGACCGAGGAGCTTTCTTAGCCATGTGAAATAACTAGTAATCCTTAGTAGATTAGTTTATTAGTGTAGTATCTTCTCATTAATCCCTAACTAAACTGTGACAACAGTTAGTAGGACTAGTCTTTTAAGTTGTATGGCATTAGACGATGATTATCCATAATGTTGACAATACGACTTGTACTAGTTTGTGATCAATGGAATGACTATCTTTTGATTCCTAACTCTACATCGTTCTATTATTATATTTCTCTGCTTTTCTCTTGTAAATTCCTGTGGCATAACGCAATTATTGAATGAATACTCATTATGATTTGATTTGCGTTCACAAGACTCATGCAGTCAATGAAAGCTATGACTGAAGCACGAATGCGCCAAGTTATTAGTGAATAAGTTGTTGTATCTTAGTTGAATTCATGACCAACATGAATGATGGATCTGGAACTGGAGCTGAAGCTAAAACTGGTGGATCTGGAACCAGTGGAGCTGAAGCTGGAGCCGATAATGTTCGTGGTACTGATGAAACAAATGTGCCCGAAGTTAGAGGCTATAACTACACTTCATTCATTAAGTGAAAACCTTAGACTCTTAAGGGGACTAAAGATGATGGAGGATTGTGTCAGTTATGGAAAACTGGCGTCAGTCTTTCGAATCAGTGACCCTAATCAGGAGGATAAGGTGTAGTTTGAAATCGCTACTCTCCAAGGTCGTGCATTAATTTGGTGGAATGGCAGACTTGCTTCCATAGGTATCGTTACTTATGGGACACCATGGACTAAGGTGAGGAAACGGTTAACTGAGGAGTTTGTCCTCGAAGTATTTCCAAAAGTATGGAGCAAGTGTTGTACAATCTGAAACTGAAGGGAACTAACATTGGTAGATATACCAAGTGTTTCCATAAGTTGACTCTTTTATGTCCAAGAATTATGGAACCCGAACCGTCAAGGTCAAGCAGTATATTTACGGCTGACCAGGAATATATGCGTTGATGTGACTTCTTCTAAGCCAATTTCTTTTGTGAAGCTGTCTGCGTGGCTTATTAGCTCATGGGACACATAATTAAAGGCAAGGCTGACAAGGTCACTAAAGGGAAAAATAATTCCAAACTGAAAATTCTTTTCGTGCAATAGAGCTCGTAAGTATATCGAAAAGGTTGTGGATTATTCATGGCTTAGGAATCGTAGAAGGAATCGTAAGAGAAGTAAGTAGAATTACTCTAGCCATTTGTGGCTATTCTGAAGTGTTTCTGGAAGATTTGTCGAGGCTTCCGCCTCCAAGGCAAATAGAATTCCTAATTTATCTGATTTCTGGTGCTGCAACTGTGGCACATGAGCCATATTTATTAGCACCCTCTGAGTTGAAGTAATTATTTGTGTAGTTTTAAGAACTATCTGATTGATGTGTTATTCGACCGAGCTCGTTAGTTTGTAGAACCCCTATTCTATTCGCTAAGAGGAAAGATGATTCGTTCGTATGTGTATCGATTAGCGAGAATATTTATAGTAAGTTAGTTTAATGCTTTATTTAACTCTTAAAAATCACCATTTGGATGGAAGTTTATCAAATGAATTCGACTCAAATGAAAAGGTAACATTAAATAATATTTTGAATCACGAGACGTTTTAGATTTTGCTTCAGTGCTCAAGGTGATGCATCACATTCCTCGTTTAATTCGTCATGTTGGCCTCCAAGAGTTTCATCATCAAGAAAAGTATTCGGTTACCCTTCGATAATAGCAAGTAGAATTACAAAATCTTCATATCCATGGTAAGTTGTCGTTGATAACTTGATTCTCAGTCAATCCACAAGTACATGCATAAATCCTGGTGATGCTTAAACATGTCGCCTATTCTCGGAACGGTCAACGGTTCTTAACAATCTGCTTATAAAGCTCACGATCATCGAGACACATTAGAAATGGTCCGTCAAAATAAATCATAACTCGAGAGAAGTCCAACGGGTTACTCGTACATAAATGATAATCCAGGATCATCATAATGACGACGGCACTAAACGATTCTTACCCACGAAATACGATTCAAAGGAAGACGTACGCACACCAAACACTCACAATTCGAGCTAGACATACTTGGGTCCACTCATTTATAACTCCGTGTCTACATCAAAAGGCGTCCCCTTTCATGTATACAATATTTTATAAACTTACGGTTCGGGAACTCATAACTTTCTTGTTCAAATGAAAAGGCGTCCCAATCCAATTCAACAAAACGATTATAAGTCAACCTACTCAAGTATTACTACCTCTCAACACGATATCGTATCAAAATACCATAGTAAATACAAGGTGTCAATAAACTTACATCATGATTTCGGTATTCAAACGTCCCATTCCATCTGAATAAGGAAAACACGACAATCTAAGGTCCAGTGGTTTAAAATTTTCTTATTCAAATGTCCTAATCCATTTAAATAAGATAACCTCAAACGACTCTTAGTTGGGCGAGTTAAAATCTGTATATCTAAATGTCCCATTCCATTTAGATACAAGGTAATAAGTCACTCAACCGAATGACTACTACGAGCATATCTTTGTTGTACCCAAACTATATATATTTGATTAGGATATATATATCTTAAGTCCAACATTGGCATCCTCCTTTCGCCAATAAAACGTGGTCATATAAAATTTAATCACACGTCACATTACGTAGGAGATGTCGCCCCGGATAAATGATTCTTCAAGATCATAAGTAGTAACGAAAACACGAACATCGCATTTATCAATTACGTTTCGAAAGAAGATGTCCAAAAATGGCACATCACGATACGATGATAACAATCGAACATAAACAAGTCGATATGCGATAGGTTACGAAACCATATATACATATTCAAAGTATCAAATGAGTTTCATACTCGTATTCAGATAACATATTCATCAAGATCGATGATTGGCGGTGATGCCAAATCCGATACAAAACCGTATTATAAAAGGTACGACAATCATTCAAGGAACATTGTTTCACGTGCAATGCCTTTAAATATTACAGTATATTCATACATATACATATTACCACTGCTACATACACGTAGGTTCACATAATGACAATCAATCATAAAGTAATACAAGAATAGCCTTACCGGAGCCATGAGGAGTAGTTGCGTGCTTAAAACCTTTTAAAACATACCAAAAGTTATAGTTTAGGACATTTTCAAAATCGACCTAGTTCTCTATAACTTGTGGCTCTGATTACCAATTTGTAACACCCCCAAATTACCACGTAGCGGAATACGACTATGGGGCACTACTCATAGCACATCACACACAATCATAGAAAACGACCTCAAAAGAGACGTTAAAAATATTATACAATCTTGTCCAAAAAGTTTCCCATCCCTACATATATGAAATCAGAGTAGCGTTGGTCCCAAAAACCGTTACCAAATACAATACGTTAAATGCTTAAAAGCAGCTTATTCATTTCATAGGATGGAAAAGTAAACAAAGGTTTAGACAAGTAAGCACCAACTTCCTCCTCATATGCTCCGCTACTATCCATCATGATTACCTGAAATACATGTGTAAAATCATCAACACAGAGGTTGAGCAAGTCTATAGGTTTTACAAAATCATTTGAACACAAGCAAAGATTATAAGTTTGTGGCATGCTTAATAAGCATCGAATAATAATTTGCATCAACAATAATAATTGTATATAGCATAAATTGCATTAAGCTCATGGAATCGAGCCCTTAGACACTCCCATATCAGTCTAATAAGACGAGAGATTTATTAATTTTCGGTTACCTCCAGATTATTGGTACATTGCCGTATACCTGACTTCTCAATACAATATGTTCAAACAGTGTGGAGATCGGGCCTACGCTTCTGTGACAAGTCCACACAAACTGAACCGGGGCGGCTTCCCCCATAGATATATTAATTGTACTAGCGGTTAACCCATCATAGGTTAATTAACGGTCCATAATTGAGGCTTTAACAAAGGCAATCACCTAATGCAATTTAAAGGCAACCACGAGTCCATTCATAGAGGGACAAGCATACCATAAAAGACTTGTGTTCTAAGTTTATGAAAAACATGTATTCCCCCTCGCGGGTTTAAAAACCATTTACAACATAGTAAAAAGCGAGGCTATAGACTTACCTTAGATGGGATACAAAGCTAGTAGTAGTAGTGATCGCCGAAGTGAAGATGCCTCCCAAATATATACACATCAGAAGCCGTCACCTAACAAATAAGGTGCGCGCTTAGAAACATACTCAAGTATTTTAAAATATACTTAGTATAATAAAATCAATGACTAAAAATAGTTTGTACATAGACATGACAAATCAATGCAAGTGATTCCTTCTAACTCCACGACAAGTACTAGCTTTCCAAGACTAGCACCTTCGATATTGATCCATCTCAAGATGCCAAATCAATACGGTTTAAGTACCCTAAATGGGTCTCCAATCTCAGAATATACACTCTCACACATTACTTATATGCTTTTAGAATTTTGAGAAGCTAATAGATTAGCCTCTCGTCTCAAACTATGACGCGAGGTTAAGTACCTCCCAGAAAGTACTCAGCCGGTACTTACCAAAAGTACATGCTGTTTTACCATACCTAAACAACTCCGTTTTTGACGAAACTTGGTGACAAACTCATTTATAACCTGTAGAAGACTCAGTTAAAATTTCATCAAATGATTCACATTTTAGAACCACCTGCTCGTTACATCTTTAGACATTAAAAACCGGACAGTTTTACACACTTGTATCGTAAAACCATTTTGACCTTGTTAAACATTTCCATTTATAAAATCACCACTTGAATCTAAAAATACACTCAAAATTCTAAGTTTAGAACCTAACAACAGCCTTTGATCAGTTTTATAACTCAACTTATAGTCCCCGAGATTCGATCCAAATATCGACAACAATTTCGTATTGTGTCAATACTCGTCTCCCGGTACACGAATATTCAAACTAGCATAACTTTTGACTCGTTAGGAGTTAAAAGCTCTATCTTATATCGAAACGAGCGTCTCGCCGACTACTACAACAATATCTAATAATATCAAACTTTAATTTACAGCCACTGTACGAAAAATGGTCCTAAACCTACTGATCGAAAATGACTCTTTAAAAATCATACCAACAACCTTTTTGACCCATTTTTAACATGATCAACACCTCAAATATGATATATCCATCATCCCTAACATCTAATAACATCCCTAAATCACTTACATGGTTCATCCTTTCAGAACCCACTACACAAATCATACATGCAACACTTTTAAAATTAAATATAATAATAATAACACCTTTTTACAACACAACAATGGATCAAACACCATTGTTCTTCACCAAAAATTATTGAAAAATAAAAGTACTTGCATGTGTGAAATTTTTATATCAAAATGATCACAAGATAATTATAAAGATGGGTCTAACCTTGGATTGTTTAGATTCAAGCTCAAAATCAAAATATGAGGGTGTTTTGGGGAGATGGGGGTCACGGCATAGAGAGGGAATGAAGAAGGGAGGGAAAATTTTCTAGAGTGAGAAAATGTATGTGTGATAATGAGTGGAAAATTCCTTTTATATGGTGGGTGAGGGTTTGTTTGCAATTTGTGCATTCTTGTGGTCCAAAATGTAAATATTAGTTAAAAAGCGGGAAATGACTTCCAGTCAATTTTATAAATATTTACGAGAGTCGGGTTTCGTTCCGGGTTCATAAAAATATAAATTTCGTTTGTTAAATCGATCGTTTTAATAATTAAACGCACACAAAACGAAATAGTAAAGTTCGACTCGACTTAAAACGTAAATGAAATAAAAATTTTAGAAATATCAAATATCGAAATAATCGATATCAAAATATAATATTTGGGCATCCATTGGTATCGCGATCACTATTAGTACTTTTCAATCGTCACAACAATTAATTATAGTCACACATTACTGGTTTCAACTAAAACCGTCAAATATAATAATACTCATCATTACTTATAAATTAAATTCCGTTATATAATTAGGATAAAATAATGACGTCAAGTTCGGGTTATTACACATTTCCTCAAAAACCCGTGGACATCATGGAGAGAGAAAGTGAGTCAACTTAAGCACGATCGTATTCCCATTGTTATGTTGATGAAACTCGCATATTGTAGTGAATTACACTTGAGAGAAAAGACCGAATGTTGAGGAAATACCCACATGTCTTTGACTTTATAAGAAGCGAGTAGTAAGATAAATTGATCTTTGAGGACAAAGATCCTCTTTAGGGGAAACTATTGTGACAATCCGTCAATTTGAGGTCGTTATTTTATTCTCAAGTATTATTTAAAAATCATTATTTTATTGTTAATTTATGAACTCACTCACATTTGGGATGAAATTGGGGTTTACGTCTTAAAGTAGCATAGACTACGTCTAAACCGGAGAACTCTACGTTACGTGTTTACATTTACATACTCCGTTTTTGTAACAATCCGACATTTCAAATAATAATTTTATTCTCGAATATTATTTTTAAATTTTAGTTGGTGTTGGTTCATAAACTCACAAATTTACGAGAAGAAATTAGGACTTACGTGTATAATTTAGCGTCTTTTACGATTAAACCGGAAACCCTAGGTTTACGTATTTACGCTTTTGTGCTCCGTTTTTGATGAGACAAATTTTATTAGAATCGTTTTGTGCCGTAGTTTCATATTTTATAAAAACGTTTTTCGTAAATCGACCCGAGGGCACGTAAATCAAGGAAACTATAATCGAGAAGTACCCGTAAATTAGTGGAGATAAGACAAGTGGGACACTTGTCCCACCCCCACTAATGGGCGTCCAAAACCAAGGGTTAGTACCCTTTGTTGTCAAAACCATGACCTTGTATGAGACACTTGTCTCACACATGCAAATACAAGGCACCAAAAACCACCAAAGGCTAAACTTATCACACACACTTCTCACAACATGTAATTTAATAAAGTTTTCATCAAAATTTCTCTCCTCTTCTCCTCTTGGCCGTCCATAACATCCACCATATCACCATGATCATCAAAAATTTACCATAAACTTTACCAAAAATTTACATATATTGAAGGCCTTTTGAAAAGATGAAGATTGGAGGTGATTATAACTTATGAAAAGGAGTTTTCATGAGGTTAAAGGGCTAATTTCAAGAGTGTTCATCCACTTGAAGATTTAAAAAAGTCCATTTGCTAAGTTGAAGATTTGGTGGCAAGATCAAGCCTTGTTCATCCAAAATCTCATCCTTTCCATCATACTGATTGGTATAGAGATCAATTTCTTTCTATCACCCTATTGTTTTGTATATGTATTCATCTATTTTCGTCAAAAATGTATATGTATGATGATTATAAATGATGATCAATATATTGTGTGGGGATTTTGTGTTAATAGATTAGGTTAAAAAGGCTAAAACCAACAAGTAAAAATGTTAAAATCTTGGTTAATTACATAGGCTATATAAAATAGTAAGTATCAATATGGTCACTGGATTAAATGGCTTAGATTATTAGATATACAAATAGATAATTGATTTTTACACAAGTGGTGAGTTGGCCACTGATGAGATGGCATTTATACATGATTTCTCGTTCTTTTCGGGCTTTAAATGCATAAAAATGTCATAAAATACCATATATATGCTTGTGTTTGTTTACTTGTGTATTTTAGGTATGTATATCGTGAAAAAGACAAAAGATCACAAGAAACAAGGAAAAACGGACACGAGAAACGAAGCCGTACAAAAAACCGGGCCATAGATCATGAAATATTTAACAAATACCCTTGAAGACTTGAAGACATGCAAGATTGATCCTCATTGAATGAAGAAATGACACTTAAAACCCTTGTATATTCATATTTACAAGTTTGGTCCCTTAAGTTTGTCAAAATTACACAAATGGTCCTTCAACTTTGAAGAAATGGCAAGTTTAGTCCCTCAACAGTTCTAAATTGCCAATTATGGTCTCTCATGAAGTTAAAGTTGCATTGAAGACCTTTGAAGATCAACAATGTCCAAATTCAGCCCTTGAATTATGAAAAAGTTCCAAAAATAACCCTTGTAACCTTTTTCCAAAAGTTTGTGCCAAAAGTGTCAAGTGGTGGAAGTTATTTACAAAGGGAAAGAGCTTTGGTGGCTGAATAACACGTTTTACCTATTTTCCCAAAACACAAGGACCAAAAGTGAGCATTTGAAACATTTAAAAAAGAAATGCGCCAAACACAACTCCACTCCACCAAAAACGGATCAAAGGGGACCACTATTCACCCCATGAACTCAGATTTTACTTTTTACTGTCAAAGGGTTTTTCCCAATTACTTTAACCAAAACTTAATTCACCCTAGCACGATCACATCCCACACATGTAACCTCAAACCACTCCACTCAAGGACCCCACCCCATTTAGCCATCCACCAATCACAAGCCAACTTGCCCTCCAAGTTATCTAACGTGTCCAAATCAACAGCTAAGGATCCTTGCTTCATTCCAAAGGTAAAATGAACAGCCAAGATCAATTTGGACAGCACATTCCATCAAAACGTCTAGAAGACTCAAGGACATTTTAGGGAATTCAGTTCTAGGGTTTATGAATAGTGTTAGCTTGGCATTTGCCTATAAAAGGAGACCTCAACATGTGAGAGTCCCTTTGTTCCAGTTTTAGGCTACCAATCTTTGTAATTCATTTTTAAGTTAATAAAATTTGAATTTCATAAAATTTTGAATTCTCTTTTGTGTTTGATTAAAAATTGGTGTTAGAATAGCCTAAATCTGAGTTCCATTTGATTGTTTAGACCTTCCTTAATCTTGTGGTTAAGGCACGTCTTGGTTTGTAAGGTTTTCAAGGTTCAAAAACCTTGAAATCCTAGTTTCTGATTTTGATTATTATTGTGTACTAACCCTTAGCCATAAGCCTTAAGCTCCTTCAAGCTTGTTGACACCAAGCCTGGGAAGAGTTCTAAGCCTTTGGTTGAGTTGTTTGCTGTTTTGTGTTGAAGACATATCATAATCAAAGCCTTGTTCTACTTTGAACATTAGCAGGCTTTGATCTTCTTCTTTGAAGTACCTTGGTCTTGTTCTAGTTGTTGAACAAGGTCCAAAGAGCATAGCTGGCTCTCCTAGGATGTTGTGGAGGGCATGTATAATCCCTTGATTAAGTTTCCTCTAAAAGTTTCATGTTACTGCCTGTTTTGGATTTGGTGCTTTGATTTTGAGTTCTTGTGTTTAAGCTGGTGATTTTTGTGTTTGATTCTATTAGTTGCTACCTAGGAAGTGTTTTTGATCATTAAAATCAGTAAGTTATTAGTAAAAATCACAAGTTGCTTTGTTAAGTAGTTGATTAAGGGGTGTTTGGGTCAACTGCTTGATTTGGATTTGTGGTGTTTTGAGTGGTTGTTTGTTGTTGCTATCTGCTAGAACTTGTGTATCTGATATACTTGGTTGCTTTGCTGCTCATTTTGTGGTTTGAAACGCTTAGACTCATAAATTGGGTATAAAATCTTGTTTACTTGGTGAAATTAACTAAAATTTAGGGGACACCTACATCTAATCATATATTAGTGTTAACAAGTGTTAAATCTAGGTTAACTACACCAGGGAAGAAAGATTTGAGGCTTGAATTTGGATCTAGTGTCAAATAGATCAGCAAATAGTTTCTGCATATGCACCTTGTTCATCAGTAACTTTGTATGCTTTGATCTTGTTGTTTACTTTGATTCAGTGTTTGATTTAAGTTTATTTGTGCTTATTTATAGTTAATATAGCTTGTGTATGCATCCTGTTGAGTTTGGTTGGCTTATTCTTGCTAAATCTGCTTATTAAGTGCATAACTGCTTATTTTCATGTCTGTGCATGATCTGGTGACTGTTTGATCATTTGTGGCTTATTGTGTGAACCAAATTTGGATTTTCTTGTTGCTATTGACTCCTTGTGATTCACTGATCACAAGGGTGCCCTTGTTTCCAATTGAATCCAACTAAATCTCTCTAAAAATCTTGGTCAAATAGTCAAAGCAGTGGGAACTCCTTTCCCCTGCTAGTTACCACTGCTAGTTACCACTGCTAGTGTATTTTGGGTTTCAGCTTATCATTAAGCTATAATAGCTTATTTTAACCAGCAACAACTTGGATTTTGTAATAGGTGCTCATTATTTGACCCATTTGTTCATACTGGAGCATTTGGTGGGTTGACTTTAGGGTTTGACTAGAAAACCAACTTAATTGACTTTTTCATAAGTGCTTATTGGCTTATTCTGGCTTGTTGGTTTTGCTTATTGGAATTTTGTTGATTGTTTTGGCTTATTGAGTCCATTTGTGATCTTTTGCAAGTTGAATCAAGTCCTGAGGTGCCTTATTTCTCAAAACGACTATTTTGTCTTTTAGTGAAATATTACTTTGCTTATTTCTGGCTTATTGAGTGTGCTTTTTCAAAATTTCTTTTTACAGATCTCATAAGCATCCCAAAAGAAGGTTGTGTGTCAAATTAGAGCTTATGGCATTAGCTTATTGCTTAATGGGCTAAAAAGCCCAATAAGAATAAGCTGTTTGCTTATTAAGCTGTGATAAGCTCACATTCAGCTTTTGGGCCTTTAGAGTTTTGTGTTTAGAATTAAATTTTGAGTCAGATAGGGCTTTTCCAAGTCAATTGGGTCAAGTTTGACTTTTTGGGCCAAAAAGCCCATTTGTGTTGACTGATTTTGGTTTTGGCCCATTTGAGGGCCCACTAGGGGTATTCTGGTCATTTCACTTTGATTTTCTGTTTATTTAGGATAAAATAAACTAGTTTGCAAGTTTTTAGAATTTTTTTTAATTTTTGGATTTTTAATATTATTTTAATACTATTTTATTATTATTTTTCAAATTTCACATTTTCCAACTTTTTACATTTTTCTTAGCTTAAATACATTAAAATAGGACTTTAGCAACTTTTAGAATAATTTTATCACTTTTAGATTAATTTTTATAATTATTTTAAGTTTTAATAGTTTTTAAATCATTTTAAATAGTTTTTATTAGTTTACAAATTTCTAAAAATAGTTTTTAATCTTTTTAGGTCATTTTAGAGGTTTAGCAATTAAAAAATATTTGTTTGGGCTTTTTGATAATTTATTTGATTTTTAGGGCTTTAATTAGCATTTAAAAATTGAATATTTAATTATTTAAAAGGTTTGAAAAAGTTTTGATCATTGGTAAACTCTTAGTTTATTAACTTTGATTTTTGGTGAATTTTTGGTAATTTTTAGAGTTAATTTTTATTTTTGTAGTTTTACGGTTTTACGTTTTGTCGTCGTAGTATTAATTTTACGTCTTCTTCATCTTCTTTTCTCATCCCCTTCTAAACCAAATATTAATCTCAAATCATTTACATCTTAGTCACACACATATACCTCCTTGGGAAACGAATTTTCACACCACTAGGGTCATTAGTGCTTGATTTTCTTAAATCATCACTCGATACTTTCCCTATTTACTCTCTTTTCCTAAAGAGTAGTAAAACACTACAATCATTTTGGCGCCGCTGCCGGGGAGGTGTGTCGTGATTAATTTGCATTGTTGTTTTTAATATTAACCAAAAATAGTATTTGTATTAGTAGAACTCTACTAATACGTATTATCGGTTTTCTTGGTTTTTCTTGTGAAATTATTATTACTGTATTGTATTAAGTATCACAACAAATAAACAATATCTCCAAAAGTGTGAAAACACAACCTTAATTGGGATTTGATCTCCTAATTATTGTATTCGAATCTCAAACAGAAAAGAAAAAGGAAAAAATAGATAAATACTTTCGTGAAGCTCGATTTTGAAAAATACAAACTATAAGGTCGGTATAAGGAGGGTATTATAAAATATACCCTAAGGAAAAAGGCTCTTAAGTGCTTCGCGCCGCCTCGTTTCCCCGCTTGCTTGTGAGTATTTTGAGATTGAAGGCTAATCGAGGGTTTTGCCGCCCAAAGTATTATTACGTATAATATATTTGCTTGGTTTCTTTGTGATTAAAACCTCTTGAACAATTTGGTTTTCACCAAAGTTCTTAAGTCATTCGAAGGCGTTCACTCCACGTGATCGTTTACATTCCTTTGATGCTTCTTTAATCAAGAGTTTGATTTGAGGAGAGATTTTGTAGATTGTTGTCTACGAAGATACACCAAAATCCAAAAAAATTAAATACAATCAAAAACACAAAAAAATTAAAAATTCACAAAACACCAAAAAAGAATCTTCTTTGTTCACCTCCCATTCTTCGTGAAGTTTATGATCACTCGTAATCAAGCAAAACGAGCTCGTAAACGTCTTCAAAAGCAAGCCAATCAAGAGACGTTGATTGAAGAACAACCTCCAATTGTTGAACCTATTGTAGAACAAGAAGTCGTCATGGCTAATCGTACTATGATGGAGTTGCTACAAGCACCCACCGAGGGTTTTGAGAGGCTATTGTGATTCCCGCCATCCTTGCGGAGAATTTCGAGATTAAGACGGGTTTAATGTCGATGTTGCAAGCAAATAAGTTTAGAGGTCATGAGAAAGACAACCCGCACTATCACATTAGGAATTTTAATCGTCTCACCGCTACTAGCAAGTTTAAGGATGTTCCACATGACGCCATTAAGATGATGTTGTTTCCATACTCGTTAGATGGACCCGCTAAAATTTGGCTCGACAAAGAACCGCCAAATTCGATTTTGACATGGGGTGATCTCGTTTCTAAGTTTGTGAACAAGTTTTTTCCACCATCTAAAACAACACATTTGAAAAATGAGATTTCAAGATTTGTGCAAAGAAATAATGAAAGTTTTTCAATGGCATGGGAACGCTTTAAAGAAATGTTACATGAATGTCCACACCATGATTTTTAGGAATTGCATCAAATTGATACTTTTTATAATGGGCTTAATGATCATGAACGAGATTACTTGAATGCCGCCGCGGGTGGTAATTTTTTGTGCAAGACGACTAATGAGGCTTTACAAATCATCGAGAATAGATCTAAGGTTTATAGCCCTCGTAACACACTGAGTGTTGCCAATTTGGGTTCGTCATCGTCGTCATCGTCTCGTAGCATTAATGCCTTACATGATGAAGCTAATGAGGAAAATCGGTTTTTTGATATATTTGCTAATCTTATGTCCCATTGGAAAGCTCATAAAGCTTCAAATTCCGCTTCTGTTAAAGCGGTTGCTAAGAGTTGTTTGTCTTGTGGTGGAGCTCATGATCTTTCCAAGTGCATTACCGCGGATGGTAACACTTTGAGTGCTTATGTAGCAACGGGAACTTACAACCAAAACGGCCAAGGTTCCCCCCAAAATCAAGCTCCACCAAATCAAAATGCTAATAACTATCGAAACAACAACCAAGGTGGTAATTACCAAGGCAATTCACGTAACTACAACAAGGGGAATTATCAAAGTGTGAATGGACAAGTCACTAATCAAAACCAAAACCGTGATTTTCAAAACACTACACAAGGTTTTCAAAATGCTCACACTAAAAATCTTCAAGGAGAATTTTTGGATTATGCTAAAGCAAATGATGCTAAATTTGATAAGATGCAACGTGAGATGATTAGCTTAAGATCCGAGTTGAAAAACGAGCTTAAAAATGAACTTGCTAATGAACTTAAAACTCATGCAAACAAAATGGAAGGAAATGTCCAACGTCTTCAACAAAATCAACAAAAGATGGAATTAGGACAACATGAGATTAAGCAAGAATTATTAAAAGCGGATGCTAGGCAATCAAAATTTGAGGACGGAATGGCTAAGATGTTTGAAGCAATCATGTGTAAACCCTCTTCATCGGGTGGTCTTCCTAGTGATACCATTGCAAACCCGAAGGGAGAAATGAAGGTTATTACTACACGAAGTGGTAAAACTTTCAAGGAACCAATCTCTCGTCCAAGTACTTCTACAGAGAAGGAAATCGAGAAAGAACCCGAGGTGATGGTCGAAAAGGAGCACATTACAATCCCACGAAGTACCGCTCAAACCACAACTATGGTTGAACCAATACCAATTGTGGAACCCGAGTGTCCAAGGCCGTTTCCTAATGACCAACCCACACCACCTTTACCCTACCCTTCGAGACGAAACAAAGAGAAATTGCAAAAACGTAACAAACAACAAATTGAGCTTTTTATAAAAATGTTTCAACAAGTGCATTTTGATGTGAGTTTAGCCGACGCGTTGTTATATATGCCTCGTTTCGCTTCCACTTTTAAAAGTATGATGAGCGATAAGGAAAAGCTTTCAAAGCTTGCTAATTGTTCTTCGGTTTATCTTAACCGCATATCGGAAAAAGTTGGTGACCCCAGAAAGTTTCTCATTCCTTGTGACATACAAGATATGAAAGAATGCCTCGCCTTGGCCGATCTTGGTGCGAGCATTAATTTGATGCCATTTTCCATTTGGAAATCGCTTTCGCTTCCGGCTCTTATTCCTTCGAACATGTCTATCGAAATGGCCGATCATTCTACGATTTTAGCATGTGGTGTAGCCGAAGATGTTTTCGTGAAAGTGGGGAAGTTCTACTATCCCGTTGATTTTATAGTAGTTGACATCCCCGCGGATCCTCAAGTTCCTCTAATTTTAGGTCGTTCATTTTTAGACACCTCGAGATCGCTTATCGATGTTCATGCAAGAACTATTACTTTGAGATTCAACGAAGAGGAACTTGTTATAAATGCTACTCAAAACTCGAAACCTTCTCATGTTTATGCAATCGCTACCATCAATCACATTGACATCGTTGATGTCGTTTGCGATGAGTTTTCACAAGAAGTGTTAGGTTTTTCCGATAGCTCGTCAAGTGGTAATCCCACTATTTTGGATCCGATTCTCGCTAATTCTACACCAAATCTCACTCCATTCCAAGGAGGCGATCTCACTTCAAATGAAATCGACAATGGAGATGAGGTGTTGATTAGTGATGATACTTCTATTCCACCATTTCTTCCGCCGATGGAAGTTATGAGTGTTGAACCAAAATCTTCAATCGAGGAACCACCTATCCTTGAATTGAAAGATCTTCCTTCTCACCTTGAATACGCATTCTTGGAAGTTGATGACAAGTTGCCGGTTATTATTGCAAAAGGTCTTGCTAATGATGAAAAATCCAAGCTCTTGAAAGTTCTTAAGGCTCATAAAGGGGCAATTGCGTGGAAAATTTCCGACATTAAGGGTATTGACCCAAATCTTTGTACTCACAAGATTTAAATGGAGGAGGACTACAAACCCACAATTCAAAGTCAAAGAAGGGTGAATCCCAAAATTCACGATGTCATTAAAAAGGAGGTTCTTAAACTCCTTGACACGGGAATGATTTATCCTATTTCCGATAGCCCATGGATGAGCCCAATCCATTGTGTCCCTAAAAAGGGAGGAATGACCGTTGTGCCTAATGAGAACAACGAGTTAATTCCCACTCGTGTTGTGACCGGTTGGAGGGTGTGTATTGACTACCGAAAGTTAAATGACGCCACTCGTAAAGACCACTTTCCTTTGTCCTTCATGGATCAAATGCTGGAGCAACTTGCGGGAAATGAATTCTATTGCTTTTTAGATGGTTTTTCCGGTTACTTTCAAATCCCTATCGACCCTCGTGATCAAGAGAAGACTACGTTTACATGTCCTTATGGAACGTTCGCTTATCGTAGGATGCCTTTCGGACTTTGTAATGCACCGGGTACGTTTCAACGGTGTATGATGGCGATTTTTCACGATATGATCGAGAAGTCGATGGAAGTGTTTATGGATGACTTCTCGGTGTTTGGCAATTCGTTCACGTCGTGTTTATCTAATCTCGAGAAAATGTTAAAACGTTGTGAAGAAACCAATCTTGTGCTTAATTGGGAAAAATGTCATTTTATGTGTAAACAAGGAATCGTCTTAGGACATAAGGTGTCGAAAGCGGGGATTGAGGTCGATAAAGCTAAGGTAGACGTCATCACCAAGTTACCTCATCCCAAAACCAAGAAGGGAGTTAGGAGTTTCCTAGGCCACGCGGGCTTTTATCGTCGTTTCATCAAAGACTTTTCGAAAATCTCTCGACCTATGACACACCTTCTCGAGAAGGATGCTCCTTTTAACTTCAATGAGGATTGTGTTAGAGCATTCGAAACTCTCAAAAGGAAACTTACCGAAGCTCCCATTCTTGTTGCTCCTAATTGGGAATTACCCTTTGAAATCATGTGCGATGCAAGTGATTATGTTATAGGGGCTGTCTTAGGGCAACGTTATGACAAACATTTCCGTCCTATCCATTATGCTAGTAAGACGACGACCGAGGCTCAATTAAAGTACACCACAACGGAAAAGGAATTCCTTGCCGTGGTCTATGCTTTTGAGAAATTCCGACCTTATCTCGTCTTGACTAAAAGCGTCGTGTATACCGACCATTCGGCTATCAAGTATCTCTTAGCTAAGCAAGACGCTAAGCCAGGATTGCTTCGTTGGATGCTCCTCCTCCAAGAATTTGATGTCACCGTGCTTGACAAAAAAGGAGCCGAGAATCTAGCGGCCGATCATCTCTCTCGTCTAGAAGATCCTCACAAAGATGTTTTCGAGAACAAGGAAATCACCGAAACATTTCCTCTTGAGACTCTTGGTGTAATGAATTCTAAAGACACCACCCCATGGTTTTCCGACATTGAAAATTACCATGCGGGCAATTTCATTATCAAGGGTATGACGACACAACAAAAACGAAAATTCTTTCGTGACGTCAAGTTCTATTTTTGGGATGACCCTTATCTCTTTCGGGTTTGTGCGGATCAACTCGTTCGACGTTGTGTTTTTGGTGCCGAAGCTTCTAATATCCTTAGAGCTTGTCACGAGGGACCCACGGGTGGTCACCACGGTGCTAATCTAACGGCTAAGAAAGTGTTCGATGCCGGTTTCTTTTGGCCTTCTATCTATCGTGATGCACACGCACTTGTGAAGTCGTGTGATTCGTGCCAACGTCAAGGAAAATCGTCTCAACGTGATGAAATGCCGCAAAACATAATTCAAGTGTGTGAGATTTTCGACATATGGGGAATAGACTTTATGGGGCCGTTCCCGTCGTCTCATGGCAACAAATATATCCTCGTCGCGGTGGACTACCTTTCTAAGTGGGTGGAAGCTAAGGCTTTGCCTACTAATGATGCTCGTGTGGTAGTGAAGTTTTTGAAGCAACTACTCTCTCGGTTCGGAACCCCTCGTGCTATTATAAGCGATCGTGGAACCCATTTTTGTAATGACCAATTCGAAAAGGTTCTAAAGAAATATGGAGTTACTCATCGTCTTTCTACGGCTTATCACCCGCAAACGAGTGGGCAAGTCGAGGTTTCGAACCGAGCTTTGAAGAGGATTTTAGAGAGGTCAATTGGAGAAAACCGTGCTTCATGGTCCGACAAACTCGATGACGCTTTATGGGCCTTTAGGACCGCTTATAAGACACCTATCGGTTGCACTCCTTATAAGTTAGTCTATGGGAAGAATTGTCATTTGCCCATTGAATTGGAGCACAAAGCATATTGGGCCCTTAAGCATGCAAACTTTGACTTGAAGACCGCGGGAGATCACCGGAAAATAAAATTGAATGAATTGGATGAATTAAGAGATAATGCTTATGAAAACTCATTAATTTCTAAAGAAAATACTAAAAAGTTTCATGATTCAAAGATTAAAAACCGGGTTTTTAACGTTGGTGATCAAGTGTTACTTTTTAACTCTCGACTTAAGATATTCTCCGGGAAATTGAAATCTCGTTGGTCGGGTCCGTTCACCATTACACAAGTGTTTCCTTATGGGACCATCGAGCTAGCTCAAGATGATGGTCCTAATTTCAAGGTGAATGGACATAGGCTTAAGCACTACTTTGGTGGGGAAATTCCTTGAATGGTTGCCCTCGACCAAGTCACCTTCCCCAATGATAATTAGCATTGAGGGGATCGAGTCGAGCTCATGACTCGGTAATAAAAAACGAGGTGCCTCGTGGGGGAGATCCCATGCTTATCCTTTTATGCTTACTATTCACTAATAAGGGGATTTGTACCCTTCCAACTCGTTGTCTCGTGGTTGTTTGTGATTGTGTTATCTAGATCATCATCATCTACGATTGAAGACTCTCGTGTTCGTTTACGTGAGCCTCCATCGTTTGCTTGAAGAAGTTTTTCACGAATCCAATGACATATCCTTTATTGTTCTAACAATTATCTTTTAGCATACTTAATAAACGGATTTAGATATATTGTTCATCACCCTTTCCATGCTAGATCCTAAGCATTCAATTCTTCTTCTCTAGTATGGGGGTGCTCCACCTTTAGACTCGAAACATTGAGGACAATGTTTACTTTTAGTATGGGGGGTGAATAGGTACTTGCTTTGCTACGCCCTCACTCTTTCCAATTTTCAATGTTTTGTTTTGGTTGCTAATAAGGCTAAAAAATGGCCAAATTTTAAAAATTTTCTTAGTTTTCATAAGTATTTTTAAGACACGAATGTATATTTTCCGATGGGTAGAATAAGAGTTAATTTTTGACTTTATGGGCATTTGGAGCCATTTACATTCCTTAACCCGCTCAATTCAAGTTTTGCTAGACTTTTATATAGGGAGCTTTAAAACACGAAAGTCTTAACTCATACGGGTTAAGAACAAGAACTTTTCGCAAGTTCCTATAATTGATCCTAGAAAGTCACTTATCAAGGGAACTATAAAATGCATTCTCTAAAAAGTCCAAGAAACTGCAAGATCCTATAGGTGGCTTGAAAACCCAAAACTTTGATTTGAAATAGTCTTAATGAAAGCTAATCCAAATTTGGCTTAATTGTGACTTGCATGGCTAAGTATTCACGAGTCTCTTTAATTAGAGGTCTTTATATAGTGAAGAACGAGAGATGATAGAGTTAGACAAGTGATCATGCTAAACATAGAACATGAAAATGTTCTTTCAAAAACTCATATGTTTTTAATTGTGGCTTTTTCTTCCCATAAGATCAATGCATTAGGAATAAATCATAATTGCAATAAGTAAGGTCGTACGATTTGAAAGGTTACTTAGCCTCTAGCGCAAGATCGTTTAAAAGTTGCTCGGGGTTGAATAGAGTTCATAGCCAAGGCATAACTTATTGAAACGGGACGCGAAGATTGGCGATCATCCAAAAAGGCCCTTACAAGACATGAGGAGCTCTATTTTTTGCTAAAGATCCAAGATGATGTGAAGTATCATTATTCCTAAATCAATATGAAGGATCGAGACACACGACGAAAAGCAATTACTCCCCTAAAGATCATGGAGAAAGTCTATCCGAAAAGACCCTTACAAGGTATAAGGATAAATATATCCAAGTCCGAAAAGGAGGCGGATCGTTGTATATCAAAATCCAAAGTAAAGGTTGAAGAAAAATGATGAAGTCGTGGTCCAAATATGAAGAATCTCTCAAAAATGTCAAGTGAAGAAATTCCAAATATATGAAGAGAAGACCATAATTTCAAGAACGTCTTCCCAAGATTTGAAGTACGAAGTACATGCCAAATATCGGTCCGAGAAAGGTCTCAAATCGTGAAACGAGTTATGCCAAGATATGAACTTAAGGAGATACACGAGAAGCCGTTTTAAAAGATTTTGTCCTTCGGCTAAATATCGATCAAATCGTGCTAATTTGCTTTCGGACTAATAACTACTCAAATAAATCAATATGAATCACTTGTGATCCATGACAAATAGTTAAAAAAATGCTAGTAACCCATTTCCTTTTATAATAACTAGGATTGCGGGGAGAAAAAGTATTACACAATTTGGACGTATCAGTAGTGTTAGCATTGTGACTTGTACCAACAATGATCTCGTTTTTGCACTTAGCATGGAATGTATGACAATCAAGGATGACGAAGTTTACTCTAAGGGACATTTACTTGTTTCTATTCTTTGACCCTAAAAGTCACGTTTGTGATGAAAATCTTACATTATGTCTTTACACATCTTCGTAGTATGTTGCAAGTCTTTTGCTCTTCAATAAAGGTTAATAAAATTGAACTTTGGTGATGCTTAGATACTTTATTCTAGCATTGCGTGAGAGCACGGCAATGGCTTAGTATGGGGGAGTGATGAGATGGCATTTATACATGATCTCATCGTTCTTTTCGGGCTTTAAATGCATAAAAATGTCATAAAATACCATATATATGCTTGTGTTTGTTTACTTGTGTATTTTAGGTATGGATATCGTGAAAAAGACAAAAGATCACAAGAAACAAGGAAAAACGGACACGAGAAACGAACCCGTACAAAAAACCGGGCCCTAGATCATGAAATATTCAACAAATACCCTTGAAGACTTGAAGACATGCAAGATTGATCCTCATTGAATGAAGAAATGACACTTAAAACCCTTGTATAATCATAATTACAAGTTTGGTCCCTTAAGTTTGTCAAAATTACACAAATGGTCCTTCAACTTTGAAGAAATGGCAAGTTTAGTCCCTCAACAATTCTAAATTGCCAATTATGGTCCCTCATGAAGTTAAAGTTGCATTGAAGACCTTTGAAGATCAACAATGTCCAAATTCAGCCCTTGAATTATGTAAAAGTTCCAAAAATAACCCTTGTAACCCTTTTTCCAAAAGTTTGTGCCAAACGTGTCAAGTGGTGGAAGTTATTTACAAAGGGAAAGAGTTTTGGTGGCTAAATAACACGTTTTACCTATTTTCCCAAAACACAAGGACCAAAAGTGAGCATTTGAAACATTTAAAAAAGAAATGCGCCAAACACAACTCCACTCCACCAAAAACGGATCAAAGGGGACCACTATTCACCCCATGAACCCAGATTTTACTTTTTACTGCCAAAGGGTTTTTCCCAATTACTTTAACCAAAACTTAATTCACCCTAGCACGATCACATCCCACACATGTAACCTCACACCACTCCACTCAAGGACCCCACCCCATTTAGCCATCCACCAATCACAAGCCAACTTGCCCTCCAAGTTATCTGACGTGTCCAAATCAACAGCTAAGGATCCTTGCTTCATTCCAAAGCTAAAATGAACAGCCAAGATCAATTTGGACAGCACATTCCATCAAAACGTCTAGAAGACTCAAGGACATTTTAGGGAATTCAGTTCTAGGGTTTATGAATAGTGTTAGCTTGGCATTTTCCTATAAAAGGAGACCTCAACATGTGAGAGTCCCTTTGTTCCAGTTTCAGGCTATCAATCTTTGTAATTCCTTTTTAAGTTAATAAAATTTGAATTTCATAAAATTTTGAATTCTCTTTTGTGTGTGATTAAAAGTTGGTGTTAGAATAGCCGAAATCTGAGTTCCATTTGATTGTTTAGACCTTCCTTAATCTTGTGGTTAAGGCACGTCTTGGTTTGTAAGGTTTTAAAGGTTCAAAAACCTTGAAATCTTAGTTTCTGATTTTGATTATTATTGTGTACTAACCCTTAGCCATAAGCCTTAAGCTCCTTCAAGCTTGTTGACACCAAGCCTGGGAAGAGTTCTAAGCCTTTGGTTGAGTTGTTTGCTGTTTTGTGTTGAAGACATATCATAATCAAAGCCTTGTTCTACTTTGAACATCAGCAGGCTTTGATCTTCTTCTTTGAAGTACCTTGGTCTTGTTCTAGTTGTTGAACAAGGTCCAAGGAGCATAACTGGCTCTCCTAGGATGTTGTGGAGGGCATGTATAATCCCTTGTATAAGTTTCCTCTAAAAATTTCATGTTACTGCCTGTTTTAGATTTGGTGCTTTGATTTTGAGTTCTTGTGTTTAAGCTGGTGATTTTTGTGTTTGATTCTGTTAGTTGCTACCTAGGAAGTGTTTTTGATCATTAAAATCAGTAAGTTATTAGTAAAAATCACAAGTTGCTTTGTTAAGTAGTTGATTAAGGGGTGTTTGGGTCAACTGCTTGATTTGGATTTGTGGTGTTTTGAGTGGTTGTTTGTTGTTGCTATCTGCTAGAACTTGTGTATCTGATATACTTGGTTGCTTTGCTGCTCATTTTGTGGTTTGAAACACATAGATTCATAAATTGGGTATAAAATCTTGTTTACTTGCTGAAATTAACTGAAATTTAGGGGACACCTACATCTAATCATAGACTAGGGTTAACAAGTGTTAAATCTAGGTTAACTACACCAGGGAAGAAGGATTTGAGGCTTGAATTTGGATCTAGTGTCAAATAGATCAGCAAATAGTTTCTGCATATGCACCTTGTTCATCAGTAACTTTGTATGCTTTGATCTTGTTGTTTACTTTAATTCAGTGTTTGATTTAAGTTTATTTGTGCTTATTCATAGTTAATATAGCTTGTGTATGCATCCTGTTGAGTTTGGTTGGCTTATTCTTGCTAAATCTGCTTATTAAGTGCATAACTGCTTATTTTCATGTCTGTGCATGATCTGGTGACTGTTTGATCATTTGTGGCTTATTGTGTGAACCAAATTTGGATTTTCTTGTTGCTATTGACTCCTTGTGATTCACTGATCACAAGGGTGCCCTTGTTTCCAATTGAATCCAACTAAATCTATCTAAAAAGCTTGGTCAAATAGTCAAAGCAGTGGGAACTCCTTTCCCCTGCTAGTTACCACTACTAGTGTATTTTGGGTTTCACCTTATCATTAAGCTATAATAGCTTATTTTAACCAACAACAACTAGGATTTTGTAATAGGTGCTCATTATTTGACCCATTTGTTCATACTGGAGCATTTGGTGGGTTGACTTTAGGGTTTGACTAGAAAACCAACTTAATTGACTTTTTCATAAGTGCTTATTGGCTTATTCTGGCTTGTTGGTTTTGCTTATTGGAATTTTGTTGATTGTTTTGGCTTATTGAGTCCATTTGTGATCTTTTGCAAGTTGAATCAAGTCCTGAGGTGCCTTATTTCTCAAAAACGACTATTTTGTCTTTTAGTGAAATATTACTTTGCTTATTTCTGGCTTATTGAGTGTGATTTTTCAAAATTTCTTTTTACAGATCTCATAAGCATCCCAAAAGAAGGTTGTGTGTCAAATTAGAGCTTATGGCATTAGTTTATTGCTTAATGGGCTAAAAAGCCCAATAAGAATAAGCTGTTTGCTTATTAAGCTGTGATAAGCTCACATTCAGCTTTTGGGCCTTTAGAGTTTTGTGTTTAGAATTAAATTTTGAGTCAGATAGGGCTTTTCCAAGTCAATTGGGCCAAGTTTGAATTTTTGGGCCAAGAAGCTCATTTGTGTTGACTGATTTTGGTTTTGGCCCATTTGAGGGCCCACTAGGGGTATTCTGGTCATTTCACTTTGATTTTCTGTTTATTTAGGTTAAAATAAACTAGTTTGCAAGTTTTTAGAATTTTTTATAATTTTTGGATTTTTAATATTATTTTAATATTATTTTATTATTATTTTTCAAATTTCACATTTTCCAACTTTTTACATTTTTCTTAGCTTAAATACATTAAAATAGGACTTTAGCAACTTTTAGAATAATTTTATCACTTTTAGATTAATTTTTATAATTATTTTAAGTTTTAATAGTTTTTAAATCATTTTAAATAGTTTTTATTAGTTTAAAAATTTCTAAAAATAGTTTTTAATCTTTTTAGGTCATTTTAGAGGTTTACCAATTAAAAAATCTTTATTTGGGCTTTTTGATAATTTATTTGATTTTTAGGGCTTTAATTAGCATTTAAAAATTGAATATTTAATTATTTAAAAGGTTTGAAAAAGTTTTGATCATTGGTAACTCTTAGTTTATTAAATTTGATTCTTGGTGAATTTTTGGTAATTTTTAGAATTAATTTTTATTTTTGTAGTTTTACGGTTTTACGTTTTGTCGTCGTAGTATTAATTTTACGTCTTCGTCATCTTCTTTTCTCATCCCCTTCTAAACCAAATATTAATCTCAAACCATTTACATCTTAGTCACACACATATACCTCCTTGGTAAACGAATTTTCACGCCACTAGGGTCATTAGTGCTTGATTTTCCTAAATCATCACTCGATACTTTCCCTATTTAGTCTCTTTTCCTAAAGAGTAGTAAAACACTACAATCAGCCACTCAATGGAATCATTAAAATGAGCAAGTTATGATCAAAATACTATTGAGGTACAAATCTGTATAGTCTGTTTTGGACGAATTATTACATACACTTCGATGCTGATTGAGCAGTGGCTATAAGAGAGTTATATGTAGCACATATCATGTATTTTATGCTTCAAAAATGTTAGGTTCTATATCCTTGTAGAACTAAAGATATGGAAAAAATGGTGGACTTGACTTTAGTAATCAGATTTGTTAATAAACTATATAATATAAAAAGAGCACTCAAGGTAAATACTATTATAAAACAAGTATATAAAAGCCACTAACTAATAATAACTATTATAAAGTGAGTTTGTATACTAAAATAAATAAACATGATATCTTATAAAAGTAAAACTCAAATGTTTTATAAAACTACAAACTATATATAAGTTTTACGTCTTTTCGGCTAAAACCGAAAAATTAACGTTTTCACCAAATATAACTTAGACGGTCAGACTCGTCTAATGTAACATTTTTATAACTCATATATTGATATGTAAACACATTTTGACAAGTAAAAACCGATAAACCCGAGCTTTCTAACTTATGGGCCATAATGGGCCAAAGTAGCCTTATTGGACTATTAGCCCAACTAGTTTGGCTTAACACTAATGAACTTACTAATGGGCTTAACCCACTTAGGCCCAACATATGAGTATGGTCCTGGTCTTAAAAATATAAATGGACTAATTAAATGATATTGGACTCTTAATGGGTTTATTGGGCCTTAATGTGTAAATGAGCTAAAACTAGTGTAACTAGTATAATAAGCCTAAGTTAACTAATACTAAACAACTAGTACTGTTGTATAAGGAAGTAAAAACCCACATGATCATCATGTTATGACATCATTACATATACATAACAACTTTTATAAAGTTATTGGGCATAGCCTAAGACCGAGTATTATTTGTCTAGGTTTCCCGTGATCGAGTCACGCGCCGTACGCTCTAATTGCCGAAACCCGCCTTCCCACACAAATGTGAGTTCATAGCCTCTTTAACACCCCAAAATTTACATGCAGCGGAATATATCTTTGGGTGCTAAATAATGGTATAACAACACATAATTTATAAAGAAAGACTCAAAAAGAGACGTTTTAGATTTATCGTTCCTAAAACATTTATAAGAGTAGCGTAGTCCCAAGTAATCGTTACCAAAATATAAGTTAAAACAAAATATTAATTTGTTTTAGAAATGGAAGGATAAATAAATCAAAGAGTTTTAACAGCTACATCAGTGCACAACTTCAATCCCGTGACCACCAAGCTTCCACTTCTTGATTACCTGAAATACATGTGAGTAAAATGATCAGCAAAAATACCGAGTGAAATCTATAGGTTTATGTAATAATTTTGAACACAAGCAAAGATTATAAGTTTGTGGCATACTTGAAGGCAACAAGCATCGAATAATAATTTGCATCAACAATAATAATTGTATATAGCATAAATTGCATCAAGCTCATGGAACCGAGCCCTTAGACACTCCGTTAGGTCTAATAAGACAAGAGATTTATTAATTGCCAGTTACCTCCAGATTATTGGTATATTGCCATATACCTGACTTCTCAATACAATATGTCCAAACAGTGTGGAGGTCGGGCCTAAGCTTCTATGACAAGTCCACACAAACTGAACCGGGTGGCTACCCCCATAGATCTTGTGATACCCAAAACCCGAGGTCATTTATTTTACCCTAAATTACGAATATGTTTGAAATTTTTAAGAAATTTCGTTTACTATATATTTGATGGTTTAAGTTGAAACCGATGCTTAAGGTCGTAATCTTGACGATTGACGATTTAAGGAACACGACGACGATTACCATCCCAACGGATGCCAAATTTCCATGTTTTATTATCGTTTTGTCGATATTATTATTTTTCGAGAATTTTATTTTTTGTTCGTATTAAGTCGAGTCGGGTGCGTTTTATTTTATTCCGGGTGCGTTTAAATTGTTTTAAATGTATTTTCGAGTGTTCGGGGCCACCCCCGACTCCCGCAAAATTTTCAAAGTCGACTAATAAGTCGTTTCCCACAAATTATTAGTGTCGTTTAAATACAAGGCCAAAAGAATGCCCAAATTGCACAAAAGGCCCCCCTAATTTTACAAAAAAGGGAGATGAACACACACACATTCAAAACACATTCAAAAAAATTCACCTCCTCCCTCTCTCTCTCTTTTGGCCGTCGGCCTACACAACCACCACCACCATTGTTTTTTTTATTCTTTGTTTTGATCAAATCCAATTTAAGACCACTTATTTAAATCAATTAGTAAGTGTTTTTCCACACTTTAAGCCTACATGCATGAACATGATTTTCCAAAAATTAAAAGATTTTTCAAAAGTTTGATTTGGTGTAATTAAACTTGATGCATGTTTAATTGGTGTTTAGATTATGCTAATTCACCATTTTAATTAACCAAAACATGTTTGGTTTGGGTGTTTTGATCACCAGCACCCCACGGCCAAATGGGGGTGTTTGGTGGATCATGGTGTTTGATGTGTTTGATTGTGGGTTTATGTTTAGGCTAGTGTTTTAAGTGTTTTTAAATAACTAGAACACATTGCATGTTTGTTTTAGGATTTGGGTTTTATGAAGATTTGGTGTTTAAGGTAGTTAGGGCTGTTTGGAATGATTGGGTGTAGTTATGATTGATTAAAATTAGGTTAGGTAATGTTAAAATGGAATGGAATCAAGTGTTAGGATGATTTTGAAATAGTAATTTTTAGGCAGATTGATTAAGCGTATTTTTGAAAATCTTAAGTCTAAATACAGGTTGTAAACATATAATATAGTTGTAGGGCTTTGTCTTAGCTACGTTTTGGTATAAGGTAGAGCTCACGACTCCAAACGAGTCAAAAGTTATGCAATTTTGAAAATACGTGTACCGGGAGATGAGAACCAACATAATCCGAATTTGTGTTTGGTTTTGGGTCAAATCCCGGGGACCATAGATAGAGTTTTAAAAATGATTAAAAGTTGTTAGTTAGTTCTAAACCTGCATTTTAGAGTTTATTTTTAGACTTAGGTGTTCGATTGGTCAATGGTGTATTTTAAATGGGTCAAACAAGTACTACAAGTTAGAAGTGCAAAATCAGTCCAAAATGTGTACGTCTAGTAATGTGATATGTAATGAGTCATAGAAGTGAAAACTTTTTATGGGATTTATACAGGTCATGAGGTATTTTTGTAAATTTTCTTGTAATTTATAAAAGTGCTTAAGTCTTAGTAAACAGTTCGTACTTTTGGTAAGTACCGACAAAAATATAAAATGGAAATCAACTTGAATAACATAGATAAACGGTAATAGTCTTGTAATGATTACTTGTTTTGGTTTTTGGCGTGAGTTAGTAATAATGACAATTGACTAACATGTACTTAGAGTTATATAAATGAGATCGACTCATTACGCGTTGTTTGTTAGGTACGTGAATGAATTTCCCGGGCATCCTCGTCGTTGGTGATCGTCATCCGTTACGCCGAGGACTTCTATATAAGGTGTGAATTTGTAGCCTCGCTTACTACTGTTTTAAATTGTTTTTACCCGCGAGGGAGATGAATGCTAGTTTATAATAAAATGAACATAAGACATGAATGATTGTTGGACCCGAAGTTGCCTAAATTGTGTTGAGTACCTAGTTGCATAAGACCCTATATTCATGAACTATTAACTATTGTATAATCCTCATGTGGATTATAAATAGCCGCTTATACAATTGATAGTACTATGGGGTTGACGACCCTATCCGAGACGAGAGCTAGTACGTTGAGTATCCTTTGCGGACGGATAACTTATGATAAGAAATAAGGTATAATTGCAACTAATGCCTTTAGTAGGGGCAATGGTTTCATCTAAATCACGCCGGTAATTATACGCGGGTGATTGAGTTAACGGGTTAGTGTCATGAGCTTAAACACAATTATTGATAATATCCTTGACAAATATATTGTTTGATCGACAATTCTATAAATGATCGTGATTGATTTTTATTACACTTATGTTCAAAATGAGATTGTAAAACCTATGAATTCCACTCAACATTATTTGTTGACCCAATTTAGCATGTGTTTTAGGTAATCGATGATGTATAGCAAGGAGCATGCAAAGGATGGGAGTTGTGTGTGGCTTGGCGGTCTACTTGTTTTTCCACCCTTATTTAACTTGAAACTCTTTTATTTTCTGTCATGTGAACAAAATTGTATCTTTTGGGGTTGAGATTCAGTGAGGACCAAACGCAAACACTGTTTTGTATCATCTTGGGATTTGGAAAACTGTAGACTTGTATGTTTTAACAATGTTTAAATTTATGTTTAAACTTTTACGTCTCTTTGAGTCGTTTGATATGGCTTATGTGTGATGATAACTACCTAGCACCCAAATGTTGTAGTTCCGCTGCGCAAAGCATTTGGTGGGGTGTTAGAGATCTATTAATTGTACTAGTGGTTAACCTATCATAGGTTAATTAACGGTCCACAATTGAGGCTTTAATAATGGCAATCACTTAATGCAATTTTAAGGCAACCACGTGTCCATTCATAGAGGGATAAGCATACCATAAAAATCTTGTGTTCTAAGTTTATAAAAACATGTATTCCCCCTAGAGGGTTTTAAAATCATTTAATAACTAGTATAAAGCGAGGCTATAGACTCACCTTAGTATTTAGAGTAGTTGAAGACGATCGCCGACGATAGTAGATGCCCGATAAACACAACAACCGCGACCTAGTAAATAAGGTGCGTACATTAATAATAGACTCAAGAAATAAATCATACATAATAACATCAAACTCAAGAGTATAAAATAACGACAAATCCGAAAGAAAACCATACAAGTGATACTATTATATCTTTCTACACATTTACTTTATTATTCTATGCTTTTAGTAAAAATCTGTCGGAACATACTGAATGTCCAAGCTGTTTTCCCATATTTAGACAAAACAAAATTTCATGATACTACCTGAGGAACTCACATACTATATGTAGAAAGTCCTCCGAAGAGCCCATCAAAATATTTTACTTCTAAAGTTCCCTGCCCGACATATCTTTGACTTACAAAATTCGAACAGTTTAGCGACCTTGAATCACGAAACCATTTTGACCATTCTAAACAACTCCATTTAAAAAATCAACACTTGATTCTAAAAATAGACTCAAAACACTAACTATAGAGCCTGAGAACAGCCCTTGAATCGTTTCAAAACTCATTTTATAGTCCCCGAGATTCGATCCAAATATCGACAACAATTTTCGGATTGTGTCAACACTCGTCTCCCAGTACACGAAAATCAAATCATCATAACTTTTGATCCGTAATGAGTTAGAAGCTCTATCTTATACCGAAACGATCGTCTCGGAAATCTCTACAACAAAATCAAATGATCTCAGCCTATATCTAAACTTAAACACACGAAAAATCAGCCTAAACCCACTGATATAAATTACACTTTTAAAAATCACATCAGAACCTATTTTGACCCGTTTTTATCATCATCAACACTTTAAATAACCTATACCAATCATCCATAACAACACCTAACACCTATAAATCACTTGCATGTCACATGCATGTTACCAAAAATAAATAAACTCTTGCATACAATCAATAAAAATAAATATAATAACAATAACAAGTAATTGGAACCTTACCAACAATAATTTGGATCAAACACTCAAGAACACCAAAAAAATCCAAAATATTTCGTGGGTTTTGGCTATGAACACCAAGAAAAATTAATTTCCAATCTTCAATGGATTAGATCCATGATCCTAACAATAAAAACAATACATGCAACCATTAAAAATGGATCAAATTAACACTAGATCTTTATGAAAAATAAAGTTGTTGCATGTTGATAAAAATCATACCAAAATGTTCATCTATAAATTTTAGGAATGAGTCTATGATTGGATTTGCAAGATCTCAAAATTTGATGGTGATTTATGGTGGTGATTGTTTGGTCGTGGCCTAGAGAGAAGAAAAGGAGAGAAAACACACATCAAAAATTATGCATGCAACCATTTAAATCAATTATATAATAATAACACATCTTACAACAATAAAAATGGATCAAACATTACTTAATCATCATGAAAATCTTTGAAAAATAAAAGTACTTGCATGTTAGAAAATCTTATATCAAAATGATCACAATTAAATTTTAGGAATGGGACTTACCTTGGATTATCAAGATTCAAGTTAAAAAGATCAAAATCAAGGTGTTATGGTGTTGGGGGGGTTCACGGCCAAGAACAAACAAAGAAGAGAGAGAAGTAAAATTTTTTATGTTGGTGAATTGTATGTGTTTTTCTCTAGTGGAAAAATTATCTATAGTAATGGTGGAGGGTTGTTTTTGTAAATAGTGGATAGTTTTGGGCTAAAATGTAAATATTAGTTAAAAAGCCGGAAATGACTATCAGTGTAACACCCCATTTTGATAAATGGCGGGTCACACGTAATTATGGCGTGTCATCAAATCATGCTAGGTAAAGGTCTTAAAAACATTTATTGACCATAAAGACATAAGCCGGAATCAAACATCCGCAGTCTAAGTAGAACTCATCACACATGAATAATAATAGTACTGGAATGGAAAAGGACTAAACAATGTCCATGAAATGAAATAAAGTACTGAATGTAAAGTAAAGGAAATGCATAAAAAATAGAAGCCGGATAGCGTCCATCCGTATGCACGTACGGTGATAAGCCTACGAACGTCTTTGGGTACCTGCCGTTTTGAGAACATGAAACGAAAAACGACTGAGCATAACGCTCAATGTGACAACCCTGGTTTTGAGGTTCGTCACTTAGTTTTGTTTTGTGCTAGTTACGTGTCTTTACGTGTTTATGTGCTAATTGGTGTGAATAGATTGTGGTTTGGATATCGTTTCCGGTACGGGGTACCTTGTGAGTGGAACGATGTGTGATGATTTCATGTTCATGAGTTCACATGGTGGTGACTATGAAGTGAGATGGTGTTATTTAGAGGTTTTACGTATACGTATATGTATTATTATAATCGTATTTTTACGATTTACGGTTTAGCATTTAGAGGTCTCGGATGAGGTAATTAGTCATATGAATATTTTTTCGGATGGTTTTAAGTCATTTAGGACTTAGTTATAAAGTTTATTTCAAAATTTGAGATTTTTATTAAAAGTGTATATTTTACGTCTTTTACGGTAAAACGCGTAAATTTGACTAGTTTGACGGTTTTGAGGTTTTGGAAGCTTTAGGAGCTGAAATAAATTAAGGTAAATTAAGGTAATGTTAATAAAATAGTATTAAATTAATAAAAAAACGAAATTAGGGGTGTTTGGGTCGGTTTAGACGCACCAAAGAAAAGAAAAGGGGAAAAAGGGAAAAAGGGAATCGGGCTTTTGTATATGGGCCAAGGACTTGTTAGGAAAGTATAGAAAGCCTTATTTTTATCAAAACACTTCATAAAATCCCTGGAGATCAAGTATGGGTCGACATCCATGGAGAAAACTAGGGTTCTTCATCAAAAATCTTGTTTTCCAAAAAAATCTAAGGTAAAATCTTCAAACCCTTTTCAATTAAATTGTTTTTATGATTTCTTTAATCATCTTATGATGGATTTAGGTTAGGTTTTAATTTAAAAACAGTAAATTAATGTTGTATTAATCATAATATGATGATTACATAAACTAGGGCTTGTAATTAGAGGGATTAGGGTTAATTAATGAGGTTGATTTTGTTAAACCCGTTTTTAAAAACTGGGCAGAATTTTGAGTGAATTGTTTTGATCATATTGGGAGTTATACAAACTCTTATTTTGCAATCCACATATCCCTGGAAAGCTATTTGAAGTGGCTTTCCAATGCAAGAAACTAGAGTTAAATTGGAGGTCGGGAAGTGGGTTAAAAACAGGTTACAACAGTCGGAGGTCAAAACAGTTTTGAAGTCAGCCTGTTTTCTTTTTAAGTTTTGGGTTGTTTGGGGTACTTAGGGTTGCATTGGGATCTTCTCACGAACATGAGAGATGGTTTATATATTTTAGTAAGTATCTGCACTTGGGCTAAGGTTGTGGTTTAGGGTAAGACCCTCTAATAGTAACAAACTGTTTGTAAGTTTAAAGTCACTAAATCTGGAATGACAAAAGTATATATATATATATATCGGGGCCTTAACAGTAGCTTTAAGGTTGGGGCAAATGAGAGTTTCTAGCTAACATATGTAAGGGCATAAATATTTCCTTTACAGAGATCATGCGTATGTTTAAGTGGGCGTTTGGCTTATAGTTTGGAGACCTAAAACTGGGACTCTTTTGGGTAAAATGTTAACGGGATGGGTTATGAAGTAAAACGAGTTAAGGGCTTTATAGAGGGGTGTAATGAGATGCTTAGAGCATATATATAAGGTATATATATGGGATAAGGTTAGATGTCAATCATAGGTTGATGAGCCATTTTAGTGTTTGGTTCATGTTTTGATTATGTGTTTTTGGTTTGTTAGCTTTTTGCTAGTGCACGGATGTTTGAGGAAGCTCAATCAGGTGAGTTTCATAGTCCCATGTTTACTATTTATATTGACTTCCAAATGGGATGGAAGAGACACTGTGTTGATTTATTTTATAAATTGATGCTGTGAATGTTTTTAAGGTTTGTGATGGACTTGTGTGTACATTATGTGATTAACTGATATGTTATTCTTGATTGTATATGATTTGGATCGGGGGACACATGCCGTCTCAGTTATTGTGGTTTGACAAGGTAGGGGCCTTGGGATAGGTACATAGCGTGATCGCCTATGGGACCAATGGATAATGACAAAGTAGTGGCCTTGGGATAGGTACATAGTGTGATCATCTATGGTACCATGGTGTTTGGTAAGGCTGAGGGCCTTGGATTTTGGTTTGGAATGATTGATCTTGAATGTTAGTTGTTAATACATAATTGTAACACATTGTCCATATGTTATTGTGTTGATGGTTGTTACTCACAACGTTTTGGTATGATTTGGCGTTTGAGTCTAAACCTATGACTCTCACCAACTTTATGTTGACGTGTTTTAGTATCTCTTTCAGGTGAGTATGTGGTTAAGCTTGAGGATAGGAGTGGCTAGATTTGGATGCATTAGGATTGCATATAGAAGGAGATCCCCGTTCCTTCTTAGTTTACCTTTATGTTTTTTTTTGTTTGATAAGTGATACATGTTGGCACCTATATGTTTGTTTGGTTTATGTTTATTGTTTGTCTTGGGTAAGTGGAAGGACTGTTACCTACTTACCTAGACTCCTGCATTGTTGAGGTATTGTCATGACATTTGTGTCGCCATTTTTGTCCTTATATTTGCATTTAGTTATCTCTATAGACACGCTATTGTTGTGATGATATCCATACGTCGTGCCCCATATTCCGCCATGGTGGGGTGTGACAGAATGGTATCAGAGACAATGGTTATAGAGAATTAGGTTGCCTAGTCGTGTAGCCTAGTCTATAGCTTAAGGGTCCCTGCATATAGGCGTCATAGGAGTATGTGTGCATTTTATAATAATTGATGTGTTTGGATGTTATTTATTGCGATGTATTAACTAGTATGAATCGAACCATAGTATGTTCATACTTAGTCATATGTTATTTTTTTTTTCGGGCTTGTGACTAGTGCGGGTTGAACCATAATCGTCCACGCTAGTCATTGTTATATTTTGCTTAAATTGTACATTATAGTACATAATTTGGTACAAGGTAGTTTCTATCTTTTGTCGAGTTATTTTACATACCTGAGGTATGTTATTTTTCTTTTGATGTTTAAGTCATGTTCCCTAAGAATCGTGTGGTGGTTCGAGTTACTAGGAGTACATGGGTAGGAAGGATTTTAAGCTGTTTCCACTCTTATGGGCGACATAACTTATAACTGATTATGTTTTCGTTTTGGATTTAGTCTATGTTGTTTTAGCTAGACTATGGATTTCGGTATTCCAAGAGTTTTACTATGTTATTTTAATAGATGGGGTTTTGGACCTATTTGGTTATGTGGTTATGAGCTTATGTGAGTAGATGGATTTATGTGTTATATGTTGTATTGATTCTTATAAGTGTCATCATAGGAGGGAGTGCATTGGGAAAAGGGTAATTGTATAAGTATGGTGGTCAAGATAGTTATACAAGTACCACAACTTCAATGGGTTCTCAAGTATGATTGCATGAAAGAGAGTTAGTACATGCTTGTATATGATGAGATGTGGATTTTGGGTATATTTATAATATATGGGTTTATGTAACGGCTGCCTACGATATGGCTATTTTTATTAGTGTGTTATATGTTTTGGGTTATAGTCGTGTTGTGTGATTATGGGGTCACACGATATGGTTTGGTTTTGGAGGTGGGCTTTATGCCTTGTTGTGGCATGGTGAGATGGTGAGAAGGTGATTACTCGTATGGAAAAACGAGCGTATAAAGCGATTGATTGACTTACGTGTATGATAACGAGTATGTTTGGGAGATTCGATAGGTATACATATGCGGATGTATATATACTAATAGATGTTATGTTATGATTTACGGTCGTTCAGTAGTTATTATAACTTGAACGTACCTAGTACACTCTTGTGTTTAAACAATTTATTAGAGCTCGAGTTTGGTGGAGTTCCAACGAAGTTTTGAATCTTTTGAAGTGTGTCGTGTAGCGTACTCTTTGAGTTTCGTATTTCACGTGTACGTTTTAAAATGGTGTTTTTGGTTTCAAGCCTATTGAAATAACTTGGGATTTCTTTTGAGATAATGAAATATTTTGTGTTGGGTCTTGCATTTCTTTTGGTCGGTATATATTGAGTTAGGTGGTTGGTTGTATTCGGTAAAATAAGGGTAAGGTGTTGGAGTCGTGTTTGAAACAAGATGTAACATAGGATTTCTTTTAATCAACACTTATTTATTTCAAATTTTAAAAGACTTTCTTTAAAATAAAGCGAAGTAAAATTTCTTTCTACTTACATAGTTTATATAATTGGGTTTAACCGATTCACGTCATTTATAATTATTAATACAAGGTTAAATTGAGTTTATGAAGATTTCACATACAATTTTATCTTTCATTAATATAAAACTGTTTTGGTCATAACTTGTTCCTTTTTAAAGCTTTTTGGATGATTGAAAAGCCTAAAATTATGTACTCGGAACATACCTTTCAAATATTCAGAATGTATAGTCATGGGAGGTCAGTATCTTGGCCGAAATTATTGTACAAGTGTCGGGTTAAAGGTTGAGTTTGAATAGTAGTTTATTTTTATGATTTGGGATGCACGGGATACCTAGTTTTTGAGTTGAGTTTTGAGTTCGTCAAGAGGGTTGTTTGTAGATTGTTTGAGTCACATATATGTGGGAGGTAATAATAAATAAATAAAAAGGAGATATATATTCTTTTGGAAAAGTCGATCTTTTGCACGGTTTAAATAATATGTCGCGGGGCGTAATATGTTTTGGTTGCCATTGGGTGTTTATTGGATTATTTTTCGTTGTCATGGGTCATTTTGAATTGATACATGTTCTGGGTTTGAGTTTTCTTTTGAGTCTCGTGGTTTTTGACTTGTTTTAATTGGTGCACGTGAAATGTCGTTAGTTATCCGTGGGTTTGATTCGTTGATCGTATCTGATGGATTCAGGATGTAGTTTTGGTTTCGTATTGTTCGGGAGCGTTGAGGTAGTCATGTGAAAGACTTGGTCGCGCCTACACGATTAAGTAGGTGACCATGAGAGAACGGTCGGAACACCCTTAGTGGGGAGGAAAGAAGTTCGTAGACGAACTAATGTGGTCTGATGAGAGGAAGTGTTGGTCTGTTAAAATGCGTGTAGAATTTCGCAAGTAGAACGAGGTAGGAATTTATTCGTATTCCCGCTACTAGAGGATGCAAGGAGGACATAGTTGAAACTGCTAAGGATGTTGTATGAACGCTTCGGGTTTACGGTTATGCATTTGGCTTCGCCAAAGCACTAGCGGTTTTCACGGTGTCAATGAACCAAGTGTGCATGAACGTGTATAAACGAGTTGTCATCGGGAGCATCGACGACGTCTTGATCTACTCAAATCTGAGAAGGAGAGTGAGGCGAATTATGTGTTGGTTTTGGAGTGGAGTTATACGTGAGATTTTCGAGTGTGAGTTTTAGTATTAAGTTTACCATGATGAGTAGTTAGAGATGATGGCATATCATGGAACCAGCAAAGGGCGAAGTGAAGAAGGACGAGGAAGCATTTTGGAGGCTGAAGAGGTGGATTGGATAATGAGCCGATCTTGGCATTATCGAAAGGACTGGATGAATTCGCGAAGCATGACGATACGTGGAGCAAGGATTTGGATGTATACGAGAACGAAAAAGAAAGGCGGTTGCTTATACGTTGCAGGAACTGAAGATTTGGAAGAACTGGATAGACTTAGTTAGTGGAGCTGGATTGTTATATCTGCCTAGAATTCTAGAGGCATTTGGTGTACGAGACGTAGAGAATGATCTATACGGATCATGAACGTCTCCAACACATACTCAATCATCTTGATTGAACATTTGACAAAGATGATGGGTAGAGTTAAGTGATGTAAGAAAATTGCAAGGCCATGTACCATCTGGGAAAGGCAAGCATGGTTGATGAGACTTGGAGTAAGAAGAATGAAGTGAAGCTGAGACGAACTTGAACTATAGGGATGACGTATTAGGGTGGTTTGGATGAAGGATGTAGGTTGCACGAGTTGAGTTGTCTAAAGTAGAGAATGTAACACCCCCAAATTTATGCAACTCAATACAGCGGAAGACTAGTTGGTGTTACGGGATAGCACATTACTCACATCATAGACAACGCTTAAAAGTCGCGTCGTTTTAATAATAAAGAATTTCCATTCATAAATATCAAATTTACATAGGTCCCAAGTCAGATTATTTCATACAAAGTTTTACAAAGTATTTGAATGGAAATTATTGTTTAAGTGCGGGCCATGAATTCTTGTTGTCTTCCCGAGAATTACCTTCAAGTACCTGAGATAAAACATGTTAAAAGAAAAGGTCAGCGATAACGCCGAGTGAATTCATAGAGTTTAATAAATTCCATCAATATAATTTTGGTATAAGATTATTACCAAAAATCATTTTGTACAAATCATTGTAATAGGCCATAAAATAGCCAATAATCTTTGTATACAAATCCTTGTTAAAATCATAATATAGGCGTTTGCCTTAAAAATCATTATACGAGCCAATGTCGCAAAAACATCGTACAATACGTCTTATGACGTTGTATGAAAATAAAAACCGTTATATGAATATGGTTATGAAAACCAAAACACGAACATAATATCAATAGTATGACCCTGTATTGCTAGTCAGGCAATACATCGTAATTCGGTGCGTCTAGTAGTATTTCGTTAACTGGATTATTATAAGCCACATGACATTGTTACCTTACTATCACAACAACGGGTAGCTAACCCGATTTCAAATTTGCCCATCTAAGTTAGCGTGTCATCACAAAGGTCACGTTATGGAAATCTTCTCATACATAAATTCGCTTACCAATCAATGTGGCACGACGGGGATCAACCGTCAAGGCGCGAACTGGGGTGATCGTCCCCAAATAGTACTATTAAATGTATAAGCGTCTACCAAATCCCGGTAGTTCACAATTCATGCTAATGGGACTTTTAGTGACATAACCTAACTTTAATAATCCATTTTATTTCATCTATCGGGTCCTTTAATCATTTATCGGGTCATACAATCGGGTCATACAATCATTCGGGTCCAAATCAATAAACAAACAATCGGGACAAATGGTGTCCTATTTTATAAAAACTAACATGTTATCTCCCTCACGGGTTTATAAAACATTTCATAAAAACATTTAAAAGATTGCGAGGCTATGAACTCACGTTGATGTGGGAAAGCGGGTTATCGGCAACTCGGACGTACGGTACGTGCTTTAATCACAGAAACCTAGACAAATAATACTCGTCTTAGACTCATGTCCAATGATTTTATAAAAATAACAATTATGTATACATATGATGATTATATATATATGATGATCAAGTGGGTTTACATATTCCCTTTTACTCATTTTAGTGTTTACGTATTGGTATTTTCTTACTAGTTTACTAGTTTTACCTATTTACGTGTTTTAAGTCCAATAAACTTATTATAAGTTCTTTAACTTGTATTAATCCATGTTATTCTTATATTATCAGTATCTACACTTTAAAAGTTGAGCCTAAATGGGTTAATCCCAATAAATAAGTTTATAAGTGTTTTAGTCCATTTTGTTGTATTATTAGTCCAATAACGTTAACGTAACCCGTTAATGTCCGTATGTTATATAGTTCGGGTTTTATCGGTTTTTTTACTTGTTATATATGTTTATATATCAGTATATGAGTTTTATAAAGTTTACATTAGACGGGTCCAACCGTCTAAGTTTTATTTAGCAAAAACGTTAATTTTACGGTAATAGCCGAAAAAGTCGTAAAAATCATGTTTATAGTTTTATAAGTTATAAAACTTAACAAGTTACCATTTTTATAAAATGTCCACTTGTTTATCCTTATAAATATTTATATAAATGTATTATATAAATGTATTATATAAGTTAGTGGGTTTTAATTTACATTTTATACTATTTTTATTTGAGTGCTTATATAATACTATTATACTTTAATTTCCAAAATCTGATTTTTATTTTCATCTCCACCAAAACTACCATACCTAGAGTTCTATATGGAGATAGAAGCTCAAAATTTTATGACATAAACTACATGATATGTGCTACATTTAACTCTTTTATAGCTACTGTTGAATCATCTTCTAAGTATTTTCTAAAAATTGTCCAAAACAGTGAACTCAGATTTGTACTTTAAACTTGTTTTGATCATATCTCACTCATTACAATGATTCCGTTGCATGACCAACTCTCACATGTGTACAAGACCCATAGCTTACTGTAAATACATTAATCTATGCCATTTTTATCAGTTCATCATTTGATTCTTTACTGTTATATACAGCCAACAAATTTAAACAAGATTTTAGCCTTGTTTCTTATAGTCTTTCATCTTTTTAAGCATGTTTATCAACACCAAATCCCCACAAAATATTTTTAATCATCATTCATCATTCATCATCATATACATATACATAAGTAAAAGAAATAAAAGATTACATAATCAAAAATAACAAGAGGATGAGGCGGACAATCTTTATACCACCAAGTTGATGTAGGTTGTGATTTGGACATGGATTTTGATGGAGAAACTTGTGGATAACCAAGACCATCTTCAAAACCACCAATCTTCATAAACTCCTTGTGGAAAATCAGCCCCAAGACTCCATGGAACTCCTCCTTGGATGTTATAATCACCACCATTCAAGAGAGCTTCAAGAGGGCATCATCATATGTATGAATAACATAGGATTTTGTGGTTAATTTTGATCAAAATAGGGTGTTTGTGGGAGAGAGTGGACGACATCTTAGAGAGAGGGAGGAGAAGGATGAAGTTGTTTGCATGAGTTGCAAAATGAGAAGTGGTTTATGTTTAAGCTAGTTAGTGGTTTTGGAAGAGGTAGCTTACATTGTAAGCTTACAAGTTAACAAGTGTTAACTTGTTAAGGAAATCTTGACACCTAAGGGTGGGTGACATAGTTTTGCCGTCCCATGTGTAGGGGGTGGGGCAAAACTTGTTTTTGTCTAATCCCCAGTTATTTACGGGTACTCCTCGATTCTAGTTTCCTCGATTTGCGTGCCCTCGGGTCGTTTTACGAAAAACGTTTTTATAAATTATGAATCAACGGCACAAAACGAATCTAATAAAAATTGTCTCATCAAAAACGGAGTTCGAAAACGTAAATACGTAATCCTAAGGTTTCCGGTTTAGTCGTAAAGGACGTTAAATTAAAATCGTAAGTCCTAATCTCTTCTCGTAAATTTGTGAGTTTATGAACCGACACAAATTTAAAACTCCAAAATAATATTCATGGACAAATTTATTTTCTGAAATGTCAGACTGTCACCAAAATGGTGTATGTAAACGTAAGCACGTAACGTAGAATCCTCCGCTTTAGACGTAGTCGATGCTACTTCAAGACGTAAATCCAAATTTCTTCCCAAAAATAAGTGAGTTCATAATATAACATTAAAATAATGTTTTCAATTAAATATTAAGAATAAAATATCAATCATAAATTGACGGATTGTCACAGCATTTACCCCTAAACAGGATCTTTGTCCTCAAAGATCATCTTACTACTCGCTTCTTATAGAGTTAAAGCCATGTGGGTATTTCCTCCACATTCGGTCTTTTCTCACAAGTGCAATTCATTACAATACGCGAGTTTCATCAAACATCACTACAGGAACAAGATCAGGCTAAATGTTGACTTACTTTCTCTATCCATGATGTTCACGGGTTTCTGATGAATGCAACTTTTCGCCGATCTAAGCTTTATTAAGAAGAATTCAGATTTTCACTTGATAGATATTCCATCAAGTTCGATATACGAATCATAATTCACGCAGCTCTTGAAGTCCTAGGGTAGATCCAACTTGTATGTCTTTCAAACCAATCTTTTTACATCATCTCTATGGTCCCATACTACGGGGACTTATATCCCATGATTTGTTAGATCATTAATTCATTTTTCCAAGGTTAAATTTTTTGGCATAACTTCGCTACCCATCTGGCACTTCAAGATCTACATTTCATATTCACATAACCTCTTGCCCACTACCGGCAGTCAATAATTAGATCCTAATTTCAACAATCATTTCAGGTCTCGCGGGTCGAGTATTTCGTAAGGTTAGGTTCGCCATCATAGGAAACCTTAAACCTAAAAGACATGTCCAACTCACAATGGGTGTATGTCGGGTGTCTTCATCTCAACTCCTGCTTACAGATGCTCTAATATATAGATCCTAACAAGATTAGATCTCGATCCTAATACGATAGTTATCAAGGATAATCTCTCCAAAGGGAAACGATTTTGCAGTCTATCACCAAAGGTCAATCATTCAAACATAAAATAGTGCTTATAGTATTTTGTATCGTTACTTTACCTCGTCCCTTCGATTTGGGGTGGTAAATGAGTACTCTCATCAAGGTTCGTTCCTAATGACTTCTGAGCAAATCTATAGAAATTCGATGCGAAGCGAGGATCTTGATAGAGATGTTCGATACAGGCACACTATGTTTACATAACTCTTTTGCATTTATCATTAACGGGAATGATATTAGAGATTTGGTCAGTCTGTCGACGATGACCCAAATCGAATCAAATTCAGATGACGACCTTTGCAATAGCTAGACGTTTACTAATGTATGAGGCGATGTCTGCCTTCATAATTTGTCATTAGTACAACTTCTTTAGACAATGATACTTCTAGTCATAAATGACATAAATAGAATACTTATACTTACAAATTCCAACATAACTAAATCTCAAAATCTCCATATTTAGGCAACCTCAAGTGGCCTTTTATATATGTAACGTCATCGACTTCTTAATTCTAATGGTTCACATTAGTCGCAAACCACTTTTTATTATCTATATTATTCTTTTTACAATCATCGGCTATTTTTAGATTGTTCGGCAATTTATTTTGCACCTTCATTATTAAGGAACATGTCCTCGTTGGTTCTTCGTCTTTTATACATAATGTGTCAGTAATTACGTTCACTTTCCTGCTGAAATAAATATCATAACCGTATTTATTCAAAATTCTTTCTTTATATTTTCTAAGTTTTAGTTTCGTCTCAACTATCATTTTTATCAGTTTTGCTTAATCTGATGTTTTAAAGCGTTGATAATTATTACAACTAATTAAATAAATATTTAATTTTTATGAAACGTAAACACAAAAAGTTTTTAAAGTTTCTCAGTTTGTCCAATTATATAGAGGTGTTCAAAATAAAATTTGAATTTAATTAACACGATTTTTGTTGATTTATCGAAAATATTTAATAAGATTCGTAAATGTTCGAAAAATCTTTGGTCCAAATTTTCTTAGTTGAAAAGCAAAAATTGTCGTTTCAAATTTCAAGTCATAAGTTATATAGTTTCCTCAATTTTTCTTAAGTTGTTTAGAAGTATACACAAACATTTACCCCTAAACAGAAGTTTAGTTAAATGGTTTGTGTATAAGGGAATAATCCCTTAAAAATCCTTTGTTAAAGTATTTGTCAAAACATATTTGCATTTTCTTTTTGTTACAACCCAAAGTCTCAAATGGCTCAAATAATGTAAAGGGTTAAGTCTTTAATCACATGTTAAATATTTAAAATACATGTTTTCATTGTTCGGCCAATTTAGGGCAATCTATAAATAATTATTAACTCCTGTTTATTCTTATAAACAAACAAATGATCCTTAATGATCACAAGCATGACTTTATCAAATCACAGCCTACACACGTGATTCAGCAAATTTATGAATGCTACATGTGCATTGGTCAATCCAAACGTCACCACGTGAAACTCATAATGTTCATTACAAGTTTTGGATGTAATGATTGGAGTAGATAATCTTTTTCGCGGGCGCGAAGTTGATGATAACCATGCCATGGATCAAATTGCTAGAACCTTGTAAATGATCGAACAAATCTTCCATTTCGAGTTATGGATATCGTTTTCGATTGTCAATTTACTCAGTTCACAGTAATCTAAAAATATAAGGAATGATAACACCATAGCTCTTCATGATGACGAGCTCGGTAGAATAGAATCTTTCTCCGACAACTCTCTCAGTTGTACGGTAATTCCTTTAATTCAGATGGTGCTGTCGTACAGTGCACAAGCCACAGGTGCAGCACCGAGAATTTAATCAATACCAAATTCAACTTGCCTTAATGGCGAAAGTCTGGGTAATTCATCATCAAATACCTCCTAAAGTTTCAGATAACGAAAACATCTTTTAATAAATTCATATTAGGTTCTTTCTAGATTATAATATCTATGACTAATTCACAACTATTCATGGTATAATTTCAAGTCTAAATGCAGTATATGGTCATCCATCAAGAATTATTTAAATAACTTTTGATAATCAACATCTTATCTTTTAGGGGAATTCTACTCGAGTTCCCATCAATTAAGACAATGTCGTCATGTCATAAACAATCAATTCATCTACTGGCATTATCAACTTTCCAGTTTCATCACCGTTGATAAGATGTGAACTTCTCAAAAGACTAATAATAATTCATAATCCTTCACAAATTCAAGGATATATGGAGACACAACTAACCTTAAAAAGAGTAAGGTTAACGCATAATCTATGCGAGAGAATTTCAAATCAGATACCGACGAAAACATTTAACGAATATGAATATATCCCATGTTTTCATAATTTGAGTACGCATTCGAAAGCTCCTCGGATCGTTACCCAGGTCATTCAAATGAAATCTAATCAAAAGAAATGATAGGAACGTCGATACATCCAGTCGGGTATCAACACTCGGTAATCAGATACTTTTCCTAAGAATCTTACAACGGGAGAATTGGACAAGAAGGGAATATCAATTTGTCAAATAAGAAAATTTCCACAGATGAGTAAATTCGACTCAGAAGAATAAATAGTACGGGCACATATGTAGGTGTCCCTATCAATATGTCCCTATTTTTCATTTCTTGCATATCTCATAAAATTTTAATCTTTCACAATCTTCAAAGAAAATTTAGTGTTTATTAATCAGTTTCATGGTGACTACTAATCAGCCTTGCATGGTCCATTCCAAATTGTATGTAGGCGCGCAACTATATACAATTTCAAGATTAACGATGCAATACTTAGTTCGTCAAAATTTTATCATCCATGTTTATAGTAAAATCATTTTCATGCTTACTTCTTAGATAAGAATCAAGAATAAATTTACAAAGATTTTCTTTATTATGAAAACAATTAAGTTCTCCGAGGTACTTTATAAACAACCTCATTTCGATAACAATCACTTATAAATCTTACTTTGAATAATCCTTATAGTGATGAATTTTCAATTTTTCTCAAAGGATACTGTTTTAACTTTATAAAAACAATGAGTGGTCTGCAAAGGAGTGATGAAAAGTTGTTCACCAAGAACTAACTTACAATATGATAGGAAATGAGCTTTATCCAAATAATCATGAGGTTCATGACCTCGATGGCACTCAAGAATACAAAGAGAATAATCCACAACGTAACTCAATTCAAGATGAGTACTTGTTCAATGGTTGCATCACTAATGCGAACATTAGGATATAGCAATAAAGGATAGATAACATCGATACATGTAGAATTTAGCAATCAAAGGTAGTCTTTTCATTAATCACAAACAAGTCTAAATTGTACCGTAACAAATTAAGTGTCACAATGTCATACAATTCCAAGAACTCATCCTACCGACTGATGTCTCAGTTAGGTTAGGGATTATTTTTAAAAGATACCACAATGAATACTAATCTACAAAAGTCATTAGGTGTTCCACATGTCCCGAAAGATCCATCGGTCCCAATTCAGAAGAAGATTTCTTCAATTAATTTCTTGGACACTGGGCATCCTCATTAGTGGACAACGGCCTAGGAACAACCCTTAACACGAATCAACAATCAATTAAAATCTTATAATTCAATCACAAAACTTAACGACTTCCTCTTAACAATCTCATATTCCATACGAGTTAAACTTTTATTTATTCAAGTTTTAACCAATTTTATACTCAATTCGATATCCTACTTTATTTTCCAATACTTTCAATCTTTATTCTTAGGCCTTAAAAGGGCAATAAAAGCTCGATATGAATAACACTTAATTTCCAATCCTATATCTCTTACAACAACAATTATCAAATGAGTCACTAGTATGAGATGACTCATACATTCAATTAGACTTCTCGGAAAGGTATTAGTGGCATGAGACTTTTGGGTAATGGTTCCAATGACAGCCTCAAGTGCAACATTCACCCTTTCGATTTCAATTTAAGAATTGGATGATAACGAATCAGATGACATCTTTCTAGGTGGTAACGTTTTGTAAAACTCCACTCTATAAGGAAAGATCGTCATGACATCGATATCAGATTTAATCTCGCCAATTCTTTTTCAATATCACAATCAACTAATATCTACATTTCTACGAATATCAACCATTTGTTGGGATCATAAATATCCACAACTTGGTTTAGATCTAGGATAGCTAGAATTCCTATGAGAATAGCTTCGATTAATTTACTAGGGGATTTAGGGTTTCTTGTGACAATCGACGTCGTATAAATACCTCGTATAAATATCAAAATAATCATCAAACAATCATGTAATCAAATTACATCATATATATATATATATATATATATATATATATATATATATATATATATATATATATATATATATATATATATATATATATATATATATATATATATATATATATATATATATATATATATATATATATATATATATATATATATATATATATATATATATATATAATCCAAGTTATATATCTATATTAAAATAACACTTCTCAGTCTGGCCTTGTCGGTAACTCGGGAATTCTTCGGCACCGTTATAGTCAAAAGATTTTTAGACATTTTTAGAAAAATGTTTATAGTTAAAAGATTTTGAAATGTTTTATTCAAAACCTTGGTTTTAAAAATCTTTCGTTCTCTATAACGAGAGCTCTGGTACCAAACTGTAACACCCCCAAATTTATACAACTCAATACAGCGGAAGACTAGTTGGTGTTACGGGATAGCACATTACTCACATCATAGACAACGCTTAAAAGTCGCGTCGTTTTAATAATAAAGCATTTCCATTCATAAATATCAAATTTACATAGGTCCCAAGTCATATTATTTCATACAAAGTTTTACAAAGTATTTGAATGGAAATTATTGTTTAAGTGCGGGCCATGAATTCTTGTTGTCTTCCCGAGAATTACCTTCAAGTACCTGAGATAAAACATGTTAAAAGAAAAGGTCAGCGATAACGCCGAGTGAATTCATAGAGTTTAATAAATTCCATCAATATAATTTTCGTATAAGATTATTACCAAAAATCATTTTGTACAAATCATTGTAATAGGCCATAAAATAGCAAAAAATCATTGTATACAAATCCTTGTTAAAATCATAATATAGGCGTTTGCCTTAAAAATCATTATACGAGTCAATGTCGCAAAAACATCGTACAATACGTCTTATGACGTTGTATGAAAATAAAAACCGTTATATGAATATGGTTATGAAAACCAAAACACGAACATAATATCAATAGTATGACCCCGTATTGCTAGTCAGGCAATACATCGTAATTCAGTGCGTCTAGTAGTATTTCGTTAACTGGATTATTATAAGCCGCATGACATTGTTACCTTACTATCACAACAACGGGTAGCTTACCCGATTTCAAATTTGCCCATCTAAGTTAGCGTGTCGTCACAAAGGTCATGCTATGGAAATCTTCTCATACATAAATTCGCTTACCAATCAATGTGGCACGACGGGGATCAACCGTCAAGGCGCGAACTGGGGAGATCGTCCCCAAATAGTACTATTAAATGTATAAGCGTCTACCAAATCCCGGTAGTTCACAATTCATGCTAATGGGACTTTTAGTGACATAACCTAACTTTAATAATCCATTTTATTTCATCTATCGGGTCCTTTAATCATTTATCGGGTCATACAATCGGGTCATACAATCATTCGGGTCCAAATCAATAAACAAACAATCGGGACAAATGGTGTCCTATTTTATAAAAACTAACATGTTATCTCCCTCGCGGGTTTATAAAACATTTCATAAAAACATTTAAAAGAGTGCGAGGCTATGAACTCACGTTGATGTGGGAAAGCGGGTTATCGGCAACTCGAACGTACGGTACGTGCTTTAATCACGGAAACCTAGACAAATAATACTCGTCTTAGACTCATGTCCAATGATTTTATAAAAATAACAATTATGTATACATATGATGATTATATATATATGATGATCAAGTGGGTTTACATATTCCCTTTTACTCATTTTAGTGTTTACGTATTGGTATTTTCTTACTAGTTTACTAGTTTTACCTATTTACGTGTTTTAAGTCCAATAAACTTATTATAAGTTCTTTAACTTGTATTAATCCATGTTATACTTATATTATCAGTATCTACACTTTACAAGTTGGGCCTAAATGGGTTAAGCCCAATAAATAAGTTTATAAGTGTTTTAGTCCATTTTGTTGTATTATTAGTCCAATAACGTTAACGTAGCCCGTTAATGTCCGTATGTTATATAGTTCGGGTTTTATCGGGTTTTTTTTAATTGTTATATATGTTTATATATCAGTATATGAGTTTTATAAAGTTTACATTAGATGGGTCCAACCGTCTAAGTTTTATTTAGCAAAAACGTTAATTTTACGGTAATAGCCGAAAAAGTCGTAAAAATCATGTTTATAGTTTTATAACTTATAAAACTTAACAAGTTACCATTTTTATAAAATGTCCACTTATTTATCCTTATAAATATTTATATAAATGTATTATATAAGTTAGTGGGTTTTAATTTATATTTTATACTATTTTTATTTGAGTGCTTATATAATACTATTATACTTTAATTTCCAAAATCAGATTTTTATTTTCATCTTCACCAAAACTGCCATATCTAGAGTTCTATTTGGAGATAGAAGCTCAAATTGTTATGAAATAAACTACATGATATGTGATACATTTAACTCTCATATAGCTACTGTTGAATCATCTTTTAAGTATTTTCTAAAAATCGTCCAAAACAGTGAACTCAGATTTGTACTTTAAGCTTGTTTTGATCATACCTCACTCATTACAATGATTCCATTGCATGGCCAACTCTCACATGTGTACAAGACCCATAGCTTACTGTAAATCCATTAATATATGCCATTTTTATCAGTTCATCATTTGATTCTTTACTGTTTTATACAGCCAACAAATTTAAACAAGATTTTAGCCTTGTTTCTTATAGTCTTTCATCTTTTTAAGCATGTTTATCAACACCAAATCCCCACACAATATTTTTAATTATCATTCATCATCATATACATATCTATCTTATAATTAAATCAAGATAAAAAAACAATACGTGGCACAATTCCGAATAAAGAAGTAAAGAAAAAATCTGATGTGGCAATCTAGGAGGAAATTTCGTTTTCCACTCTTCGGCTTCTTTGTTGAAACAAAAATTTTTTCAACCAGTCTGCCAAAATCTCACCCACATTCTACAACAAATAACCGTCCCCCCTCTTTCACAACCATATTCACTACACTCTATCAATTACAGTATTTATTTTATCACTTAAATTATTTTCAACCAGTCTGCCAAATCTCAAAATATGTCGCTCATAATCGACATCAATATTCATAATCACCATAGATGAACTACAAGTCTACAATAAATGATGTTAACCATTGTGTTTCACGTGGGTAAGTTTTTTGATATATTTTTTTGTTAATTGTGATATCTAGGCTTAATTCTTCTAATAAGCTCTTTGTATTTGTTGAAAAGGAAATTAAACCATTAAAAAACTGTACTAATACTTTTTGCAATAAGTGTTTGATGAAATGCTTCATCCATATAATTAACTTTTGATTTTCTGATATTTGTAGGAAACTATTATCTTGGTTTCTAAATAAAGTTGCTAGCGTATGTTTGACAGTGTATATTATTTGAGTAATTGTCAAATAAGACTTTATGGTACAAGGGTTATTTTTATTGAAAGATTTTTAGTCTTCTTTTTATCCGCAATGTTGAATGATTTTACATTATGCTGCATAGTCCTAAACCCATATGGTCACTCTATTATTCATGATATTAGTCATATCTAATAGACATATTGGATAAATTAAGAAACCAGTAATACTTATATTCGTTTCATGTTTAGATTCATAATTTGCTAAAACAAGCCCGAAATTGTAGTTCATGTTTCATGAACGTAGTCCATTGTTAATTGGACTTAAGAATTTGTTCTGTCGTAAAAGTATTACAATGTTGTTTTCTGGTTTTTTTGCAGCGAATCCCCAAAAGGCGCAAATGATGCATCTACCTTTCAAAAATAGGTTTGCCTGTCTTCACAATTTTTAAGGCTGTTGTATACATTTTTTAAGGAAGCAATTATAAAATGATGTTTCTTAATTTATCTTTTGCATATTGAACAAAAAAAATAGATTATATTCTTCATTATTGGTATTTTGTATGACCTGCGCATTTACTATGTTGTAAGACGATGTGGATGAGGCTCTCACAACCTGTATTTCAGAACTTATAATTAAATCAGGATAAAAGCAAAATACGTGGCGCAATTTCATACAAATAACAAACGAAAAAATATGACGTGTTTCATTATCCACCAATCTCTCCTTTTCAGGCCCTAAAATTGAGACACTCCCTCCCACGACCCTAAAACTGAAAATGGCAGTTCCGATTAAACCATATTCAAGTCACATTTCATTCATTGACCTTTATTTTGTTGAAACAAAAGTTATTTTCAACCAGTCTGCCAAATCTCACCCACGTTCTACAACAAATAACCGTCCCCCTCTTTCACAACCATATTCACTACACTCTATCAATTACAGTATTTATTTTATCACTTAAATTATTTTCAACCAGTCTGCCAAATCTCAAAATATGTCTCATAATCGACATCAATATTCATAATCACCATAGATGAACTACAAGTCTACAATAAATGATGTTAACCATTCTGTTTCACGTGGGTAAGTTTTTTGATATATTTTTTTGTTAATTGTGATATCTAGGCTTAATTCTTCTAATAAGCTCTTTGTATTTGTTGAAAAGGAAATTAAACCATTAAAAAACTGTACTAATACTTTTTGCAATAAGTGTTTGATGAAATGCTTCATCCATATAATTAACTTTTGATTTTCTGATATTTGTAGGAAACTATTATCTTGGTTTCTAAATACAGTTGCTAGCCGTATGTTTGGCAGTGTATATTATTTGAGTAATTGTCAAATAAGACTTTATGGTACAAGGGTTATTTTTATTGGAAGATTTTTAGTCTTCTTTTTATCGGCAATGTTGAATGATTTTACATTATGCTGCATAGTCCTAAACCCATATGGTGACTCTATTATTCATGATATTAGTCATATCTAATAGACATATTGGATAAATTAAGAAACCAGTAATACTTATATTCGTTTCATGTTTAGATTCATAATTTTCTAAAACAAGCCCGAAATTGTAGTTCATGTTTCATGAACGTAGTCCATTGTTAATTGGACTTAAGAATTTGTTCTGTCGTAAAAGTATTACAATTTCTGGTTTTTTTTGCAGCGAATCCCCAAAAGGCGCAAATGATGCATCTACCTTTCAAAAATAGGTTTTCCTGTCTTCACAATTTTTAAGGCTGTTGTATACATTTTTTAAGGAAGCAATTATAAAATGATGTTTCTTAAATTATCTTTTGAATATTGAACAAAAAAAAATAGATTATATTCTTCGTTATTGGTATTTTGTATGACCTACGCATTTACTATTTTGTAAGACGATGTGGATGAGGCTCTCACAACCTGTATTTCTGAACTTATAATTAAATCAGGATAAAAGAAAAATACGTGGCACAATTTCATACAAATAACAAACGAAAAAATATGACGTGTTTCATTATCCACCAATCTCTCCTTTTCAGGCCCTAAAATTGAGACACTCCCTCCCACGACCCTAAAACTGAAAATGGCAGTTCCGATTAAACCATATTCAAGTCACATTTCATTCATTGACTTTATTTTGTGTTTGATGAAGAACCTCTCGATTTAATCATATTTTCTTTCATTTTATTTTCTGATCAGATGAAGAACCTTTCAACTTTGGGTGAATAGTGTTCGTTATGCACTTTTCACAATCAAGCAGTTCAAGAAACATACATAATAAATATTATGAAAACCCATTATCAATTGCCACATCGACTGAAGATTTGCGCTTATTAAAGAACCAGGTATGAAAAAATCAACATTTATGTTTTTTTTGGGTTTTTTTGCAAGTAATATAATTTTATGGCGTGGTATTGATTGGATTTTGTAATTAGAATACGAGTGAGAGAAATGAGAGGGTGGTTGTGATGAGGTGCACGGTGATTTATCATGTGGCTTCTTTTGAGTTCTTTAATAGTGATTAGAAAATCAGGTCAACGAGCATCATAATACCTAACTCTTCAATTATAGGCTATTGTTTTCGTTTATGTTTATAACCATGTTTGGGAATGATTTTTGGCCTAAAAACAAGTACTATATCAAAAGAAATAAGCAATATGGTTTAAATAGTGATGGTTGTGATAAAAGGGTATAATTTTGGGTACTTTTTGTTCAAGTAATGTGTACATGCTTTTGGGATGTATTGGAATTGCTAATTATTATTGCTTAATTATTTATCGTCTTTTCAAATAATTTTGATAATTTGGTATTGAAATATTCTTGCTTACACCCATATGTATGATGAAACAATGCAAATTAATGCAGGCTGATCAAGTGATAAAGGAACAGGAGCAAAACATGTTAAAGGTGCGATGCATATTGTGAGCTATAGCTCAAACCTCAGTATATGTTACAAGTGCAATGCATATTTCAGTTTTTATTAGATCTGACGTACTATCATTGTGACCTGATGGATGTCGCAAAGTTGATGGAATTTTATGGTATGTTTTAAAATGTTAGTAAAATTCATTTTTTTATGTTATTTTTTTAGTGTTATAGTAGATATATTAGTTAATGTATGTGGTAATTTAGGGAATCGAGTTTATGTTGTAGAATGAACAAACAATGAACTCAAGAGGAATCAAGGGTATCAAGCTCCAAGAACAAAAGATGACTAGCCGCAAATCTACTTCGATCAAAAGGTTGTCGCTGTGCTTAAGTCCTTGCCTATAACAGGTGACACTCTACACTTCTGTTCGTATTTATTCTATTTTGATAGTGCATTATGTATCTTGGTGATTCTTGGTACGTGAATTATTCTACATTCAGACCACTTAAATCTATCTTATCATATTTTAGTTACATATCCATGTCTCACATACTATTACTCATATGTATATTGATGATTTTCATATCCTCTACATGTGAACATCATTATAAGCTGTTTCATTTGGATTTGCGTTTTCAGTTTCACATTACATCAACACCTTTGTTGGTGTATCGAGTTACTGTTATTTTCCGTTTATGAAGATATAATAGGTCTCAAGATAAGCAGAATGTTCAAAACCAATATTACAAAGACAAAGCTACTGATTAACTAATTAAAGGACCAACAAAAAAATAGCAACGTGTTACTGTAGGGTATATTGTCGTTTGTTATGTCCCTTATTTCATGAATATAATTATATTTGGAATTTGATTTCCCGGGTCATTAACTAGAGTTTCTCTATTCGGTGCCAGGGATCACACGATGCCTTATAGCCAAATTGACTGAACAAAGAAATAAGGTTACTTAGAAGATGTGAATACTGAGGGCAATGATCGTGATTATAAGTAAACACATTCTCCACCTTTCGTAGATGGTTAGAGGGAATTAAGGGTAAAATAGTTTGCATTTCTAGAAGAAATTATGGAATTGTGCCAAGTAGGAAAAGACTAACTGCCTTAGTGTGAATATGCATAATGGAGTTCTATATTAATGGCTACTCTATATCGAAACACGCTTAATCTGAAAATGCAGGTTTGGAGCTCTATATTTTTGTTGATCATAACATGAAATTCAGTTGTGAAAACAAGATACACAGATGGTTTCTAAAGTTTTTGTCGGTGTATACCATGGGCCTTATAACTAATGAAATTGTGTCCAACACAAGACTTTGAAACATGAAGGGAATAATAAGCAAGTAGTGAATGTATAGAGCATGTAGAAAAAGAATTGATGTTACCTATCTGACGTAATTACTACTAATTTAATTATGGCTTATGATTACAGATTTCTTGATGCATCACTATTATTTATTGCTAATATATGTTTTGTTTTTAGGTGTTAGTGGAATTAACTAGAGTCATTATCTTCGGGTCGTTAGGACGTGCTAAAGCAAAATTCAATGTTTAATTGCGAATGATTAAAACATGTAGGAAGAATAGACTCTTTTGAAGAGAAAGACGTTGTGAAGCTGCCAAGATATATAGAGGAGATATTGTAAATGGAGATGCACTTCTGTGACTGATCGGCTCATTTCGTTTGGGTTGGTGAACTGGATGGTGCCTATGTGGAACTCCTAAGAGGAATTGCAAACCCTCTTGGAATTAAGACAATTCTTATTTTTAATCAATTTTTCTGTGTATAGTTCTATGTACAATGGATAATGTGTGATCACTGATGTAACTTTGCCAAATATACGTGAATGGCTTATAATAGGTATACCCTCTTGGATTGTTTAATGTTATTTATTTCATTTACTTTAATCAAAGTGTTTCTTTTGTTACTTTTGACTTGGGGTACTGGAAGTTCTACTTTGTATTACATTTGATTTTTTAAATTCGCAATAGAAATATCACATTATTCTAATATAACTCCCTTAATATATCTGCTACAAAGTTTGCATTACGCTATAATTATTGAATCTTGACACTCAAAATACTGTTAAACAAATTTAGTCAGATATTGAGAAAATCGTCCATCGGACGGGCAGAGACCTAGTACATAAGTAAAAGAAATACAAGATTACATAATCAAAAATAACAAGAGGATGAGGAGGACAATCTTTATACCACCAAGTTGATGTAGGTTGTGATTTGGACATGGATTTTGATGGAGAAACTTGTGGATAACCAAGACCATCTTCAAGACCACCAATCTTCATAAACTCCTTGTGGAAAATCAGCCCCAAGACTCCATGGAACTCCTCCTTGGATGTTATAATCACCACCATTCAAGAGAGCTTCAAGAGGGCATCATCATATGTATGAATAACATAGGATTTTGTGGTTAATTTTGATCAAAATAGGGTGTTTGTGGGAGAGAGTGGACGGAATCTTAGAGAGAGGGAGGAGAAGGATGAAGTTGTTTGCATGAGTTGCAAAATGAGAAGTGGTTTATGTTTAAGCTAGTTAGTGGTTTTGGAAGAGGTAGCTTACATTATAAGCTTACAAGTTAACAAGTGTTAACTTGTTAAGGAAATCTTGACACCTAAGGGTGGGTGACATGGTTTTGCCGTCCCATGTGTAGGGGGTGGGGCAAAACTTGTTTTTGTCTCATCCCCAATTATTTAGGGGTACTCTTCGATTCTAGTTTCCTCGATTTGCGTGCCCTCGGGTCGTTTTACGAAAAACGTTTTTATAAATTATGAATCAAGGGCACAAAACAAATCTAATAAAAATTGTCTCATCATAAACGGAGTTCGAAAACGTAAATACGTAATCCTAAGGTTTCCGGTTTAGTCGTAAAGGACGTTAAATTAAAATCGTAAGTCCTAATCTCTTCTCGTAAATTTGTGAGTTTATGAACCAACACAAATTTAAAACTCCAAAATAATATTCATGGACAAATTTATTTTCTGAAATGTCAGACTGTCACCAAAACGGTGTATGTAAACGTAAGCACGTAACGTAGAATCCTCCGATTTAGAAGTAGTCGATGCTACTTCAAGACGTAAATCCAAATTTCTTCCCAAAAATAAGTGAGTTCATAATATAACATTAAAATAATGTTTTCAATTAAATATTGAGAATAAAATATCAATCATAAATTGACGGATTGTCACAAAGAATGCGTCAACATGTATGTTGCATGGCTTGGACAATCATATGGAGAAAAGGGACGTAGACTATACTTCGTACATAGGTAGGAGTAGCTTAGAAAGGGCCGAAATTGGTGAAAGTGACGAGAGTTGGGTGATAGTTGATAGACTGACTAATTCATCTCATATTTCAAGAGGGATGAGTAGTCACGTAGTTGAGAAGTTGGAATGATTGCGTACAGATGTGATGGAATAGAGGGTGTTGTGTAAAAGTTAACCTAATAGGTATGGAGTGCCTTATGAAGGACTATGGCAAGGGAAGAAACGAAGGGAAGCATCAAATCGTGATGTATGGTATGAGTTGAGGAAGAAGAAGGAAGTGTGTATAGAAGCGAAGCATGAATGAAATAGGTCGAGATAGGAACCGAAGGTAAAACTTTGGTAGAGCCTAATGAGTAGAATAAAGCACAACACAGGCTAATACTGTCGTAGTATGGAAAAGGAAATGGCACTAACCTATACTGATTGTTTGGGAGGCTTAGTGTCGATAATCGAATGGATGAGGAGTTATAGGTGTGATGTGCCATAGGGATGATGGGCTTGGTCTAACTGAGACAAGATGAAGAAAAGTGAGAAAGAAGTGTATAGGTGCTACTAATGAGCTATCCAAATTTAATGGAAGTAGTTGTAGCATGGGTTTGGATGGCAGTTGATAGACTAACTAAGATAACCGTCCTTTTGATGATGTGTATAGATCATAAGATGATTTGGATTGGAAGAACTAATGGATATGTGAAAGACCGTCATAGGTCACTTTGTAAGGAAATTGGAATTTTTAAGTAGTTTGGGGTACGAACTAAAGGGAGTTGATGTACATGATTGGATATGAGTATATCCAGCTAACTGAGAAAGGATAGGCAAGTGAGATATTTATACAACCTTAGGTGTTACACTGAGGGCATGGGTGATTGATTTAGAGGTAGTTAGGAAACTCGTTAGCGATGAGTGAGTTTTCATAAAATGATAGTTATCATACTAGAAGTCGATAAATGCCATTTGAGGCACTATATGAATGGATAGGGTGAGTTGTCCCTATTGTGGACTAGAGTTGGTAAAAGAGGGTACTAATGTTGTAATGATGTTGTGGAAAGGATGAGAGCAACAAGGGATCCTATGTAGAAAAGGAGGAAACCACTAGAGTTAGTGACAAAGTTATGTTGGAAGTTTCACCCATTGTAACGGGTGGTACGTTTTGGTAAAATGGAAGAGTTGATGTAGAGTTTTGTAGGTCCATTTATGATCTTTGGAAAGATCGGACCATTAGCTTATGAGCATAGAATTACCTGGGGGAAATGAGTTGTATACATGATACATTTCATGTATTGAGATTGGTAAAGGTTGTTTGAGAATGCATTTTGCATGTACGGTTATTCGGGACTTGTGTTAGTAAGAGTCTTTGTTTTATAAAAGAGTCATCTATGAGATTTATTGACTGTGAGGTCAAGAGTTTGGCAATGAGTTTAATTATTTTTGGTTTGTATATGTGGTATTTTGAAACTTGAACTAAAGTTCACATGGAAATGAGAGGAGTTCGTTTAGAACAAGTATCCTCATGTGGTTTGTTGTTTGTGTGTTTGATCCTAAGGAGTAAATCTCGGGACGAGATTTCTATTAGGAGGGACTGATGTGACAACCCTGGTTTTGAGGTTCGTCACTTAGTTTTGTTTTGTGCTAGTTACGTGTCTTTACGTGTTTATGTGCTAATTGGTGTGAATAGATTGTGGTTTGGATATCGTTTCCGGTACGGGGTACCTTTTGAGTGAAACGATGTGTGATGATTTCATGTTCATGATTTCACATGGTGGTGACTATGAAGTGAGATGGTGTTATTTAGTGGTTTTACGTATACGTATATGTATTATAGAAAATCGTATTTTTACGATTTACGGTTTAGCATTTAGAGGTCTCGGATGAGGTAATTAGTCATATGAATATTTTTCGGGATGGTTTTAGGTCATTTAGGACGTAGTTATAAAGTTTATTTCAAAATTTGAGATTTTTATTAAAGTGTATATTTTACGTCTTTTACGGTAAAACGCGTAAATTTGACTAGTTTGACGGTTTTGAGGTTTTGGAAGCTTTAGGAGCTGAAATAAATTAAGGTAAATTAAGGTAATGTTAATAACATAATATTAAATAATAAAAAAAAATGAAATTAGGGGTGTTTGGGTCGGTTTAGACGCACCAAAGAAAAGAAAAGGGGAAAAAAGGGAAAAAGGGAACCGGGCTTTTGTATATGGGCCAAGGACTTGTTAGGAAAGTATAGAAAGCCTTATTTTTATCAAAACACTTCATAAAATCCCTGGAGATCAAGTATGGGTCGACATCCATGGAGAAAATTAGGGTTCTTCATCAAAAATCTTGTTTTCCAAAAACATCTAAGGTAAAATCTTCAAACCCTTTTCAATTAAATTGTTTTTATGATTTCTTTAATCATCTTATGATGGATTTAGGTTAGGGTTTAATTTAAAAACAGTAAATAAATGTTGTATTAATCATAATATGATGATTACATAAATTAGGGCTTGTAATTAGAGGGATTAGGGTTAATTAATGAGGTTGATTTTGTTAAACCCGTTTTTAAAAACTGGGCAGAATTTTGAGTCAATTGTTTTGATCATACTGGGAGTTCTACAAACTCTTATTTTGCGATCCACATATCCCTGGAAATCTATTTGAAGTGGCTTTCCAATGCAAGAAACTAGAGTTAAATTGGAGGTCGGGAAGTGGGTCAAAAACGGGCTACAACAGTCGGAGGTCAAAACAGTTTTGAAGTCAGCCTGTTTTCTTTTTAAGTTTTGGGTTGTTTGGGGTACTTAGGGTTGCATTGGGATCTTCTCACGAACATGAGAGATGGTTTATATATTTTAGTAAGTATCTGCACTTGGGTTAAGGTTGTGGTTTAGGGTAAGACCCTCTAATAGTAACAAACGTTTTGTATGTTTAAAGTCAGTAAATCTGGAATGACAAAAGTATATATATATATATATATATATATATATATATATATATATATATATATATATATATATATATATATATATATATATATATATATATATATATATATATATATATATATATATATATATATATATATATATATATATATATATATATATATATATATATATATATATATATATATATATATATCGGGCCCTTAGCAGTAGCTTTAAGGTTGGGGAAAATGGGAGTTGTTATCTAACATATGTAAGGGCATAAATATTCCCTTTACAGAGATCATGGGTATGTTTAAGTGGGCGTTTGGCTTATAGTTTGGAGACATAAAATTGGGACTGTTATGGATAAAATGTTAACGGGACGGGTTATGAAGTAAAACAAGTTAAGGGCTTTATAGAGGGGTGTAATGAGATGCTTAGAGCATATATATGAGGTATATATATGGGATAAGGTTAGATGTCCATCATAGGTTGATGAGCCATTTTAGTGTTTGGTTCATGTTTTGATTATGTGTTTTTGGTTTGTTAGCTTTTGCTAGTGCGCGGATGTTTGGGGAAGCTCAATTAGGTGAGTTTCATAGTCCCATGTTTACTATTGATATTGACTTCCAGATGGGATGGAAGAGACACTGTGTTAAGTTATTTTATAAATTGATGCTGTGAATGTTTTTAAGGTTTGTGATGGACTTGTGTGTACATTATGTGATTAACTGCTATGTGATTCTTGATTGTGTATGATTTGGATCGGGGGACACGTGCCGTCTCAGTTATTGTGGTTTGACAAGGTAGGGGCCTTGGGATAGGTACATAGCGTGATCGTCTATGGGACCAATGTATAATGACAAGGTAGTGGCCTTAAGATAGGTACATAGTGTGATCATCTATGGTACCATGGTGTTTGGTAAGGCTGAGGGCCTTGGATTTTGGTTTGGAATGATTGATCTTGAATGTTAGTTGTTAATACATAATTGTAACACATTGTCCATATGTTATTGTGTTGATGGTTGTTACTCACAGCTTTTTGGTATGATTTGGCGTTTTAGTCTAAACCTATTACTCTCACCAACTTTATGTTGACGTGTTTTAGTGTCTCTTTCAGGTGAGTATGTGGTTAAGCTTGAGGATAGGAGTGGCTAGATTTGGATGTATTAGGATTGCATATAGAAGGAGATCCCCGTTCCTTCTTAGTTTACCTTTATGTTTTTTTTGTTTGATAAGTGATACATGTTGGCACCTATATGTTTGTTTGGTTTATGTTTATTGTTTGTCTTGGGTAAGTGGTAGGACTGTTACCTACTTACCTAGACTCCTGCATTGTTGAGGTATTGTCATGACATTTGTGTCGCCATTTTTGACATTATATTTGCATTTAGTTATCTCTATAGACCCGCTATTGTTGTGATGATATCCATACTTCGTGCCCCATATTCCGCCATGGTGGGGTGTGACACTCAATGCGCGGATATACAAGCATAGCATGAATAATATAAGCATATAAGACATATAGCAGCGGAAGTGAATAAGTCCTGGAAAACCTGGTTATAACTTAGTAAAACTAGTTTTATAGTTTGAAAAGCCTTATGTTTATCTTGTAAAAACTGTTTAACTGCTTAACCCATTAAGCCAATATAGGTCATGAAATATCAACGTGCATGAATACTTAGAGGGGTGACCTCGTCATGAAATTAGAGGGGCTGCCTCTAATTAATATAAGTCTGGGTAGGAGGGATCAACTCCTTATGAAGGATGCAAGGCACACACCACATTCACCATGAAAATCCTGTAAAAACATGTAACAAGGATGCACCCTTACGCCCCACATGATAATGTAATAATATGGCCAAAAGCTGAAAGGTACGCCACGAGCAATCACTCCGCCCTAGGGAAGTCATAACATTGGCGCCTCCAGTGTTATGGTTATGGTACCTCGATAACTAGGTGAAACTGGTCATGCATGTATATGGCTTAGGCATTTAAAACTAAACATAAGCAATTCAAAAACATATAAAACATATACTAGGAAAACAGTTGGCTGCATACGGGGAATTCTAATAAGGAAAGAATGTCCATACTGAAGGACGGAGAATCCATACCTTGTGTCCAGTGAACGGAAAAGAACACAAAGGAAATCCTACTCCGATCTCACTAATGCTACATAGAAGGATACGTGTATAAGTATACTGTTACTGCGTACGTAATCTGATTATAATATGTCTTGACTTGTTTTATATGTTTTAGTCTTGTTTTATTGATTTTAACGTTATACTTCTTTTATCATGTGTTTTAAGTCTTCTGATTAAGTATTAACTGATATTCTTGTGTTATTATACTTGTAGTGTAATAATAAGTAACTTTCTAAAAATAGTAGGTTTCCTAAAATAGAAAGTTTCCAAAAATAGAAAGTTTCTAAAAATAGATCAACTGCTTAAAGTAGAATAGTTTCTAAAAATAGAAACTTCCCAAAAATAGTAAGTTTCCTAACATAGAAAGTTTCCATATTTAGAAATAAGCTGAAATAATAAGCTAATAATATAAGCTTAGTGTTACTGATTATTATTCCAAGTCATGTGATTAATAGTATAGTTTATTAATTATTACATGTAAATTAAATAAACTATAGGTTAAAGGATTTAATTAAATATAACATGATTTAATTAAATTAAATGGTTAAAAATACTTAGGTTAAACATGTATTAATATTAGTATTAATATAACCTAAGTCATGGAAATTAATTATTTATAAGTCATGTTTTAATAATTAATTAATTACTATAGTCTAATTAAATAATAAATACTTACGTTAAAATTCATGTATTGATAATAATAATAACTAAACTAAGTCATGTCGAAATAAAATTAATTATATACATGTTTAATTAATTTAATTAATCTTGTAATAATTTATCTTGTAAAAATAATTAACATGTAAAAAAAAAGTCATGAACCGAACCCATGTTTTAAATCTAAACATGTCGTGAACCGTGTTTGTGAACCCATGAACCGGCCAACAAACGCACCCTTAACAGTGGCAAACCGGCTTGGCCGGTTGCCACTCTTTTCGCAAAACAGCCACCGGCCTACGCCGGCGGTTCCCCTTGGTCTCTCGGTTATAGCCGCCGGCTAGGCCAAGTTCCCACCGGCAGTTAGCCGGTGGTTCTCCCGGCTGCCGCGGCTTGGTTCCCCCTGCTTTCCTTATTTAGCCACCGGCTTAAGCCGGTGGTGCATGTTTGTTTTTAGCCGAGACCCACACAAACCAAACCACTCCCCGACATAAGTCGGGGTCCCTTGTTCTTGCGGCCGAGACATACAACCCACACCGAGACCCCGTGGTCTCGGTTGTTGGTGCGAAACAAAAGCAAGCCGAGATCCTAGGCTCTCGGTTCATGCGTTGGCCGAACCAAACACCCCTAAAAACCATATGTTTATAACCCCCATGATTAATTACATGTTTAAGTATACTTGTTTTTATAACCTTATGATTTAATGTGTTATAACTTAATAAAAAGATTAAAAGAAAAGGTTTAAAGGATTACCGAATACGTGAAACAATGGAGAACGATAACACAAACGATCTTTCAAGAATTGGATCACCAAAAATCAACAACACACCCTCTTGTGGTGTTTATACCCGTTGGCCAAGGGAGAAGGAAAAGAAGGAGCTAGGGTTTTCTTATTTTTCTAATTTGCGTAATTATGAAAATTATCTTTACCTTTTTCTTGTTTTGGTAAAAATCAACATGGGATTGGCCCTTTCTCTTGTGTTCTTGTCGCGGGTATGTGGGGCCCACAAGGGGAAACCCATTGTTTTCCGTGTCTAAATATTATACGTGTTCTCGTGTCGTGTTTACGTGATTTATGATGTAATATATATTCATACGTAATCGTAATAATTACTACGTAAATACTTATAATGTGTTTGTGATTATTCACGTTCATGATTTCATGTTCGTATGTTCGTGATTATGATTATTGTTGGAATAATTATCGTGCATTAATACGTATTAAATACTTATCGTGTAATAACACGTACGTAATACTTGTAATTAACATTCGTGAAACGTAAACATGTTATATATGGTAAGTTTTAATCATGTACGTACGATTATATATGCACTGTTCATGGTAAAAGCATGCGGGTTTTACAAATCTTCCCCCCTAAAAAGAATAATTTGTCCCAGAATTATAGATAAAATAAACTAGAAAAGGAACATACCCGAATTCAAAACTTGAAATGAGGGTAAGAAGTCCGGATAGACTCCTCAGTGTCCCAAGTGGCTTCCCGCTCGGTGTGATCCCTCCAAAGGATTTTGACGAATGTAATCGTCTTCTTCCTCATGATCCGTTCTTGTCTGTCAAGAACGCGTTCGGGTTCCTCTATGAAGGTAAGATCTTCACGTATTTGATCAAGTGGATACTGAACCATGTGAAGAGGATGATAATTGTAACCCCTAAGTAGAGATACATGGAAAACATCGTGAACGTACGAAAGATGCGGAGATAACGCTAAACGATAAGATACTTCACCAATCCGCTCAATAATGTCAAACAGTCCGATGAATCTAGGACCGAGTTTTCCCGTGATTGCAAAACGTTTAACACCGCGTGTCGGTGATACCTTGAGAAATACATGATCTCCAACCTTGAAATGTAGATCTCTACGATGCTTGTCTGCATAACACTTCTGTCGTGCACAAGATTCTTGCAACTTCGCCTTAGCCATCGCGACCTTCTCCTTAGTTAACTCTATCATCTCCGGACCCTCAAGTGTTCGATCACCAACTTGATCCCAGCAGATTGGGGCGCGACACTTCCTGCCATACAACATCTCGAATGGTGCACACTTGATGCTTGCGTGCCAACTGTTGTTGTATGCAAACTCTACTAGACAGATATAATCATCCCAATATTATGTCCATTCTAGTGCACATGCACGGAGCATGTCTTCTAGTGTCTGAATAGTCCGCTCCGACTGTCCGTCTGTTTGTGCACAGACTCTTCCAGAATCGCGAACTAAAACGAGGATCTCTGTCTGAGACGATACTGGATTGAGCACCATGAAGTCTCATGATCTCCTTCTGATAGGTGTCAGCGAGTTTACTAACCGCATCGTCTTTGCGAATCGGTAAGAAATGAGCTGACTTCGTAAGTCGGTCAACAATGACACAAACTGCATCGTGTTTCGTCTTAGTCTGCGTAAGACCGGTAAAAAATCCATGGTGATTTTGTCCCACTTCCACTCTGGAATGTCTAACGGTTGTAGAAGACCGCTAGCTCGTTGATGCTCGATCTTAACATGCTGACAGGTAAGACATTTGGAAAAGTAGGTGGCAACATCCTGTTTCATACCGCTCCACCAAAAGTATTGCTTGATGTCATGGTACATCTTGGTTGAACCAAGATAGATAGAGAATGGGGAGCTATGATCTTCCGCTAACAATGCTTCCCGGAGTTCATGGTTGTCGGGAACACAAAGTCTCGTTCCCTGCCATAAGATACCGTCTTCGTTTACACGAAATTCGGTCTGCTTCTCCAAGTTCGGAATTATCGCCCAGATTTCAACATCGTCATGCTGAGCTTCCTTAATACTAGAGATTAATTCAAGTTCTACTCTAAGATTAGCCCAGTACCCGTGCTGTCCTGGTACCATGATTTCTATGTCCAGTCGCTCCAAATCCCTTATAATATGTTCCTTGATCTTAATGTCATTGATCATGCCCGACTTCCTGCTAAGAGCATCTGCTACTAAATTTTCTTTGCCGGGATGATACTACAGATTTAGGTCATAATCCTTCAACAGCTCTAACCATCTCCTATGTCTTATATTTAACTCACGTTGGGTGAAGATGTATTTGAGGCTCTTGTGATATGTGAAGATATCACGTGATTCGCCATACAAGTAATGCCTCCATATCTTCAATGCAAACACGACTGCTGCAAGTTCCAAGTCATGTGTAGGATAGTTTGCTTCATAAGGCTTAGGCTGTCGTGATGCTTAAGCAATCACTTTCCCATGTTGCATGAGAACACAACCAAGTCCCTTCCCTGAAGCGTCACTATAAATTTGAAATCCACCCGTACCAAATGGGAGAGTGAGAATAGGTGCAGATATTAGCTTCTGCTTCAGGTCTTCAAAGCTCTTCTCTCTTTCCTCAGTCCAGACGAATTTCTCCCCTTTCCGCATCAGTTTGGTCAATGGTAGTGCTAAACGGGAAAAGTTATCTACGAACCTCCGGTAGTAACCAGCTAAGCCTAGAAAGCTGCGAACTTCAGTCGCGGATGTCGGTCTTGGCCACTTGGTGATAGCCTCAACCTTTGCTGGATTCATGGTTATTCAGTCTGCGGATACAATGTGACCTAGGAATGCCACACTAGTTAGCCAGAATTCACATTTGGAGACTTTAGCATACAGCTGCTTCTATCGAAGTGTCTGTAGTTCGAAGATGGTCTTTCTGTTCTTCCTTTGACTTAGAAAATATTAGGATGTCGTCAATGAATACTATGACGAACTTGTCCAGAAATTCATGGAATATACGGTTCATCAAGTCCATGAAAACAGCTGGAGCATTGGTAAGGCCAAATGGCATGACTACAAATTCGTAGTGTCCATAACGTGTACGGAAAGCAGTCTTGGCGATGTCTTTAACCCGTGATTGATGATAGCCCGACCTCATATCAATCTTGGAGAAATGCTTGGCCCCTTGGAGTTGGTCAAACAGATCGTCAATGCATGGTAAAGGATATCTATTCCTGATGGTGACCTTGCTGAGCTCGCGATAATCTATGCAAAGACGCATACTGCCGTCCTTCTTCTTCACGAATACGACCGGTGCGCCTCATGGAGATGCGCTAGGTCGAATGAAGCCTCGTTCTAGAAGTTCTTGCAATTGATCCTTCGACTCCTTTAGCTCAATGGGAGCCATGCGATATGGAGCCTTGGAAATCGGCTCAGCTCCTGGGATGAGCTCGATATTAAACTCTACTTCACGTGCATGTGGAATGTTCGGAAGTTCTTCTGGAAACACGTCCGGGAATTCTGACACTATTGGTTGATTCTGGATCGATGTAGATTCAGCATCCATGTCATGAACAGTAGTTAGATAGCCCTCGCAACCATGTGAAAGTAATGCACGTGTTTGCAAAGTCGAGATGATTTGTACAGACCTTCCGGGTATGAACCCATTGTGAATGTACTTTGGTGCATTAATATCACCAAAGATGACCCGATATGAGTGGCAGTTGTTGTTCCCATTCAATCCATAACACAAGATTTAGAGAGAGAAATAGTAGAAAAGTAGAGAGAGAGAGAAGAGAGAGAAGTGGAACGTTTACACTAAAACTAGGTGTTTTATGAAATGAACCAACACCCTCTTCCACATGTGGAAGAGGGTTATATATGCCACGACTCTAAGGCCTTTGTGGGCTTCATCTTGGGTCGGGCTTGGCATTTACTTGGGCATATAGCCCCTAACAAAGACAATATTAGCTTAATGTTCAAGCCTGCTTTTCCCGACTAACCTATTACTATACAAGACCAATAACGACTAAGATGACCTATTACATTCTTGTTCGACTGTATAAAATATAGGTCTTACAATCTCCCCCAATGTATCGGTCATCTTAAAAAGCATAAGATGATTGAGTGAAAACATTCTTGTAGAGGAGATCTTCCTGCTTTGGTCTTGTATCTTGGTCTTGTATCTTGGTCTTGTATCTTGGTCTTGATCTTGTTTGTAACAGCTTTGTTCCTTCATGCTTTCGTGATCTTTAACTTGAGCCTTTGTCATTTGACTTTGAGTGCTTGAGATCTTCATATGTGCTCCTTGTGACTAAGATGACCTATTACATTCTTACATTCTTAGGTATCTTATTATCGCCATCTTGTGCTCTTGTGACTTCTGAATCGACATCGGTTACATAGCTACGCCACCTTCTTGATATGCAGTAACATATATAGACACGTACAAAATGGCTTTGAACATTTCATCCTAACTCGGTAGCGTTTTACCTCCGGTCGGTGAAGACCGTTAGACGGTATTAGATACCGTACCTTTGATCAGGTAGATTCGATTAAGAACCTCCTTGACAGGGTTTCCCGGCGGTAGTAGCCAGTTCTCTTTACTCGACCGTCTCAAAGCAGACTGCGAACGTAAAGAGTGAATCATAAGGATAAATTATCCGTCTGATTAGAGTCGTCAATTCAGATTTCATGGAACAAGTTTGATTCTAAAAGAATCGCACCATTGTTGCTTTCCAGTTTGTCACAAGCTTGATTCATATAGAATCTTGCGAGTTACCTACCGCAGTGCTGTTTTATGTTGACACTGGAAGGATTTCCATTCGTCACTGTGAACACTAAAGAGTGTCACTTTGAATGTTCTAGCAAGATCACACGAATTTTGCGAAGAAACCTGGAATCAAGTTTGAATCAATTAAGAACCCAAACTTAGTTGCTTTCAAGTTATCACAAGTTTGATTCGTGTAGAATCGCACAAGTTACCTACCATGAGCTTGTTTGATGCTGGCTCAAGCAGGATTTCCATCTTTATTGTAAATCGTATCACTCAGATGTTCTGGCAATATCACAAGGATAATGCATAGGACTCGATTGTGTCCTAATGAGATGATAGATAGATCTCGTTTGGCTCTAGACTCAATAAGTGCATTTTGGTAATCGGAGGCTGGAGCAGACTGCCACCTTTTCAATATTAACTAACTCGGAGTGAGAAAGTCAATAGATACGTGTTGATCTCCGTGACAATGAGACAAGTTTCTTTTGAGAGAAACTCGAATGGCTGGGGAAGGGTTGTGCATCGCATCACTGGGTCCATGACACTTGTCTTCAAAAGATGTGTTAACCCGGTTTCTGCCTAAGTTGCATAGAATATTCAACTCCTTTAATTCTTACCAATACGTCATCACTAGCACCTTGTTGTGATTGTTCCAATGCTAACTTAAGTAATTGGTCCGCATTCAGCTTCATTCAACTCCATCTTTCCTAAGGACAACTATTTCTAGCTATGGAATGTCCTTGGGTAGATCCCTCCGGTTCTGGTTGGATCATAGGACTTAGTTTCCTATCCTAAACCACCTTTTGACTCCATCGTTCCTTCGTGGATAGTAGGTTGTTTTGGGTAAAGATCGTAACCATAAAACCATTGGAAACCATTCAAAGTGCTTGATAAAAATCAAAACTTTTAACACTTTGAAAGTTTTATCTTTTCGAAAAGCTCCCCCTACACACATGCATCGATATACGAAATAGTTTGGCATGTGAAGGAAAGAGTTGCACTTGAGTCTTTAAGATCACATGTTGCGATATATTATATTTTAATCATATTTTCTCCCCTATCTCTAATATAAAAACATCATATTAGAGATACTAATTGATTAAAATATGACAATTTTTGAAAACCGATTGGGAGAGAAACATGTGTGCACGCATGAATCATGGAACTTTTTTAGTCGGGAAGCTCCCCCTCAACAATATATGTGTGTCTTGAAACAAAAATTTAAATTTTTTTTTGAAAAACGACACCACAAATATGTTGAGGTACGGAGTTGAGATGCCTTTACCGATAATATATGACAGATTTAATATCATTTTCGGAATGTGTTGGATACATAAAATATGACAATTTTAGAGATATACCCAACAACATTAAAGGCTTGATTTTAAAACGCTCCCCCTCAAAAATTGATCAAAATAACATATGACATTTTTAGATATAAAAACCTATTATGAGGAAGGGAGTGTTGAACACACAATTTTTAAAGATTTAGAAAAACCTTTTGAGAAATTCTTGAAAAATTGTGTTCAATGGTTTTAAAATAATCAGGATAGAAGACTTCTCTTCTATTGCTTAGGGAAAGCGCACTGAAACGTACACTCCCCTTTCGGGTCCGTTTTTCATGAGCTCAAAACTTTGATTGTTTTGTGACTAGCTCATGACCGAGAAAAATAAATTTCCTGTTATGAAGGATAAGTTATCATCCGTGATAAACTTTCCTTAAGTTGAAGTTCGAGTTCTAAGCTGACATTTACTTAGAAATCGTTTTTCATGAACTTAAAAACTTCGAATGTTTTTATGATAAGCTCATGACCGAGAAATATGAATTTCTCGTTGAGAAGGATAAGTTATCGTCCGAGATAAACTTTCCTTAGTTGAGGTCCGAGTTCTAAGCTGTGATGCGCCTAGAAGTCATTATGAGAGAAAAATCAAGCAGCTTCATTTGCCAAAACCTCCAAGTCTTCGGGAGTCATATACTTCATACCAAGACGGCCAACGAGATACGCAAATCTATCTTTCGATAGAGCTTTTGTAAACAAGTCTACCAGCTGGTACTCAGTTCTGACAAAGTATAATTCCACGATGCCGCGTTCCACTTGTTCCTTGATGAAGTGATATCTGACATCGATGTGCTTGGTGCGGGAGTGCTGAACCGGATTGCAAGATATGGCTATGGCCGAGTTTGAGTCACAATACATAGGTATTTTATCAAAGTGGAAGCCATAATCCGTGAGTTGAGTTCTCATCCAGAGGACTTGAGCACAACAAGCGGATAGAGCCACATATTCTGCTTCAGCTGATGATATCGAAGTGCAATCCTGCTTCTTTGACGACCAGCTGACAAGCTTGTCTTCCCATAGAAATTGTATGCTACTAGAAGTGCTTTTTCGACTATCAAGACAACCTGTGTGATCAGAATCTGAAAAAGCCGTTAGATGAAAACCGGTTTCCCTCGGATACCAGAGTCCCATGTGAATGGTATTCTTAAGCTACCGAAAGATCCGTTTAACCTCTTTGAGGTGCTTTTGAGTAGGTCTGGCTTGATATCGTGCACAATAGCATGTGGCATGATGAATATCAGGCCTGCTGGCTGTAAGGTACATAAGTGACCCGATCATACTGCGATATCGCGTTTGATCTACGGGATATGAGTACAAGTCAGCGTCTAGGGATGTGGTCGACAATGGTGTACCAACGCGAGCACATGAGGTCATACCATGCTTTTTAAGTATCTCTTCAGCATACTTAGCTTGGTTAATGAAGATACCACGTGGGGATTGATGAATCTGGAGGCCTAAAAAGAATTTTAGCTCCCCCATCATTGACATTTTAAATCTGCTGTGCATTAATTTTTCAATACGTTTTGAAAGTTTTGGGTTCGTAGAACCAAAAATAATGTCATCAACATAAACTTGCACCAGCATTATGTCATCCCCATATTTATTAGTAAAGAGAGTAGGATCAATAGAACCTTTGGAGAACCCTTTAGACACCAAGAAGTTTGAAAGTTCTTCGTACCATGCCCTTGGAGCTTGTTTAAGTCCATATACAACCTTCTTGAGACGATAGACTTTGTCAGGATGATGAGGATCGATGAATCCTTCCGGCTGATTCACATACACTTCTTCCTTCAAATGACCGTTGAGAAAAGTAGTTTTAACGTCCATCTGAAAAACCGTGAAGCCCTTATGTGCAGCATAAGCAAGGAATATCCTGACTGCTTCCAAACGAGCGACTGGAGCGAATGATTCATCGTAGTCTATGCCTTCTTGTTGACGGTATCCCTTAACCACAAGACGAGATTTATTTTTTATGATGGTTTGTTCTTCATCCAGTTTGTTTTTCTAGATCCATTTGAAATCTAAAATTGACATTCCATAGGGTCAGTCAACAAGTTCCCAAACATTTAGACGTTCAAACTGATGAATTTCGTCTTGCATAGATTCAATCCACGCATGATCAGTCATGGCTTGTTTGATGTTTGTAGGTACAGTTGAACTCACGGTGAGTGCATACATACACACATCGCCATCGGTTTCGAGTTGTCTGCGTGTTCGAACCGGTTGTGAAGGATTTCCAATGACTTGCTCCAATGGATGATCAGGTGTCCAATGGTGAGTGGATGGATATGGTTGGTAGAATGTATGCATGTTGGACGGATCAACATGTTGCGTAGAAGACTCTCCGACTTCGTGTACCGATGTATCGAACGGATTGATGAATTCTTCATCGTCAGGTTGTGCATCGACTGCTTGATTGTTGTTTCCTCCTTCAGCATTGACGGTTGGTGATGTTGGTTGTATGACAGTTTCTTGAGTTTGTTGAGTATCCACTGGAATTGTCTCTTGAGCAACGGTTGCTGATGTAGATGCAGTTGTGTCTTGTTGACTTTGTGCGGGTGCATTAGCAGTATTGACAGCGGAAGGCTTTGACACAACTTGATTGTTTCCATAGTAATATTCATCAAACATTGGATCATTTAAATCAACCAACTCATTCATTTGTGTCGTATCCGTCGAGTCTGCTGTAGGAGTATTTTCTTGACATTCTTGCACGGGACGTACACTGTTGTGTGTAGGTGCCATCGCTGTACATTGAGGTGCGGGACTTGAGCTGTTGTGATCAAGTACCATTTGTGGCACTTCGTCAAAGTTCACATGAATTGTTTCGACAATAATCTTTGTTCTCTTGTTATAGACTCGATATCCTTTCGACAATGTAGCATACCCCACAAAAATGCATGCATCACCTTTTTATTTCATCTTGTCGAGATTCTCACCGTCTTTAAGAATGTAGCATAAAGATCCAAATACGTGAAAGAATTTGACAGTAGGTTTCCTGCCATTCATGATGTGGTAAGGTGTCTTTTCATGTCTAGGGATAACGAGAGAACGATTCTGAGTATAACAGGCAGTTGCAATTGCTTCAGCCCAGAAGAATAGCAGTAGTTTTGAAGCAGACAGCATTGTTCGAGCAGCCTCAACCAAAGTACGGTTCCGTCTTTCGACAACGCCGTTTTGTTCAGGAGTTCGAGCAATAGACGTTTGATGTTCGATGCCTTCTTCTTGAAAGTAAGAATGCAAGTTCTTGTTCAAAAATTCAGTACCCCTATCTGTTTTTACGGTTAAGACTTGAGCTTGAAGATTGCATTGTATCATCTTGAGAAAGTTTTTGAGAACCTCTGGTGTTTCATCTTTGGACCTTAAGAAGAAAGTCCATGTGTATCTAGAGTAATCATCAACAATCACGAGAATATACTTTTTCCCGTTAATACTCTCTACACGCATGGGACCACATAAATGCATGTGTAGAAGTTCCAATCGTCCTTTTGAGCTTGGGGTAGTCTTTGATTTGAAAGACTTCCGTTTTGCTTTCCCCAACTCACAAGAAGAACAAAGATGGTCTTTGACGAATTTTAACTTAGGAAGACCGGTCACAATATCATTCTTAGAAAGCAAGTTGATGGTGTCAAAGTTGAGATGTGACAATCGTTGATGCCATAACCATGCTTGGGATGATGAAGCTTTAGCCATTAAGCAAATTGGATTTGTTGAAGATGTGTCTTGAAGAGTTACTGTGTAGAGATCAGAACCACGAGAACCTGTAAGAAGGTCATTCCCATCGTAGTCTCTAACATAGCAAGTAGATTTTTGAAAAGCCACTTCCAAATCCGCATCACAAAATTGACCAACCGAGAATAAATTGTGATTCAGTCCCTCGACGTAATAAACCCGTTTGATAGTGAGATTCCTTGAACCAAGTCTCCATATCCGAGTATCGGTGCAAACTGATCATTTCCAAACCGTACCGTACCCAGAAACTTCTCCACGAAGTTAATGAGAAGCTTGAGATTGCCCGTCATGTGCTTTGTGCACCCGAAGTCCATTATGAATAGGATGATTTCGACGAGCTGCAGAAGAATTAGAAGACAATGTAGCATTTGACAAATTGGATCCCTTGATAGAAACGGGTTCCAAAATAGTAGTGGGCCTAGATGCAAAGTCTACAGGCAAGCTGATATTCCTAGACCCAATCAATAAAGTGGTTAACTTAGGTACCCATTTGTATCCGGGTGGTTTAAATCTCGAATACCCCCGTGTACATGTCCTAATCATGTTCTCATATAGCTTCTTTAATCTGTTTTGTTTACGCAGAGTAGTGGAGTCTAACGCACTTAGTTTCTTAAGTGGTTGATCAGCGCATTGGTTCAAAGTTCTTGTGGGTTCTCTAGTACTAGTGGGCACAAGAATAGGCTTCCTAGTTCTAGCATTTACGCCATTATGATTAAGAGCACAAGCATCATGATTGAAAGTACGAACACATTTTCCACATTCAACACAAACAAATTCAACATTCGAGGTCTTAGCATTTAAACTGTCATTACAAGCAGTTACAAACGTTTTATTCTTAGAAAACTTAAAATTCCTACAGTGATCTTCTACTTCCAACTTCTTTCCTTGACTATTGTTAGGCATGACCTTATCTTGCATTCTATTGCTCTTAAGCTGTGGTCCGCTAACGCTAGTAGTGGGGATTACTCCTGTAGAAGAAGACACACGTTGATTAGTTTTCTTAATATTCTGAGGTAACCGCGATGTTCCAGTTTGAGTGGGCTTAGTGTTCATCTTATACATTCCAGGTGCTATCACATTGGTACTCTTATCATTTCCTATCTTAGGCAAAGTTTGTAGGTATTGTCCCAAAATAGATGATTTAGGGCATTTAACCGCATTCGGTTGACGAACGGCGGATGGTTTACCCAAAACAGACTTTCCTTTGATTTTCTCAATGAGTTTCTGTAACTCACTTATGGCTATGTCCCTTTATTTTAGCTGAGCTTTCAAATCATTTATTTCGAAATCTTTTTCATTTAGTAGACGAAACGAAGAAGCTGACATTTCTTGACACTTTTTATGGTTATGAGATTTTTCACCTTTTTGTAAAGAAAGTTCAAGAGAAATGGAGTGTTTCTCAAGTTGAGAAAAACTTTTCGAAAGTTTGTTATATGACTGAATTTGTTTCGAAAGCTCTACTTCAAGATTGCGACATTTCTCGTCCGATTCTGACACTAGACATGCTACATGACAATATTGATCAAGATCGGTATACACACCAAGTATAGCATTCATATGGTCAGCATAAAAATATTCCTTACAAAGTCGATCAATTTCGTTAGAAAGTTGGTGTTCTTGTGTCTTTAATTTAGTTTGAAGAAAGTCAACTTCATCTTCAAGAGATTTGACATAGCTTAAATCAGTTAACATTTCCTCAGTGAGAGCATTATAAAACATTTCCACATTTTTTGAGAGATCATCAATTGTTGGAACAATGCATTGTTGAATGACGACTTCTACTTGTGGGTTAGGTTTAATATTCCAAATGGTATCCCTAGAAACGTTTTCATAGTCGACGACACCTTTGTACAAATTTAAACCCCTTGTTTTATAAACTCAAATTGCTGAACACTTTTGCTTTTCTCATCCCATTTACGTTTTTCATCCAAAATTCGCTTTTCTAACAAAATTGATTGCTTTTTGACTTTTTAAAGAAACTTTCTTTTGTGGCTCATCACTTGGTGGTGGAACACTATTATACATCTTTTGTTCTTTGGAAAGTTCTTTTTGAGGAACAAACTTAATATAATTATAAGAATCAGAAAGGTTTATTAAATCACTTAAGTTTGATCGACTTTCTTCTTGTTGACGAATGATTTCGTCGCAGTCAGGGGAAAGCATAATAGCAAGATTATCAACATAGCAACCGATATCATAAAGAGCAGGCTTGGTACTTTGAACTTTCTTGAGATATTCAGGCTTGACAAAACTCGTTTTCATATTTCTATTGAGCATATTCATAGTTTGAATAGACTGACCCATTTTGTAAACAATGTTGTTTAACGTGTCGACTCACTTTTCCAAAGCAAGAATTTTTTCAATATCCTTTTCTTCACGAGTTTTATAAAGCTCAGTTTGTTCTTTGTTAACCGACTCTAATTCATTAATTTGGAGTTTATGTAGCAGCAGTTGTTCTTCAAGTTCCAATATCTTCTGTTTTGACATATGAATTTCGTGTGTTACTTCAGAACAATATTGTTCATTGAGCACCTTACTTTCATATACCAAACCATTAGCTATTGCAACCCATCGATCAGCTTCTTTTACATAATCACACTCTTTAAGCCTGTCTATCTCCTCGGATAAGGATGTGTTTGCTTGCTTCAAACGTTTATTAGCTTCTTTGTTTTCATCAATTTCACGTTTTAAAGAGTCAATGATAGACGCAAGCAAATCACGGTCCTCATCCGAGTCAGTATCCTGAACAGGTTTTCCGTCATCATTACACATATGCTGTGAATCCGTAGAGATATTGCTATCCTTCGTGTCCATTACATATGTGTCATTGATGCTTTCGGGTTGCTCAGGATGCCGTCGTTCATTAGCAAACACATTATAGTTATCATGTGATGGTACCTTTTCAAGTGGCTCAGAATCATAGATGGGTCCAGAAGTATCATTAGTCTCTGGGATCACTTCTTGAATCTTTGCCATGTACACATAATGTGCCTCTAACTCTTGATCATCGGCTTCATCATCAGTGTCATCACGCCAGTCAACTTCATCTGCTGTGAGTGGAATTCCTACTTCTTCTTTCTTACACAGCAACATCTTTTCCTTGTGATACCCTGAGTCCTTAACCCGTTTTGGCTTCTTGCATTCCCTAGCCATGTGCCCAAATCCCTTGCAGTTGAAGCATTGAATCCCAGTCTTCTACACAACTGGAGTGCCTACAGTATCTCTAGCCCCAACTTGATTCAGCATCCTCTGATTATCATACCTAGCATCACGATCATACCTAGGTGCATGATCAACTTCCTTATATCTAGCATTGGATGATAATCTAAGGTTGTTGTTGGTAGGTTTGTAGATCTTCTTATAAGTTGTGGTGAGTAAAGACATGAGTTCTTCAATCTTCTTGTCCCTTGAAGTTTGTTCATCATCACTGTCTCCATCTGACTCAGTGTCATACTTTGGAGGTGGAGTGGGGACAATTGCTTTTGATTTGTGTTTAGCAGTAGCTAGAGGTTTGGTGGATGAGCTTGATGACTTTGAGGAATGAGTAGGTGGTTGTTGACGGGGAACGGGTTTTGTTGAAGTAGCAGCCACAAAAGCAATAGAGTTCGAAGATCGTTCTGCCTTTTCAGCTCTAAGTTTATTTACTTCATTCTGATATTGTTTTAATATATCATAAAGTTTGTGGTAAGATATAGTCTTGATATCCTCCCTTTGTTTGACCAAAGTCACAAACCTTTGCCATTTCGGTTTGAGTTGAAGTAAAAACTGAACATTTGCATGATGATTGGAGATGGTGCACTGATTTCTGACAAGCTCATTCATCATTTTGTAGAATCTCGAGTAATATGAGTCAATGGATTCACCATCTTCAGATGTAAATTTTCCAAACTCCCAAAGTAGATTAGTCTCGAGATCTTGAACATTGATCGACTCACCTTGCTTCAATTGATGAATTGCATTCCACATTTCCATAGCATTAGGGCATGCATCAACTGTGGAATAGATATCATTATCAATTCCAGTGAGTATGAAGTTTACAGCATCAGCTTCAGATTGGAGGAGTTTTTTTTTCTCAGCAGAACATGTGTCAAAATCCTCCATAGCTCGTATAGTTGATGAAGTACCATCCTCTGCCTGTGTTGTAATTGGTCTGAATTCAAAAACTGGAGGTGGCTTCTCAAGGCAGTGACGAAGAGCAGTTCGGTTTTCTTTTCTGTCAAGAAATATGAGAAAACGAGATCTCCATTGAACGTAGCAACCGGCAGTGAGCACAGGTGGGTTACCGTTGCCACCTTGTTCCAAACGAATTTGATTAGCAGTTGCAATCTTGATGTTGTTGTTAGACATGGTGAATACTTGTGGATGAATTGCAGATCTTAGTGGATTTGTTGTGATGATGTGTGGTTAAAACTGAAATTCCGAAAATTCAAAAAAATTTTCTCAATCTGACAATAAATTTCTCAGTCTGACAAAACGGTAAGCCAAAAAATTTTGTATCACCAAAATTTGAATTTGAGTTAGAAATAGCCAAAAACTAGTAGGGAAAATATTTGATTTTACTTGACCTAAAAATTTTAACTCTTCGTGTAAACTACGTGTAATTTTTTTTTTGTTTTTTAATCTTCGTGTAAACTACGTTCCGAAACTAGTCTAGATAGTGGCTAAGTCTAAAAATTACTCAAACAAAATATCCATCGGAATGATCTATCGCAATGTTCAGATCGGAATGTCAAATCGGAATGCTCAGAGCGGAATGTCAAATCAGAATGTCCAAATCGGAATGTCCAGATCGGAATGTCAAATCGGAATGCTCATATCGGAATGTTCAGATCGCAATGTGCCGTCGGAATGTTCAGATCGGAATATGGCTGAAACAAATTCGGTAGAGTAACGACTCAAAGATCCCTTAAACCCGTCGGAATCCCAGATCGCAATGTACGATCGGAATATCCAGATCGGAAAGGTATCGCAATACAGTGATCGCAAAGTTTCCTTAGATTATTGCGATCAAATCTCACATACTTGTACTTTCCGATGGTGAAACCAGCTTGAATTTCGGAATGAAGAAAAACAATAAATTTCGCAACTTTTGATCCAAAAGATTTGTGTTTTAGCCAAAACCAAGATACCCAAATCATTAATACTAGTATGTAGATGATTTGTATCAAGAAAAGACCATAAAAAACACAAAAAGAAATTTTGGACGTGAGATATAGATCAAAAAGGCCACGAAAAATCAAGAACACCACACACGAATCTTCAATCACCTATCCACTATAGGCTCTTGATACCAAATGTTGTTCCCATTCAATCCATAACACAAGATTTAGAGAGAGAAATAGTAGAAAAGTAGAGAGAGAGAGAAGAGAGAGAAGTGGAAGGTTTACACTAAAACTAGGTGTTTTATGAAATGAACCAACACCCTCTTCCACATGTGGAAGAGGGTTATATATGCCACGGCTCTAAGGCCTTTGTGGGCTTCATCTTGGGCCGGGCTTGGCATTTACTTGGGCATATAACCCCTAACAAAGACAATATTAGCTTAAAGTCCAAGCCCGCTTTTCCCGACTAACCTATTACTATACAAGACCGATAACGGCTAAGATGACCTATTACATTCTTGTTCGACTATATAAAATATAGGGCTAACAGCAGTCGATGGTGGTGTGATGTTGGGATAGCCAATCCATGCCTAATATCATGTGAAAATCGCAGATATCTAGAGGAAGTACGTCTACTGGACGAATCTTGTCGTCAAACTCGAGGGGAAGACTCTTGTACCCATGTGTAATGGGTACAGAGTCTCGTAAGGGCGTGGAAATGTTTAGGACATTTCCTAATGGCATCGGGGATATCCTAACATTTTTGGCAAAAGTAGTAGAAATGACTGAATGAGTAGCACCCGTATCAAATAGTACACATGCAGCTCGACCATACATATATAAGATCCCAGTAATGGTACCTGTAGACTTAGCAGCCTGATCGCGCGAGGTCGTGTACACCCGCCCAGAAGTAGGAGGTGGCTTGCTGTCGGCATGTCCAGATGTGCCCTCTATCTCGCCTTTACGGAAGTCCTTCATGCGATGGCCTGACTGGCCACACTTGAAGCAAGCTTCGCTGTCACGGCGACATGGCCCTGGGTGCCTACGGTTGCGAGATGATGAGTATATCCCCAACAGGAGCCCTTGCTGGCTGGGAGCCTGTTAAGAACGTATACATGAGACATGGTTTATGGATATAATTTGGACAATGCGAAAAATTTTAAGCATAATACCAGTGATAGCTGGATGGTTAGGCTGGGAACCTCTGCGGTCGTGATCCCTTCTGTTTCCATGATTCCTGGTAAGAGATGCTAAAGTTTTAGAATCGAGTTCATGAAACATATGCATAATAATTGAGTAAGTTTAGGGACCTGCTGCTATTGGAGTGGCTGACATTCGCACGGTAATGGTCATTACCGTTGCGCCTGTCCGAAGCAGAACGGTCATGAGTCTGATCGTTACCCTTATGCTGACTCTGCTGAGGCTGAGTGGCCGGTTGGGACCGGTCCCCAGTCTTCTGCCTAAAAGATGCAATTGTTTATAGAGAGATAAATATTTGGAATAATATGAAATGAATTGAATGATCACGGTTGAATGATAATATATACCTCTTTTCGGGTCTCTCTGCTTCAGCGAACTCATCTCTCTCATGCAGCATCTCCAACTTACGTGCTGCGTCAGCTACTTGTGCCACCGTGTTGAAGGTAGCACATACCAAGTTGTTGGCAACCGAGGTACGAAGAGCCCAGCGAAAGTGGTAAGCTTGCTCTTCGGCCGTACCTGCTGCAGTGCCAAGAAAACCAGCCAGACGGAGAAAACGCTGCATAAACTCGTTGCTGTTCTCCCCAGCTCTCTGTCTGATTCCATGGTACTCCCTCTTCAGCTTATCCTGCTCAGCCTTAGGGAAGAACTATCCCATCACCAAATCCCTGAACTGAACCCAAGTCAAACCAGTCACCCAAGCATCACCTCCCTCTGACTGCTTCACTGACTTCAACAAAACTAGCACGTCGCCTTTGAACTTGTAACAGGCCAACCTCGCCTTGAAGACGGGGCCACAGCCCATCGCATCAAAGATCTTCTCGATATGAGCCAGCCAGCTCTCGGCCTCGCTGGGGCTGTCAGTCTTCTCGAAAGAACGCGGACGCTGCTTATTGAAACGCTCCAACCATGTGATCAATGTGTCTGGAGGAGGAGGAGGAGGAGGAACTGGGTGCTGTTGCTGGTTGTTGGCAGCTTGCACCTCTGCTCGGATTTCGTTCCTCAGCTGAGGAAGCATGGCTTGTAATGCAGCTTGGACTGCTGCATTGCGTTATTCTTGCTCACGTGTGAGAACCATCTGTTAGTATAAAATAAATGCAATAATAAAACCTTGTTAGAACATAATATACATAATCATGAAGGAAAAAAATTATGCAAAAATCATGAAAAATTTTATGCGTGAAAACAGTGCATGGATGCATGATGTAGTTGTAAAACTTTTATGTGCGAAGGTAAATGCCTATGGTCAGTTTACCCAAAACAAAATGGAAGGGCGCGGGGACGCCAATGGGTCGGTCCCAAAGTTAAAAGTTTCGATAAAAGCACATGCGACTAATATGGTAAGTCCTGTGCCGACCATTACTAGTCAAAATTCTTGTAACAAATGACATATATATATATATATATATATATATATATATATATATATATATATATATATATATATATATATATATATATATATATATATATATATATATATATATATATATATATATATATATATATATATATATATATATATATATATATATATATATATATATATATACATATATATATACATATATATATATATACATATATATATATATATATATATATATATATATATATATATATATATATATATATATATATATATATATATATATATATATATATATATATATATATATATATGAAAATATGCATGCATGAAACAAACTGTCAGTTCTAGGAAGATCATGGTGATTACCCACTAATCACATGTCATGTTTTTAGAGCCTACAGGTCGAAGCCTTAGCTCTGATACCATAATTGTAACACCCTATTTTGATAAATGGTAGGTCACGCGTAATTATGGCGTTTCATCAAAGCATGCCAGGTAAATGTCTTAAAAAGATTTATTGACCATAAAGACATAAGCCGGAATCAAACATCGGCAGTCTAACTATAACTCATCACACATGAATAATAATAGTACTGGAGTGGAAAAGGACTAACCAATGTCCATGAAATGAAATAAAGTACTGAATGTAAAGTAAAGAAAATATATAAAAATAGAAGCCGGATAGCGTCCATCCGTATGCACGTACGGTGATAAGCCTACGAACGTCCTTGAGTACCTACCGTTTTGAGAACATGAAAGGAAAAACGACTGAGCATAACGCTCAGTGCGCGGATATACAAGCATAACATGAATAAGATAAGCATATAAGACATATAGCAGCGGAAATGAATAAGCCCTGGAAAACCTGGTTATAACTTAGTAAAACTGGTTTTATAGTTTGAAAAGCCATATGTTTATCTTGTAAAAACTATTTAACTGATTAACCATTAAGCCAATATTGGTCATGAAATATCAACCGTGCATGAATACTTAGAGGGGTGACCTCGTCATGCAATTAGAGGGGCTGCCTCTAATTAATATAAGTCTGGGTAGGAGGGATCAACTCCTTGTGAAGGATTCAAGGCACACACCTCATTCACCTGAGAATACTGCTAAACATGTAACTAGGATGCACCAATACTCCCCACATGATAATGTAATAATATGGCCAAAAGCTGAAAGGGACGCCACGAGCAATCACTCCGCCGTGGGGAAGTCATTACACTGGTGCCTCCAGTGTTATGTGTGGGTTTGCTATTTTACTAGATCTGATGGTCTTGGTGGGTGGTGGAATATGGTGGCAGCCATTGTTGGAGGTTAGAGAGAGAAAGGTGGAAGTAGGTGTTTCTAGAGAGAGAAAGACAAGTTTATTAAATGAAAAGAGAAAAACATAAACAACAACCCCTCCTTGGAAGCCTTGGAGGGGTATATATAGTCACACACCACACCTAAACTATACAACGTTTCCTAGTCTAGTCTATGCGTGTGTGACTATGATAACTAATGGGAATTCTTAAATGTCGTCACATAAAGTGAATTTCCAACAATCTTCCCCCCGGGACGACGTGTAGAATTCCTTACAATATTCTTCCTAACAAGTACATAATGATTAAGAACAAAAGCTTCCATGAAGCGTCCAATGCTAATGAAGTCTTTTGAGGCCTTTGACTTCAAGTCTTCACTTCAAAACGACTCATCTTTGTAGTAACTTGTAGAAGAAATACTGTACCGGCACGAGCTAAGTAATCCAGATACTTCTGGTTAAGGAGAAGATTCGGAATTAACTTCCCCCTAATTCATGCCATATAAACTTGATGTAGAAGCTTTTAAATAGCTTACCTCTAGACCGACAATCCTCATAAGCAACTTCAAAGCTTTCAATAAAGCTTAGAATGATTAAGCGCACAACGGAATTTAAAAAGCAAACCCCATCATATAACATGATAATGTCGCTATGAGGGATTGAAAGTTTGGGGCACACCAAATAGATCAACAACTTCTCTTCTCACGCTTGAATAATTCTTCTGAATTTTTCTTCCCCCTGAGAGTTCAAGTTATGCATACTAGAAAGAATCAAGACATCTCTTCCCCCACATAGTTGAAGAAAGTAAACCAATCCCAAGTATGAAGCTCAAATACTAAAGTAGACACTTTATCCCATTCATGAAGTTGACATCGTAACACCAGAGTCAATTAAGTCCTATAAATGCACATATCTTCTTTCGGAGATGCACCAGAGTCAATTAAGTCACGAAAGTGCATATCTCTCCATATAGGATAATGATGATGAATAATTGCAACATCAAAAGAATTAAACATCGAACAATAGTGTACCGTTTAGAGATTGATAACGCCACGAGTTAAAACACTGATTTTCTCTGCGGTTATGACAATTGTCTTCTCAGAATGTCTTCAAAACAAAAGAAGGTATGAAGTTCATCACGTGTACTCGTTGTGCGTTTAATATGTCTTCTTCTTCCCCTTGATGTTTCGAAAACTCGGAACCAGCAATAAATCATACGCACATGTACCTGGAATCTCGTGAGAATAATAAATAAGCCGAATTATATATTTTCTGAGAATCAACTGTTGATCGAAATTCTCCATTCATAAATTCTCCATGGCAATCTTTACCAACCCCCTTGTAGGCAATTTGAAGTCACCACTGATAGAATGAACCGGATATACCAAACATGAAACTGAATAAGAATCCCTCGATCTTGTGACTTAAGCTTGCACAATTGTTGAATGAGGAACAGTGGAGAAATCTCTAAGTACCTAATACATCACTGAAGAAGTATATAAGCACAACACCTATTGAAATTATCGACGTCGACTAAGCGCGTGACACTGAGTACAACAATTTAACCCCTTTAAGTGATAGTTATCCGAGTCATCAACCAACCACCCCGAACCCGGAAACCAGATAAACAAGTCTTCATTCTAAGAGTAAGCACGAGCAACTTATCTTTCAAAGATAAAATAAATACACGCCTTCGAAAAATCCGTCTTCAACTTCAAATAATTAATACCCGATCAAAAATCCGTAGTCACTAAAAATGTAGCCATATTTATTTGGTCTCGTCAAAATAGACAATCTCGTCATTTTGTCACGTCTCTTTGTCACATATTATGTCTCGTCACTTTTATCACTTTGACTCGTCACTATGTCTCATTTAAATCCTGATAATACGACCGATGGTTAAAAATTACCAGTAAAATTAACTTATTAAAATTACTAGATTTAGTCATGGTTGATTATGGCATCAATTCTCCAGCCCGATTCTTGGATAAATGAAATAGCTGGCCCATTAAATCTTTTAGAAAGAAAATCCTAAGCCCAACTGCTACATTCTCGATCCATTGGTTTTCAATACCTAAAAATTAGGTCTAAAACACATCACCTAATCACTCACTTCAGTTAATAACCCAAATCACATCTCACTTTTTCTCCGCCCCCTACATCGTATCCTCCATCCCCCACATCTTCATCACATCTTCCATCTTAAAACAAATCCGCCTCTTCAGTCCTAATCCCACAAATACATGAATCACGAAACCTATTTAATCTGATCTTAACCTCAACCGCCTCACCATATAATCAATTTGTCTCAATCATATCAACATGTTCATATTGATTTGAAAAGTGGCTTCAAGTCTTAATAAAAGATCTCGGGTAGGTTTAAAATATGGAACATGTGATTTTTGAGGTGTTGTACATATTAAAAACGAAACCAAGTTCGAATCTACATAGTTGTTAGGACTAGTTCTTAATATTCGTAAATTAATAAAGGTGTATGCCTGAACAGATGTGATTCGGATTGCATGTGATTAATGTGACGTTTTTCACTCAAATCAAAGATAAAAATAACATATTTGTTATTGTTCTTTCTTTACTTTCGAATATGAACGAGGAGGTTGAACCCTCCACAGATCTGTGATGATAATATCGTGGTTTTAGATCTTTAAAAGATCTTTACATGCAAAAGCATCACACACGAAAATAAAAAGTAACTGAGATCTTTATTTTGTTCTAGTTTTGAGTCTAGATACGATGGGTATGGTTAGAATAAGTGGGTTGAACGCATCGTTTTTAGATATGGATTATATCTTTCCCGAACGAGACGAAATTTTTTACCGAATGAACAGATTGGTTCGGGAATATTACTCATTCGGGAAATCCTTTGTTCGGGAAAGCCTTTGTTCGGGAAAATATTACTGGTTCGGGAAAATTGCTTGTTCGGGAAAATATGGCTTGTTCGGGAAAAATGACTTGTTCGGGAAAAAGCTTCGTTCGGGAAAATATGTTGGTTTGGGAAAACGCACTTGTTCGGGAAAATATGGCTTGTTCGGGAAAGTTGTGTGAGTCTGGGTACGAGTGTTGGTTGGTAAGGTTTAGGTGTCTTTGTTTTCTAAAACCAGTGGAGTCTTGTGGATCTTGTTTTTGCAGATCTGGGTTTTTGTGGGCAGATCTTCATCATCAAGAAAACAAAGAAACCCATAAAAAAACTTGAAACCAGATCTTAAAAAAATAGATCTTGCAAAACAGATCTTGAAAATAGATCTTGCAAATAGAAACCAGAAGACACCAGACTGAGTAAATACATGGGGACTTTAGACCAGATCTAAAAAAATAAAAATAAACCATAAACAGTGGACAAACAGTGGACAAATTATAGGAAAGCTTTGACCAGAAAATTGATAAAAACGAGATTGATGAACAATGAAAAACGTGACTGGACAAAATATGACAGAGTGATGTGACTGTTTGGACAATCAAAACATAGAGACCGTGACAGGAAATTATCAGATTTAGACCTCAAAATAATTTTAGACCACCAAGATAATAATAAAAACACGATCCAAGGATTGAACCGAAGCTCTGATGCCAATTGTGGGTTTGCTATTTTACTAGATCCGGTGGTCTAGGTGGGTGGTGGAAGATGGTGGCAGCCATTGTTTGAGGTTAGAGAGAGAAAGGTGGAAGTAGGTGTTTCTAGAGAGAGAAAGACAAGTTTATTAAATGAAAAGAGAAAAACTTTGGAGGTTAGAGAGAGAAAGGTGGAAGTAGGTGTTTCTAGAGAGAGAAAGACAAGTTTATTAAATGAAAAGAGAAAAACACAAACAACAACCCCTCCTTGGAAGCCTTGGAGGGGTATATATAGTCACACACCACACCTAAACTATACAACGTTTCCTAGTCTAGTCTATGCGTGTGTGACTATGATAACTAACGGGAATTCCTAAATGTCGTCACATAAAGTGAATTTCTAACATTATGGTTATGGTACCTCCATAACTAGGTGAAACTGGTCATGCATGTATATGGCTTAGGCATTTATAACTAAACATAAGCAATTCAAAAACATATAAAACATATACTAGGAAAACAGTTGGTTGCATACGGGGAATCCTAATAAGGAAAGAATGTCCATACTGAAGGACGGAGAATCCGTACCTTGTGTCTAGTGAACGGAAAAGAAGCACGAAAGGAATCCTACTCCGATCTCACTAATGCTACATAGAAGGATACGTGTATAAGTATATTTTTACTATGTACGTAATTTGATTATAATATGTCTTGACTTGTTTTATATGTTTTAGTCTTGTTTTACTGATTTTAACGTTATACTGCTTTTACCATGTGTTTTAAGTCTTCTGATTAAGTATTAACTGATATTCTTGTGTTATTATACTTGTAGTGTAATAATAAGTAACTTTCTAAAAATAGTAGGTTTCCTAAAATAGAAAGTTCCCAAAAATAGAAAGTTTCCAAAAATAGATAGTTTCCAAAAATAGATCAACTACTTAAAATAGAATAGTTTCTAAAAATAGAAAGTTTCCAAAATAGTAAGTTTCCTTAAATATAAAGTTTCCATATTTAGAAATAAGCTAAAATAATAAGCTAATAATATAAGCTTAGTGTTACTGATTATTATTCCAAGTCATGTGATTAATAGTATAGTTTATTAATTATTACATGTAAATTAAATAAACTATAGGTTAAAGGATTTAGTTAAATATAACATGATTTAATTAAATTAAATGGTTCAAAATACTTAGGTTAAACATGTATTAATATTAGTATTAATATAACCTAAGTCATGGAAATTAACTAATTATAAGTCATGTTTTAATAATTAATTAAATACTATATTCTAATTAAATAATAAATACTTAGGTTAAAATTCATGTATTGATAATAATAATAATTAACCTAAGTCATGTCTAAATTAAATTAATTATATACATGTTTAATTAATTTAATTAATCTTGTAATAATTTATCTTGTAAAATAATTAACTTGTAAAAAAAAAGAAGTCATGAACCGAACCCGTGTTTTAAATCTAAACATGACGTGAACCGTGTTCGTGAACCCCGTGAACCGGACCCGTGCACCGGCCAACAAACGCACCCTTAACAGTGGCAAAACGGCTTGGCCGTTTGCCACTGTTTTCGCAAAACAGCCACCGGCCTACGTCGGTGGTTCCCCTTGGTCTCTCGGCTATAGCCGCCGGCTAAGCAAAGTTCCCACTGGCAGTTAGCCGGTGGTTCCCCCTGCTGACGCGGCTTGGTTCCCCCTGCTTTCCTTATGTAGCCACCGGCTTAAGTCGGTGGTGCATGTTTGTTTTTAGCCGAGACCCACACAAACCAAACCACACCCCGACATAAGTCGGGGTCCCTTGTTCTTGCGGCCGAGACACACAACCCACACCGAGACCCCTTGGTCTCGGTTGTTGGTGCGAAACAAAAGCAGGCCAAGAGCCTAGGCTCTCGGTTCTTGCGTCGGCCGAACCAAACACCCCTAAAAACCATATGTTTTTAACCCCCATGATTAATTACATGTTTAAGTATACTTGTTTTTATAACCTTATGATTTCATGTGTTACAACTTAATAAAAATATTAAAAGAAAAGGTTTAAAGGTTTACCAAATACGTGAAACAATGGAGAACGATAACACAAACGATCTTGCAAGAATTAGATCACCAAAAAATCAACAACACACCCTCTTGTGGTGTTTATACCCGGCGGCCAAGGGAGAAGGAAAAAAAGGAGCTAGGGTTTTCTTATTTTTCTAATTTGTGTAATTATGAAAAATATCTTTACCTTTTTCTTGTTTTGGTAAAAATCAACATGGGCTTGGCCCTTTCTCTTGTGTTCTTGCCCCGGGTGTGTGGGGCCCACAAGGGGAAACCCATTGTTTTCCGTGTCTAAATATTATACGTGTTCTCGTGTCGTGTTTACGTGATATATTTATTAATCATTCTTGATGTAATATATATTCATACGTAATCATAATAATTACTACGTATATACTTATAATATGTTTGTGATTATTTACGTTCATGATTTCATGTTCGTATGTTCGTGATTATAATTATTGTTGGAATAATTATCGTGCATTAATACGTATTAAATACTTATCGTGTAATAACACGTACATAATACTTGTAATTAACATTCGTGAAACGTAAACATGTTATATATGGTAAGTTTTAATCATGTACGTACAATTATATATGCATTGTTCATGGTAAAAGCATGCGGGTTTTACAACTCCCCCCCTAAAAAGAATAATTCGTCCCCGAATTATAGATAAAATAAACTGGAAAAGGAACATACCCGAATTCAAAACTTGAAATGAGGGTAAGAAGTCTGGATAGACTCCTCAGTCTCCCAAGTGGCTTCCGGCTCGGTGTGATCCCTACAAAGGATTTTGACGAATGGAATCGTCTTCTTCCTCATGATTCGTTCTTGTCTGTCAAGAACGCGTTCGGGTTCCTCTATGAAGGTAAGATCTTCGCGTATTTGATCAAGTGGATACTGAACCATGTGAAGAGGATGATAATTGTAACCCCTAGGTAGAGATACATGGAAAACGTCGTGAACGTGTGAAATCTACGGATGTAACGCTAAACGATAAGATACTTCACCAATCCGCTCATAATGTCAAACGGTCCGATGAATCTAGGACTGAGTTTTCCCTTGATTCCAAAACGTTTAACACCGCGTGCCGGTGATACGTTGAGAAATACATGATCTCTAACCTTGAAATGTAGATCTCTACGATGCTTGTCTGCATAACTCTTATGTCGTGCACAAGCTTCTTGAAACTTCGCCTTAGCCACCGCGACCTTCTCATTAGTTAACTCTATCATCTCCGGACACTCAAGTGTTCGATCACCAACTTGATCCCAGCAGATTGGGGCGCGACACTTCCTGCCATACAACATTTCGAATGGTGCACACTTGATGCTTGCGTGCCAACTGTTGTTGTATGTAAACTCTACTAGACATATATAATCATCCCAATATTCTGTCCATTCTAGTGCACATGCGCGGAGCATGTCTTCTAGTGTCTGAATAGTCCGCTCCGACTGTCCGTCTGTTTGTGGATGAAAGGCCGTGCTAAGCTTAAGCTTCGTACCCCAAGCTTTCTGCAGACTCTTCTAGAATCGCAAAGTAAAACGAGGATCTCTGTCTGAGACGATACTGGATGGAGCACCATGAAGTCTCGTGATCTCCTTCTAATAAGTGTTAGCGAGTTTACTAACCGCGTCGTCTTTGCGAATCGGTAAGAAATGAGCTGACTTCGTAAGTCGGTCAACAATGACCCAAATTGCATCGTGTTTCCTCTTTGTCTGCGAAAGACCCGTAAAACATCCATGGTGATGTTGTTCCACTTCCACTCTGGAATGTCTAACGGTTGTAGAAGACCGCTAGCTCGCTGATGCTCGATCTTAAGCAGCTGACAGGTAAGACATTTGGAAACGTAGGTGGCAACATTCTGTTTAATACCGCTCCACCAAAAGTATTGCTTAATGTCGTGGTACATCTTGGTTGAACCAGGATGGATAGAGAATGGGGAGCTATGAGCTTCCGCTAACAATGCTTCCCGGAGTTCTTGGTTGTCGGGAACACAAAGTCTCGTTCCCTGCCATAAGATACCGTCTTCGTCTACACGAAATTCTGTCTGCTTCTCCAAGTTCTGAATTATCGCCTAGATTTCAACATCGTCCTGCTGAGCTTCCTTGATCCTAGAGAGTAATTCAGGTTCTACTCTAAGATTAGCCCAGTACTTGATAGGTGTGAAAACACCCATCCTTTTACCACTTAATTATAATAAAAACGAGACCTAAACGTTTATTTTATGTCGTAAATGTCGGAATTATGCGTGGTTTGTGTTTTTGTTGTGTTTTAGGACTAAAAGATGAAAAAAGAAGAAAACACGGGCTTTTATCGAAGAAAAAGACAGAAGACGAAGTGAAAAGATCAAGAGTGAAAAAAGAACGGAAGTCAAAGGCCTATTCTGAAGATTTATCGAAGAAAAAGTCCAAAGACGGAAGATTTACAAGTCGAAGAACCCAAGTCTAATAAATGAAGAAATTATAAGACGAGTTCAAGATTTTATCGACAAATCCCGAGCCAAAGTCGAGACTTTAATTTAATTTAAAGACGAGACAAAAGAGAAAGAAAGGAAGAAGGAAGGAAGCAACCAAGCCACCTACCAACTCCCCTATATATACTAGACTTCATCTCATTTTATGTTTTGTTAGCTAATTTGAAAAATTAGTTCTCCACTTTATTTTCCTTGCACTTTCATATTGTCATTTACATTATTGTCATTTAAATTCTTGCCTTTAATTTCAAGTAAGTTTTAATTTTGTTGAATCTTATTTTAAATCAAGTTTTTATATTAATCTCTCATTCTACCTTTCTTGTATTTCTTAATCTTTATGCTTATTTGTTTATTGTCATGCTTATTTGATTGTTTGTTATGCTTTTATGTTTTAGATCTTGTTAGCTTATTGATTTTATAGCTTATTGTGTGCTTTCCTTAAATTTGATTAAGTGTTTTTAAAAGATATTTTATAAAAAGTTGATTTTACATATTTAGATTATTTAGTGTTTTCAAAAGTTTTTAAATTTTGGTTTATTAGCTTTTTCTTAAAAGTATTTTGGTTTATTAGCTTTTTCTTAAAAGTATTTTGGTTAAGTTTTTAGATAAGTGCTTATTAGATTTTTGCTTATTCCTAGTTTTAGCTTATTTGCACTTTTGGTAAAACCCTCATTCCGGATAAGCATATTAAACCCTCTTTCCGGATAACGTGTTGAAACACAAATTCCAGATAAGGGTTATTAAACCTCATTCCGGATAAGACTACGAAATTCATATTCCGGATAGCGTTTTAAGGTTGGATTCCGGATAAGGAGTAAAATTTCATATTCCGGATTAGGCTTCGAAACGTGGATTCCGGATAAGTGTTAAATTGCATTTTCCGGGTAAGGGATAGAAATATGTTTTCCGGATAAGACTTATTAGTGGATTCCGGATAGGGGCTAGAATTCGTTTTCCGAATAAGTGTTTTAATATATATTCCGGATAGTGTTTAGAAAGCGTTTTCTGGATTAGGCTTAGGAATTACGGATTCCGGATAAAGGTTAGAAACCTTATTCCAGATAAGACCAAAAACGTGGATTCTAGATAAGTGTCCGGAACTTATATTCCGGATAGTGACAATTTTTGGGATTTCGAATTAGGCCTATTTGGGATAGTTTTACGATTTAGGGTTCTCTAGATAGTTTTAAGCATTTATTTTTCCCTCCATTTTCTTAGTCTTATTTTTAATCGCCTTACCTTAGATTTATTTTTTTATAGTTTCCATTTCATTACGTTTTTCTAATTTTACAGAAAAAAGTGACAGGTTTTCTAGCTTTGCTTTTAGATTATTTTAATTACGTTTTGCCTTTACCTTTTTAGTAGAAATAGAAAACCAGACTTCTTTTTATTCACCAAAATGATTGAGTCGCACATTTAACCGAGATCCATTCGAATTGAATCGTGAACGAACAACGACTACGCAAAACCATTAAATCAAATGGCGCCGCTGCCGGCTCTGTTCGTAAAGATTAACGGTTTTTTGTGAGAGACGCGGTGAATTTTGGGATCCGTTCACTCGTGAACGTTATTTTTCTTGCTTAAAAATTTTCAAAAAATACCTAAAAATAAAAAATTTTCAAAAATACAAAAACAGTAAAAAAACGTATAAAAAGCATTTCTTTTTCAAAGTTTTGCACCAAAAATATTTTATTTTTATAAGTGTACATATATTCTCTATTTCTTTGGTATCTTTATCTTTTTCTTTTGCAGGTGTATGCGTACTAGATCTTCATCTTATTCAGAGCCCGAGACTCGTGAAGATTTAGATATGGCTGGTGTACACAACAACAATAATCCACCACACCCCAACATGAATAACAACAACAATGTTCCCCCACCCGACCTTCGAACGATGGAGGAGCTGTGTCAACCTATGATGAATGGACGAGTAGGACCGATTGCACCGATGCAAATCACGGCTCCAGAATTTTCGTTGAAGCATCACATGATCCAACAAGTTCAAAATACTTGTCCTTTTCGCGGATTGCCGGATGATGATGCCAACAAACACCTCGACAAATTCATTACCGTTACTCAAAGCATGAAGTTGCCCGTGTTACTATGGATTTTCTTCGCCTTCATCTATTTCCACATACTTTATCCCACCATGCCAAAAAATGGTTTGATCGTCTTTCGAAGAATTCAATTCATACATGGGACGACATGACTCATCGATTTTTGTCGCGCTACATTCCACCATCCATGGTCACGAGCCCTATGAATCAAATCAGTGGTTTCACGCAAGAACCGGATGAATCACTTTTCGATGCTTGGGAACGATATAATGTTTTGATTGATCGATGTCCAAACCACAACATGCTCCTCGTCACCTTAATTGACACTTTCTACAATGGTTTAACTTTTCGAGATCGTGATACGATTAATGCAGCCGTCGGTGGCACATTTATGAAAAGAAGACCCGAGGAGTGTAGAGAACTTATAGAGAACATGACTACTCATCACAAAAATTGGGATTCATCCGCATCTTCAAGGACTAACCCGAGAGTCAATGTTTTTTCTAGTTTATCACACACCGAGATGACTGAATTCACCCGCATGATGGCCGAAATGAACAAAAATATCCTACTCATCGCTACGAATCAACAACAAGTTAAAGCTGTAGCACTTTCTTGTGAAATTTGCGGCGGTCCTCATTCATACACTGATTGTACTTCTACTCATGACAATCCGGAAAACGTGTATGCGGCTCATGGTAACTATCCAACGGAAAGCTATCAAGCCCGACCTCAAGGTGATCGTAATTTGCTAAGTTACCGTGCTAACAATTTTCTTTCACCCGGTTTTTCTCCTCAAAACCACAACCTCAACAACTACAATAGAAGCACTCCAAACCCACCTTGAGCTTCTACTCCATATCACCACCCGCTCCCCAAGCTCCACCCATCAATCAAGATGTTGAAACATTCATGAGAACCCAACGAGAGCTAGTTAACAATCTTCAAAGCCAAATCATCAACTTGAAAGGTGATATCACTAAACAAGGGAATGATATTCGAACCAAGCTTCGACATGATATGCAAACTTCTTTGAGCAATCAAACGAATGATTTGAAGACCTTGATGGCTAGTTTCTTTCAAGGTAATCAACCCTCTACTTCGGCTCTCTTCCTTCAAATATCGTCACCAACCCAAGAGCGAATGTGAGTGCTATTAATACACGCAGTGGAGCAAATTTAGTAGGACCATCTATCCCTCCCCCAGTTACTCCATCTACACCTCCGCCAACCCCACTTTCCACCTTTAAACCTTCAACATCTCAACCTTCACCTTCTACACCTACACAACCTCAACCCAACATCCCGTTTCCTTCTCGCTTAGACAAGTGCAAAGTGCATACCAAGGATGACATTCAAGTGACAAACTTTTTGAAGAAACTTTCGGGAGTAAACGCCACCTTTAGCCTTGTTGAAGCTCTAGCCCAAATGCCTAAATTTGTTAAGATGTTTAAGGACTTGCTTAATAAGAAGGAGAAGATGTCCGAGTTTGTTAATACTCGTTTGAATGAAAGCTGTTCTGCAATCCTTCTTAAAGAAATTCCGGAAAAACTTGGAGATCCCGGTCGTTTTATGCTACCATGTACTTTTAACCAAACCGACGAATTTATTGCCTTAGCCGATCTCGGGGCAAGTATTAATTTAATTCCTTTAAGTGTTTGAAAAAAGTTATCATTACCCGATCTTACACCAACAAAGATAACTCTAGAGCTAGCAAATCGAACTCTCGCTTACCCCGTTGGTATTTCCGAAGATGTGTTTATTAAAGTTGGTACCTTCACTTTTCCGGTCGATTTCGTTGTTGTTGATTATGAAATGGACCCTCGTATTTCGTTAATACTTGGACGGCCATTCTTGAGAATCGTAAAAGCTTTAGTCGATGTTGCCGAAGGTGAACTCATTCTAAGAGTCGGGAATGATGCACAAGTATTTAAAATGGGGAAGATTACAAGCAAATTCAATTGAAGAGAATCAGAAAATATGATTGATGTGCTTTAAGACGAGCTAACAACTCCTTTGGAAAGTTTTAAGCTTGATAATTTTGTCGTCTACACCAATCCTCTTTTCGGGCCTATATCTGATAATCCACTTTTTCAAGAGAATGTGGATGCCTCTGATGATTCTCTCTCAAATTTGGATCCCCCGCCAATTTATGATTCTCCACCGATCTATGATGATTATGATGATAATTCTGGTTCCGATGTGGATGATTATGATGATTTTTCTTCAGAGTATAAAGACATGCCAACATATGATGATTTTGATGATGTTGATACTCTTTCGAGTGATTCTTCACATGATGCCCTTACTCCTATTTTTGATGAAGATCCTCCGCCACCAATACTTGATCCTACTTTGGACGATTACTCATTTGAGGAAGATTTTGCTACTTTTCTCAACACATACTTCCCCAATGAGTATGAGTCTCCTCCTTTGGATTTTGATTATGGTCTTTATCCTCATTCGGATATGAAGAAAACCCCTCCAAAGGAGAAGAAGCCGGAAGACACCGACATCCGTAGTACGTATGTCTTGACACCTCTCTATCCCCCTTCTGAGGATGAGATTGTGCGTTTTATGAGCGGATGTTCTTCAAATTCTACTGAGCCTGAATCTTATTTTACCCTAAAGGAAAAGGTGTTCGATCTGGGTATCGAAATTTTTTAAGCCATCTCAATATCCATCAGATGAAATAAAAGGAAAGATTTTTGGAAATGCTGGAGCTATGCTGTCACTTCACCACACCTTCCACCACCGTGCTCAACAATTGCTTAAGGGAACCTTGCCTACTCTTTTTTGGCTTGCTTTGTTCGCCTTAAGTTTCTACTACTTGTTGGATGAAAACCATGTATTTGATCCCGGTGGATGTTCTTCAAGGTTATTACCATTCTGATCAAGGTCGAGTCAGGCTCACGACTCGGTAAACAAAAACAAGCGCTTCTCGGGAGGCAACCCGAGTATCTATCATTTTTATCCGTTTTTATCGTAAGTGTAGGGGAGAACCTACGATGTGTTTCTTGTTTTCTTTCTTATGATGTGCCGTGATTAGAGCTTCAAAGATCCACTATTGATGACTTTTGACGACCCATGATTCCGTGTTCCCGTCTTCCTGGTTCTATCCTAAACTCTTTTGATTCACTATTTTATATCTCTATATTAAAATAGGAATCACTTTAGTTGTCTCTTCCTTAGCAAGATTTAAACAACATGCACAATGTCCTAAGTGTAGGGGAGTTTACTCCCACATGCTTAAACATTAAGGACAATGTTTATCTTAAGTGTAGGGGGACTTCTATCGAATTTAAGTGGGCTTTTCCATGAATTTGACCTCATTTTAACCGGAAATTCGATTTTTCGACATTTTTCAAAATTTTTGATCTATTTTGGCCTAGTTGTAGTTTTCTTTGTTTTTTTATTTTCCATTGTTCAATAAAATGGTTTTAGCAAGTTTAGATATCTTTGATATATTAGGCCCGTCGTGAATATTTTGACTCAACCCGAGTTTACCTATCCAAGTTTACTCTAGCTAGTATCCTTAACCATGTAGACCTTAATTGGTTTTTTAGGCTAAGCATCCACGAGTCTCATTACTTGAGATTTTAAATTGTGGAGAACGAGAGATGATTGATGTTGGAAATTCACTTTATGTGACGACATTTAAGAATTCCCATTAGTTATCATAGTCACACACGCTTAGACTAGACTAGGTACAATGTATAGTTTAAGGGTCGTGTGTGACTATATATACCCCTCCTAGGCTTCCAAGGAGGGGTGTTGCTTGTGTTTCTTTTTCATTTATTACATTTTTCCTTTCTTTCTCCTTACACACACAACCACTCTCTTCTCTCTCTCTCAACAATGGCTTCCACCATCTTCTACCACCCACCTAGACCACCGGATCTATAATAGAAAATCCTCAATTGGCATCAGAGCCTCGGTTCCATCCTTGGATCGTGTTTATTGTTTTTGATTTGGTGGTAGAAAATTTTTTTTGTGTCTCGCTTTATCATTTTTTTTGGTACGATTTGTCACAATCCTTTGTCACGATCTTTTGTCACGATGTTTGTGGTCATCCAGTTGTTAATCTTTGTTCATTCTTGGTTTCATCAAATATTTGTCCATTTTTTACACGTCTTTTTACATCTATCATTTCTAGATTTTATTGGGAAAAGGACAGAATACAAAATAAATGGGCAGATCCACCATTTTCGGTTTTTCAAAACCCTTTTCCGATTTGTTTTCCGACAGCTTGTTCCGATGGGTTTCAGATAGTCATTCCGATGGGGATTCCGATTATGCTTATTCCGATGGCTATTCGGATGGTTATTCCGATTGCTATTCGAATAGCTATTCCGATGGGGTGTTTGATTGATATCGATGAAGACTTAAAACATTCCGATGGAGACTAAAAATCATTCCGACGGGTACATATTCCGACGGTTATATGTCACCAAGACTCAAACATATTGAAACCCACAATGAATTCGACACCAACTCAAAACCAAATCAAACCATGACCAGTTTTAACAAAACTCGTGACCATGACAAGTGTAAAATTTACCAAGACCATATAAACCAATACAACCGAGTTAACTCGGTCATTACCAGTTGACTCAGTTTACTCACTGAGTCAATTTTAACAAGCCAACCTTATTTCTCCCCAACACCTTAACAAATCTACCTAAGCCCTTCGTCTCCTAATCCCTTCGAATCTAGACTCGGACTGAAAACCATTATTTTAGACTCGACCCTTAAACAGAAAACTATGATCTCAGACTTTTTCGATATGCATGTGTAGATCCTTCCAGATCTTACATGATAATGAATTTCATCATCACAGATCAAGTGTTTGGTTTTTAAACCAATTTTTCATATACAAAAATTCAAGAAAGATTAATAACAATTTTGTTATTATCTATTGTTTGTTTCGTCTTATTAAACAAGAACACTCGAAAACAATCATGCATGTTCGAATCTTTAACCTACCTGAGACCTTAAACTGATCTTGAAGCATCGATGGTGTTCATAATCGTTTGACAAGGTTTGTTATTTGATCATCATAGATCAAGAGTTAATTGATGCGGTTGACTTGAAAAGGTCCGTGGGTGTATTGTTTTGTGGGGTATTTGATTGAGATGATGATTCGTATGTCATTTTGGTGGCTGAGTTTGGATTTTAGAGGAAGAAAAAGGAGATGAAGTGATAGGATGGGGGACGGATTAAACGAGGTGGGGGTGGAGAGAAAAGGGGGGAGGACATAACTAAGTTATGTATTTAGGGTTAGATTGTGTGAGTGAATTTAGGGTTGGAGAGTGTTATAAACCAATTTGATGGACCGAGTATTGCAACATGTTATGGGCCATGGGCTAACGAGTATTTAACAAATGTTGGGCCGTGCGAATTCAGTAATATACACACAATTTTTTAAAACACAAATTTTAAATAAATTTTGTGTGTATTAAGTTTTACTTCGGTCATCATCGGGACGAGACAACAAGTGACGTGACAAAGTGACGCGACAAAGTGACAAAAGTGATGTGACCAAGTGATAAAATTTAATTTGACGAGACGAAGAAAAATTTGGCGATTTTTTAGTGGCTACGGATTTGTTTGGTCGGATATAAATTATGTGCAGTTGGAGATGGATTTTTCGAAGGCGTGAACTTATTTTATCTTTCAAAGATAACTTGCTCGTGCTTCAGAAGACTTGTTTATCTGGTTTCCGGGTTCAGGTGGATGGTTGATGACTTGGATAACTATCACTTAAAGGGGTTACATTGTTGTACTCAGTGTCACGCGCTTAGTCGACGTGGATAATTTTAAGAGTTGTTGTACTTAGAGATTTCTCCACCGTTCTTCATTCAACAATAGTGCAAGCTTAAGTCACAAGATCCAAGGATTTTTATTCAGTTTCACGTTTGATGTATCTGGTTCATTCAATCAGTGGTCACTTCAAATTGCTTACAAGTGGGTTGGTAAAGATGTCCATGGAGAGTTTATGAGTAGAGATTATCGATCAACAGCTGATTCTCACAAAATATATAATTCAGCCTATTTATTATTCTCACGAGTTTTCAGGTACATGTGCATACGATTTATTGATGGTTCCGAGTTTTGAAAGCATCAAGGGGAAGAAGAAGACACATTGAACGCACAACGAGTACACGTGATGAACTTCATACCTTCTTTTGATTTGAAGACATTCCGGGATGACATTTGTCATAGCCGCAGAGAAAATCAGTGTTTAACTCGTGGCGTTGTCAATCTCTAAACGGTATACTACTGATTCGATGTTTAATTGTTTGGTTGTTTCAATTATTCATCGTGATTATCCTATATGCACTCCCGGGACTTAATTGACTCTGGTGCATCTCCGGAAGAAGATATGTGAATTTCTGGGACTTAATTGACTCTGGTGTTACGATGTCAACTTCATGAATGGGATAAAGTGTCTACTTCAGTATTTGAGCTTCATACTTGGGATTGATTTATTTTCTTCAACTATGTGGGGGAAGAAATGTCTTGATTCTTTCTATTATGCATAACTTGAACTCTCAGGGGGAAGAAAAATTCAGAAGAATTATTCAAGCGTGAGAAGAGAAGTTGTTGATCTACTTGGTGTGCCCCAAGCTTTCAATCCCTCTTAGCAACGGTATCATGTTATATGATGGGACTTTCTTGTTAGATTCTGTTGTGCGCTTAATCATTCTAAGCTTTATTGAAAGCTTTGAAGTTGCTTACGAGGATTGTCGGTTTAGGGGGAAGCTATTTAAAAGCTTCTACATCAAGTTTATGTGGCATGAATTAGGGGGAAGTTAATTCAGAAGCTTCTCCTTAACCAGAAGTATATGGATTACTTAGCTCGTGCCGTTACAGTATTTCTACTACAAGTGACTTTAAAGATGAGTCGTTTTGAAGTCAAAGGGCTCAGAAGACATCATCAGCATTGGACGCTTCATGAAAGCTCTTGTTCTTAATCATTATGTACTTGTTAGGAAAAACATTGTAAGGAATTCTACAAGTCGTCCCATGGGGAAGATTGTTGGAAATTCACTTTATGTGACGACATTTAAGAATTCCCATTAGTTATCACAGTCACAAACGCTTAGACTAGACTAGGTATAATGTATAGTTTAAGGGTCGTGTGTGACTATATATACCCCTCCTAGGCTTCCAAGGAGGGGTGTTGCTTGTGTTTCTTTTTCATTTATTACATTTTTCCTTTCTTTCTCCTTACACACACAACCACTCTCTTCTCTCTCTCTCAACAATGGCTTCCACCATCTTCTACCACCCACCTAGACCACCGGATCTATAATAGCAAATCCTCAATTAAGTTAGTTATAAGTTTGGTATTCTTTCATTAACTTATGTGAGTTAATTATGAGCTTTTTCTCCCATCACATGTAAATAAATAATTGCAATAAGTAAGGTCGTACGATTTAAAAATTACTTAGCTTCTAGCCCAAGATCGTTTAAAAGTTGTTTGGTATTAATTAGAGTTCATAGCCAAGGCATAACTTATTGAAACGGGACGCGAAGATTGGTGAGTCTGAAAAGGCCCTAACAAGGCATGAGGGCTCCATTTTGTTGCTAAAGATCCTAGATTATGTGAAGAATCATTATTCTAAAATCAATATGAAGGATCAAGACACACGACGAAAAGCAATTACTCCCATAAAGATCATGGAGAAATCTATCCGAAAAGACCCTAACAAGGTATGAGGATAAATAGATCCAAGCCCGAAAAGGAGGCGGATCGTTGTTTATCATAATCCCAAATAAGGATTGAAGAAATAATGAAGAAGTCGTGGTCAACATTTGAAGAATATCTCAACTACTCCAAGTGAAGATATACACTATATACGAAGAGAAGACCATAATTTCAAGATCGTCTTCTTAAGATTCGAAGTATGAAGTAAATGCCAAATATCGGTCCGAGAAAGTCTCAAATCGTGAAACGAGTTATGCCAAGATATGAACTTTATGAGGTTTCGAGAAGTAGTTTTAAAAGATTTTATCCTTTAGCTAACTATGGATTAGATCGTCCTACTTTATTTTCAGCCTAAATAAACTATCAAAATAAGTCGAAAATGCATCCTCGAGATCATTCAAGACATCAATAAAATATAAGAGTTACCCATAGGAATAAGGGAGTCTAAGTGATTAATTGAACCGCATTAGTAAGTCTTAGTTGTGCTAACTTGTAATTACAATGATCTTGTTTTTAAGCTTGGCATGGGGAACGTGAAACTTGAGGATGATTAACATTCATGACACCAAAGCCCTAATGTAAGTCTAAGATTTCTTTACAAGTTTCTTCCTTCCAGCATTTTGTTATTTTCTATCTTTTGAATTTTCCTTAGTGTCTAGAATTCAATAAAGGCCAAGGTGGGTTGATATGATGGAGAATGTAAATCTTGCTTTGTCACTAATGCATTGCATGAGGTCATTGTAATGGTCAAGTGTAGTGGATTTGATAGGTGTGAAAACACCCATCCTTTTACCACTTAATTATAATAAAAACGAGACCTAAACGTATATTTTATGTCGTAAATGTCGGAATTATGCGTGGTTTGTGTTTTTGTTGTGTTTTAGGACCAAAAGATGAAAAAGGAAGAAAACACGGGCTTTCACGGGCTTTTATCGAAGAAAAAGACAAAAGACGAAGTCAAAAGATCAATAGTGCAAAAAGAACGGAAGTCAAAGGCCTATTCTGAAGATTTATCGAAGAAAAAGTCCAAAGACGGAAGATTTACAAGTCGAAGAACCCAAGTCTAATAAATGAAGAAATTATAAGAGGAGTTCAAGATTTTATCGACAAATCCCGAGCCAAAGTCGAGACTTTAATTTAATTTAAAGACGAGACGAAGGAGAAAGAAAGGAAGAAGGAAGGAAGCAACCAAGCCACCTACCAACTCCCCTATATATACTAGACTTCATCCCATTTTATGTTTTGTTAGCTAATTTAACAAATTAGTTCTCCACTGTATTTTCCTTGCACTTTCATATTGTCATTTACCTTATTGTCATTTAAATTCTTGCCTTTAATTTCAAGTAAGTTTTAATTTTGTTAGATCTTATTTTTAATCAAGTTTTTATATTAATCTCTCATTCTACCTTTCTTGTTTTGCTTAATCTTTATGCTTATTTGGTTATTGTCATGCTTATTTGATTGTTGTTATGCTTTTATGTTTTAGATCTTGTTAGCTTATTGGTTTTATAGCTTATTGTGTGCTTTCCTTAAATTTGATTAAGTGTTTTAAAAAGATATTTTATAAAAAGTTTTTTTTGGTAAAGGTATATTTTATAAAAAGTTGATTTTACATATTTAGATTATTTAGTGTTTTCAAAAGTTTTTAAATTTTGGTTTATTAGCTTTTTTTTAAAAGTATTTTGGCTAAGTTTTTAGATAAGTGCTTATTAGATTTTTGCTTATTCCTAGTTCTAGCTTATTTGCACTTTTGGTAAAACCCTCATTCCGGATAACCATATTAAACCCTCTTTCCGGATAACGTGTTGAAACACAAATTCCGGATAAGGGTTATTAAACCTCATTCCGGATAAGACATACGAAATTCATATTCCGTATAGCGTTTTAAGGTTGGATTCCGGATAAGGAGTAAAATTTCATATTCCGGATTAGGCTTCGAAACATGGATTTCGAATAAGTGTTAGATTGCATTTTCCGGATAAGGGATAAAAATATGTTTTCTGGATAAGACTTATTAGTGGATTCCGGATAGGGGCTAGAATTCGTTTTCCGGATAGGTGTTTTAATATAGAGTCCGAATAGTGTTTAGAAAGCGTTTTCCGGATTAGGCTTAGGAATTACGGATTCCGGATAAAGGTTAGAAACCTTATTCCGGATAAGACCAAAAATGTGGATTCCGAATAAGTGTCCGGAACTTATATTCCGGATAGTGACAATTTTTGGGATTCCGGATTAGGCCTATTTGGGATAGTTTCGCGATTTAGGTTTCTCTAGATAGTTTTAAGCATTTATTTTTCCCGCCATTTTCTTAGTTTTATTTTTAATCGCCTTACCTTAGATTTATTTTTTTATAGTTTCCATTTCATTACGTTTTTCTAATTTTACAGAAAAAGTGACAGTTTTTCTAGCTTTGCTTTTAGCTTATTTTAATTACGTTTTGCCTTTACCTTTTTAGTAGAAATAGAAAACCAAACTTCTTTTTATTCACCAAAACAATTGAGTGGCACATTTAACCGAGATCCATTCGAATTGAATCGTGAATGAACAACGACTACGCAAAACCATTAATCAGTACCCGTGCTGTCCTCGTACCATGATTTCTATGTCTAGTCGCTCCAAATCACTTATAATATGTTCCTTGATCTTAATGTCGTTGATCATGCCCGAATTCCTTCTAAGAGCATCTGCTACTACATTTGCTTTGCCGGAATGATACTGTAGATTTAGGTCATAATCCTTCAACAGCTCTAACCATATCCTCTTTCTCATATTTAACTCACGTTGGGTGAAGATGTATTTGAGGCTCTTGTGATATTGAGAAGATATAACATGATTCTCCATACAAGTAATGCCTCCATATCTTCAATGCAAACACGACTGTTGCAAGTTCCAAGTCATGTGTAGGATAGTTTGCTTCATAAGGCTTAGGCTGCCGTGATGCGTAAGCAATCACTTTCCCATGTTGCATGAGAACACAACCAAGTCCCTTCCCTAAAGCGTCACTATAAATTTGAAATCCACCCGTACCAGATGGGAGAGTAAGAATAGGTGCAGATACTAGCTTCTGCTTCAGGTCTTCAAAGCTCTTCTCTCTTTCCTCAGTCCAGACGAATTTCTCCCCTATCCGCATCAGTTTGGTCAATGGTAGTGCTAAACGGGAAAAGTTCTCTACGAACCTGTGGTAGTAACCAACTAAGCCTAGAAAGCTGCGAACTTTAGTCGCGGATGTCGGTTTTGGCAACTTTATGATAGCCTCAACCTTTGCTGGATCTATGGTTATTCCGTCTGTGGATACAATGTGACCTAGGAATGCCACACTAGTCAGCCAGAATTCACATTTGGAGAATTTAGCATACAGCTGCTTCTGTCGAAGTGTCTGTAGTACCGTTTGAAGATGGTCTTCGTGTTCTTCCTTTGACTTAGAGAATATGAGGATGTCGTCAATGAATACTGATGAGACTGCAATTATACATTGTCTCATCGTCCAAATCGGGCTTAAAATGCTAAAAATATCCAAATATATGCTTGTGTTTGTTCATTGTGTATTTTAGGTACGGATATCGTGAAATCAACAAAAGATCACAAGAATCAAGCAAAAACGAACACGGGAAACGAAGCCGCACAAAGAACCGGACCCGAATCATGAATTTCTGTTCAAGTCCTTGATGTTTGAGGATTTGGCAAGAATGGTCCCTCCACTTTTGAAGACTTGACATTTTATACCCTTGCAAAGCTCATAATTGCATTTGGGTCCCTAAAATGTTGATTATATACAAGATTGGTCCTTAGAATTTAGATAAAATACACATTATAACCTTGGAACTCTTTTGATAAAAGTTTGGTGGCCAAAGTAGAAAGAATAAAACTTTGTTATAAAGGGGAATGAGTAAATTGCTGAGAAGACTTGCTATGAACATTTTTCAGAAATTCAGGGGCCATTTGTGGCAGACACATAAACTTCCTTCAACCAACCATCATGTGACACATCACCCACTAAACCCCACCCTCCAATCCCACTCTACTACGTCACTACCCACTAATTTTTTACAACTGATTATTAATCAGTTTATTAAGTTGGAGGTAAACACTAGTTTTAAAATTCCTAAATCCTAAACATAATCAAAACCAACCCTGCTAATTCACTCCTACTCAAGAACCCTAAAACATGAATTACCCCAAATCAAAGGGGTAATCACTAATCAACTCCAGATCAGAAGTTATTAACATCCTCACCTTAACCCCACATTTAAAACCCTCACACACTCACCCAGACAACCCCACCATGGTTCCCCTGCTTCACTCAAGATAGCAATTAAAGAATCTGCATACCAATCTACGATTCCCATTGCTTTACTTGTTCCCAAAGGATGGAATCAACGTTCATGATCAATCCAATACAGGATGGCCATCACATGCTCAACTTTGACCAAGACTTCAAGGGCAAAAACGGATTTTCAGCTAGATTAGGGTTTAGGGCTTTATAACCATTGTAATATTTTATTCATGTTCTAGTATTTTCTGTTAAGTAGTATAAAAGGGGTGGCTTGTACCTCTTTTTCTTGGTTCGAGTTTTTTTTTAAGAATTTTAAGTTATTGATCACAATGAAAGTTTGAAATTTATGCAAAAAAATACTGAGTTCCCTTTAGTGTTCTTGTAGGTTAATTATTTACTTTTATTTGTAAATTTAGTTTAAAGTTTTATCAAAGGTTTTGTCAAGAAACGTTTTTTTTTTCTTTAAGATTTTTCACGAAACACAAAACCAAGCTCAATGAGGAAGTGAAAGTGGAATCAACGGCTTGGTTTGTTGATTTAGGTTTGTTCACCTTAATTTGATTCAAAAGGTTTCACAAGTTTGGGTTGCAAGATTTCTGTTTTCAAGACTTTTACAAGGAAAAGGTTTTTCGTATTTTTATTTTTTTAACTACTTACTGCATACAAGTCTATTTGAGTATTGATTGACAGCCAATAAATCAAACAGCCTTGTTGCAAGTTGTTTCTTTCTTGGTCGTCTATGTTTGTGCAGGTGACAAAGCTCATCAAGACCTATCCATTTTCTTTTTAATTCTGCTGATTTGAAGAATATTGATACCCCTTGGGTCTCTTATAGACTCCAACAACGAGGTTCTCTACATCTCCATTGGCTCACAAAGATCACCCAAAAGCCATTTAAAGAAGGCATCAGCTGTAAGTGGCATGAACCCTTTTTATGCATTTTTATGTGATTTTTGGTATGCTCAAGTGATTGATGAGATTTTGTGGTTATTAGCTGTTTTAGTGTTAGATTATGCTTGTTATTGGTTTACATGCTTGTTCAGGTTGTTAGGAATCAGTCTTGAGTTGGTTTGTTTGCTTTTAGTTTGAGAGATTTAGTTTACAGCTTATAAGGGGGTGTTTGGATTGGGGTTTTAAGGGGAGAGTTTAGCTATATTTTGACATAAAATCAGCCTGCACTCACTTATTAAGCTAGTGTTAGGTTAAGTCAGCTTTTGGTTTGAAGTTTGATAGGTTATAATCAGATTTTGCTTGGGTTTGTTTGATAAAAGCAGTAAACTGCATCATTAGAATAAATCTAGGTTAATCTCTGGTTTTATAAACTGCTGATTTGGATTCTGTTAGAACTGGTGATATTCTAGGTGGTGTGATTTGTTATCTGTGATTTGAGAATCATTTGGACAAGTTTTGGAGGTTAGAAAGTCACTTGGATGCAAATTGCATCAGATCAATTCACCCAGACCTGCTACCCTCATCAGAGACTTAGCTTTGCTATAATGTGTTTGATTGGTTTGATTCTTGTGTGTAAACTATTGTTTTTATAATTTTCTTGACTCCTCACAACCCAACTAGTTGTGTGGGTGCCAATATTTGCCAAAAACACCAAGAAACGAAAGAGTTACAAGTCAAAATATCACCAGATCTGGGCAACCGTGGGAACATAGGGTTTCCACTGACATACATTTTGTATCCACTGTCATTGTTACTGTAGCACTTTCAGTTTTTTTATCACGTTTTTGCTTCGTTTTGTGTTGATTCTTGATCATTTTTAGCTTTGGTTTATGTTTTTGGCATTAGAAAGTCACCAATTTTAGTCTAGAAAAGAAAAAGTAAAAAAAAAGTTTTGCAAAAAGGACTGGCCAGGACTCGAACCTGTGCCATCCTTCTCACAACACACACGCCATACCGCTCTGCCCTTGGGTCTTTTACTGACCAAGGGTGGATACGAATTATACTTAAGGCCTTTTTGTTTTGGCTTATTATTAATAAGTTCGAGCTTATTTAGCTGGTTTTCAGCTTATTTATTAAGCTAATTTGGTATTTTTCATTTTTCTCTTGTTTATTACTTAGTTTAAGACTTTTTTAGCGCAAGTTTCCATTTTTCACGCTCTTTAATTATTTTTTATTATTCTTTTCTTTCACGGTTTTTATAAATTAGATAAAAATAGTTTAATCAGTTTTAAAAATTTTCAAAAATTATTTTTAGGTTTTAATTAAATAACTTAGGGTTTACATCCACTTAAGTTTTATTTGTAGCTTAGTTTTAATTCTATTTAATTTTAAGGTTTTTCATTAACTTTAAAAATTAATATAAAATTATTAAATAGTTTTTAGGCAATTTGGTTTTCAAATTTGTAATCTTCATATTTTTCTTTAGTTAAGATTAAAATTTGGTAATTTTTAGACTACTTTTTCGTTTTGTCGATTTTTACGATTTCGCGTTTTTCGCGTCGTAGGGTAATTTTTAGAGTAATTCGCCTTTTTTTTTTCTTTTCCCCATCCAAAAACGTCACTAATCCAAACTTGATCTTTATTTTTGGCACCTCATACACACACCTCCTTCGCGAACGAACTCGCATTTATTCGACTTGTCGGTTTTCCTAAATCGTCGAGTTTAATACTTGCCATATATTCCTTTTTCCTAAAAGGGTATAAAAACTACAATATCATTTTGGCGCCGCTGCCGGGGAGGTGTTTTTAGTGCCATACTAGATATCGTGTTTGTGTGAGTAGTGCGTTTTTGCTTTTCATTTTTGGAAAGCGTATATAACGTACATACTCCTTTTTATTTTTTTTATTACTATAGTATATAATATCCAAAAAACGTGTTTAGTTTTCCTAAACTAAACACACCAAAAAAATCTTTACTATATTGTTGATAATCCATTATCGTTTTCGTTTTTCTTGTGAATCTAAAGCAAAAATTAAAGGCAAAATAGATAAATACTTTCGTGAGGCTTAATTTTGAAAAACACAAACTATAAGGTGGGTATAAGGCGGTTGTATTTCACGACCTAAAAGAAAAAGGCTCTTATGTGCTTTGCGCCGCCTCGTTTCCTCCGCTTGCTTGTGCGTGTTTTGAGAGAGGGCTAATCGAGGGTTTTCCGCCCAAGTATTATCTACGTATCATATATATTTTCTTGTTTTCAAGATTAAACCCTCTTGAACGTTTTGGTGTTCCACCAACATTCTAAAGTCATCGAAAGCGTTCACTTCACGTGATAGTTTTCATTCCTTGAGGCTCCTTTAATCGAGAAAGTCGATTCGAGGAGAGATTTGTAGATTTTTGTCTACGTAATACACCAAAAAAATCCAAAAAAATTAAAAACAATCAAAAACCAAAAAAAATTGAAAAATCATAAAAACCCAAAAAGAATCTTCGTTGCTACCCCCATTCTACGTTTAGTGCATGCGCACGCGATCGAAGGACTACACGAATTCTAGCGACGCATCGAATCGACGCAATCGAAATCAAAAGAATCGACAACGTAGACGGAATTTAGACACCGACGTTCCTAATATCGTTCTCAAAACCGTAGACTAGATGACCGAGAATCATACGATGATGGAATTGCTCCAAGCACCCACCGAGGGTTATGGAGATGCAATTGTAATTCCCGCCATCGAGGCGGAGAATTTTGAGATTAAGAGAAGAATGCTTTCGTTAATCCAAGCTACGAAGTTTCGAGGTCGTGAAGCGGATAATCCTCACGATCACATTCGAAATTTCGATCGTCTTTTAGCCACGAGCAAGTTTAAGAACGTTGAGCTTATGCTTTTTCCGTACTCGCTCGATGGTGCCGCCAAGGATTGGTACGAGAAAGAGCCACCTAATTCCATAATTACGTGGAAGGATCTTGTGTCCAAATTCGTTAATCATTTTTGCCCACCGTCCAAGACGACGTTTTTCAAAAACGAGATTACGAGATTTGAGCAAAAACCGAATGAATCGTTTAGAGACGTGTGGGATCGCTTTAAGGAACTGCTTAGGCAATGTCCTCACCACGGCCTTTCCGAGTTGCACCAAATCGATACGTTTTACAACGGTCTTAGTTTCCAAGAACAAGATTCTTTGAATTCCGCCGCCGGTGGCAACTTTTTGTGTAAAACTCCGAAAGAGCTTTGATGATTATCGAAAATCGATCAAAGGTCTTCCAACTCCTTAGCACACCGAGTGTTGCCAATTTCACCAACGTTAGTAATTCTAACCGCGACATTGAGAGAGTTGATGCGAAGGTCGATAAGTTAACGAATGTGTTCACGTCTTTTTTCATCGAAATGCAAAAGAAGGACGCTCCCGCTATGGTGAAAGCGCTGGAGGTTTCGTGTACGTACGTGGTGGACCACATAACTATTACGATTGTGCGGCCTGGCCAAACGTCGAACGTAAACGCGTTAAACAACAATTTTTCTAATCAAAATCAAAATAACGCCGGTCCATCACAAAACACGAATTACAAAAATCAAGGCAATAATTTTAATCAAAACCGAAACAATTTTCAAGGAAATAATCAACAAGGGAATTTTCAAAATCAAGGTTATAATCAAGGTCGTAATATAAATTGGCAAAATTGAGATAATAACCAAAACTTGAATTTTTCGAATAACAACAATCAAGGGAATTTTCAAAGAAGTAATCAAAACCAAGCAAACTTTAATTCTAATCAAAATAGTTCGTCAAACAATTTTTAAAATACATGAAAACGAATGAGGCTAATATGAGATGATTAGAGGGAGAAATTGGTACTTTGAAAAACGAATTTTCCACAACGTTGAGGAATCAAAATACAAAAATTGAACAAGGACAAATCGACATTAAAAAGATGTTTTCGGCTATAATGAACAAGTCTTCGGCTTCATCATCGAGTCCATTACCTAGTGACACCGTTACAAATCCGAAAGAACAATGTAAAGCCGCCTCAACCTTTGGAAAAGTTCGTTCGATTTCCCCAAACCTTAGTGGTTTTAGGATTGTTACTTCATCTCGACCCTCGACTTTCTTAAACGCCTTCATGTTCTAAAGTCGAGGGAATGAACGTGGCGACGAAGGAAAGGAGTGCACACCCTCGTGTACCTCAAATCCATCCACGGTTCAAAAAGAGAGCTTCATCGACCTTACGAATGTAACCCTTGAAGAAACTTGTGCCTCGATTCTTCTACAAAATCCTAAAAGGCGTATGCCGAGAAAGGAAGAAGATCCGGGCCAATTTCTACTACCTTGTGATTTTTCCGAGATTGAGGGATGTTTAGCACTTGCCGACTTAGGTGCTAGCATCAATCTCATGCCTCATTCTCTTAGGAAATTGATGAGATTGCCTTGCCTCACCCCCACGAACAGGATAATCGAGCTAGCAAATTGTACACCTTTGAAACCAATTGGTATAGCCGAGGATGTCTACGTTAAAATCGGAAAGTTTATTTTTCTCGCGGATTTCGTCATTTCCGATTACGAATGAGATCCTAAATGTTCCATTATTTTAGGTCGTCCCTTTTTATCGATGGCTCGAGTCGTAATCGCCGTTCACGGTGGAAAATTAACAATGTCGTATGGGGAGAAAAAATGGACTTTTTCCCGAATGCATCCCAAATTCCTAATGATCTTGACAAAACCAAAGTTTCAAATGATTTCAAAATGTTAACTTTAGCGGAAAATATGAGGCTTGACGCATGTTTTGAAAGAATTAAAAGGAACGGTTTTAAAGACGATGATTTTAATGACAAAGAATACGTGTACTTAATTCAAAAGGGTATGCGTAAATTTATGGATGAAAAATCTTTGTGGGATCTATTTGGTGAAACAAGTGAACAACCAATTCCAAAGGGCGACCTTAGTGTCATCACGACAATGACCAATATGGACTCGTCTTCACCACCTTCGAAGGACCACGTCTTTGAGGCATCGACTTCTAATTCTTTTGAAGTGCCTCCATCACGTAGCCCAAATTCCATTAAGGCTAGAGGTTTTATCGATCTCGATCCAATCGTCATAGAAAGGTCGCCTAAGCGTAGTCACTTGACTTGTAAGACCATGGTTGTGAGTCCTCACATCGACACTTTCTTTCACGAGGAAGACGAGAAAGATTTTGCCGAAATTGATCACATACTCAATAATCCACGAGCGATATTTGATTCTCCTAAAAAGAGTTCAACATGTGGTGAGTATGATGATTTCGTCTTCGAGCCCGAGATCGAGGAAATTATCGCACGAGAGCTAGCTCTTTTACCTCCACTTCCACCTACGAGTGAGGTCGATTTTTCCAACGTCGAGGCTGAACTTGATGAGTTGGAGCGTCAAATTTTTCATGATGACAAACCAACTCACGAAGTTCATAATCCAATTCTCGAGGAGTTACCTAATCAACGCTCCTCAAATGAGAATGACGTTTACCACATTCGTGAGGATCTAACTTATCAACGATCCCCACAAATGAATGATGGTTTTGTGCTTGATCGGAATATTTTCGAGAGAGTTTCTAAAATCATTAACGAGGGGAATGAAAAACCTTGGTTTGTCAAGCCTATCTACGGTGAAGAAATCGAAGAGATCGACGTTCATAAGGATGATGAATATGTAGACCCCGAGGGGGCGGTGTTCTTTGTCGATCATCGTTTTGATAGTTTATACAACCCACCCCCTCCCGCCAATGACTTAAATGTGAGAATTTTTAGCGCGGCCAATTTCGTCTTAGAAACGGCAAATATTTTCGACATAATTAAATCAGGTTTTCATAAGGAGTTTTTAAACGATGAAAAAGTAAAGGACTTTAAATTTAATTTAAAATATTTTTCTACATGTCTAACTCCGTCATCACTACGTTTTATGAGTGCTACCACCTCATCTACTCCTTTTGATGATGGTGTGTGTGGTTTTAGTGTGGGGTAAGCCCCTTATGTTTCCTCACGTTTCTCCACCGAGGACGAGATCTACGATCCCGAAATTGCTTGTAAAGGGAAATCTCGGTCTTCCACCGATGCAATAAATGGAAAAATTATCTATTTGCTTGGTGTGAGTCTACCTCGAGTAGCTCATAAGTTTTCCTTACCCATTGCCCGACCTTTCTACTTCTCATCTCTTTTCTTTAACCCCTTTGGGGTTCCACTATCAGTTGGAGTAGCGTTGTTTCGTCTTTCATCCGAAAACGAGGACGCTATCTTCGACCCCTTTATTTTGCATCATCAAAGGACTTAGTCCTTCGTACAGGTTGCTTTGGGCATTTTTTATCATGTAAGCCCCAACAAAAATGACCTTACCATGATAATCCTTAAATGATCACATTTATGGGGATTCGAGTCGAGCTCTTGACTCGGTTATCAAAAACGAGGTGCCTGGTGGGGGAGTTCCCACGTTTATCCTGGTACATATCATCACATTCATAGACTAATGTAACGAGGGGAGTTGTGCTCTTCCAACCTTTGTTTCGTGGTTGTTTGTGATTGTGATAATTAGGTTCATCGACATTATTGAAGCCTCTCGTGTTCGTTTTACGTAGCACTCGAGCTTCGATTGTTACCTTTGGAGATTCCGATATCCGATGATATCCTTTTACGTTCTAACTTTATCTTATTAGCATAATTCATAAACGACTTTTAGGTTATCTGTTTTACCCTTTCCATGCTCGAGATTAAGCATTCGACTACGTCTCTAGTATGGGGGTGTTTCACCCCTAGACTCGAAACATTGAGGAGAATGTTTAGTTTTAGTATGGGGGGTGAGTAGATACTTCACCTTGCTCACGTCAACACGCAGTCCAACTTTCATCGTTTTTGTTCTCGTTTTGTTGCAAATAAGGCTAAAAATGGCCAAATTTTCAATTTTTTTTCTAGTTTTTCATAAGTGTTTAAGACACGAATGTAGGTTTTCCGATGGTGAGAATAAGAGTAATTTTTGACTCGACGGTGCGTGTAGAGCACTTAGCTTCGATTCCTTAACTTTTTAGGCTATGTCTCTTAAATGAGGAAGAAAAATGATAGAGTTATTTATAAGTTACGTAATCTTCACGATCTTATGTGTAGTAATTATTGCTTATTCTCCCCACGCTTGTATATAAATAAATTGTTAATAAATATTGATCTAGCGGTTTAGTCTCTATTGTTGGTTTCTAATTTGTTTTAGTAGCTTCCATGTAATTAAATTGGGAAAACATTGAGGATTCTCCAGTGTCACGGTTTTGAAGTATTGGCACCCGAATAATCAAAGGCTTCACCCAATAATAAGATTTCAAGTGCTCACCTAAATCAAGCAAAAATTTGAAGCTCATAAGGCCGAAAAATCTATGCAAAATTGAAAGTGAATCAAGCCTTAATCTTTGAAGCCTTAAAGATCCAAAATTCGCTTTAGCGTGAGGATATACGTCAATTCATAATAAAACCACCGATGATGGCAGATAATAAAAGACAAGAGCAAGACCGAAGTCATAATAAAAGCTTCATGGCGAAGTTGAATAAAAGATGGAGGTAAACCAAGATAATAAAACCACCGATGATGAGGCGGATAATAAAAATCATGGTAATAAGTCTCATGTTCAAAACCGTTCTAAAACCGTATTTATCAATCCTTTTTGTTGACTTAATTTTTTGACATCGTTGTCTATTAGGATGAATTATTAATTCGATGATTTAGGTTACACCGTTAAGACTCTATTTTTGGACTTAATCTCTATTCACACATAAGTCAATGATGTATCCTTGTGATCATTAAGACAAAATAAAATATAAGAGATACCAATCTATATCTATACTACTTTATAAAGTATTTAGACCCTTTCTATAACTGGAAGTCTTAAAAAATTAAGCCTAAAACATTTCTAAAAAAAGAAGTCTAACAATTGGGTCAATATTGTTCAAAATGTATATTCATTATTTAGTCAACATGAATTATTGCTATAGCAAAACGTATGTAACATTTTTTTAAATGAAAAGTAACCGTCCTTATATTAATGTGCACTTTTAATATGCAAAATAAGTAACCACCGCTTTTCAAATAATATAAAAACTATCATAAGACACTCTCATACACATTCATATCCCTTTCTCTTTTCTCTCAATATCTTCAAAATAATACAAAAAAAAACTTCTATAAAACCTTCTCCATAACCACATGCCCACAGCCTCTACCACTTCCGCCTCTACCACCACTACCGTCACCGTTGCCACCATCAGTCGCAAAATAAAAGGTTTGATGTGCTTTGGTAGTTTTGGTTGTAGATCTGGTGGTTTTCGTGATTACAACAGAAGAAAAAAATCAATGGTTTTATTGTGATTAGTGTTTCGATTGGATGTGTTGTGCCAGGATTTGGAAGTCTTAAAATTGAAATCCTTCACAAGCATTGTTATTGCTTAAAGTTATTTTAATGTATATTATCATTCATTTGTAAAAAGTTATTGTTAAAAAAAGTTAACCATATAACATTTACTAACCACAAAATATAGTCACAGGGTACCCGTCGCCGCATTGCGCGGGTACCCTGCGAGTACTTTATAAAACATTTATCACTTTTTATTTTTATAAGTCTTAAAATGTTTCAGCATCAAAAATTTCTTTATTTAGAAATTTATATACAACCATTTTTGAGGTTTAAATGCCTATTATGTTTTTTTTAAAACTTATCTAAAAAGTAAATGATACAAATGAGTTATAAAATATGAGTCAATAAGAGTAAATGTCATTAATGATTAAATAAATAATTTAATGAGACAATAAATAACCATATATTATAAGTTTGTAACATATAAAACTGAAAATAATTTATTGATGGATATTAATATTACTACTAGAATATCAGTTATGAAATCTTAATATAAAAAAATAATGTTTTATGAAAAAAGACTCAAAAAAAATTTGCCCACAAAAGATTCAGCCATCAAAATTCATCAAACCACCAATAAAAAATATTTGTTTGTCGAAAAACTTAGTCACCGGGTACCCGCCGCAGCATTGCGCGGGTACACGGCTAGTTAGGAATAAGGGAGTTTAGGTATGTAATTAACACTCATGAGTAATGATTGTGTTGCTAACTTATAATAACAATGATCACGTTACACGCTTAGCATGGAATCAAGTGAAAATCGAGGATGACGAAGTTATCTCTATGAGGCATTCACGTGTTCTTATTCTATGATCCTAAAAATCACTTTTTCATGATGAAAACATTACATTATGTCTAAAACGCGTGTAGTAGTTTATTTAAGTTTATGTCTTCAATAAATGTCATCATAAAATGAATTTTGGAAGTGCTATGATACTTAATTCTAGCATTGGGTGGTGACACGACAATGGTTTAGTATGGGGGAGTGATGAGACTGCAATTATACATAATCTCATCGTCCAAATCGGGCTTAAAATGCTAAAAATATCATCAAAATACCCAAATATATGCTTGTGTTTGTTCATTGTGTATTATAGGTACGGATATAGTGAAATCAACAAAAGATCACAAGAATCAAGCAAAAACGAACACGGGAAACGAAGCCGCACAAAGAACCGGACCCGAATCATGAATTCTATTCAAGTCCTTGAAGTTTAAAGATTTGGCAAGAATGGTCCCTCCACTTTTGAATACTTAAAATTGTATACCCTTACAAAGCTCATAATTGCATTTGGGTCCCTAAAATGTTGATTATATACAAGATTGGTCCTTGGAATTTGGATAAATTACACATTATACCCTTGGAACTCTTTTGATAAAAGTTTTGTGGCCAAAGTAGACAGAATAAAACTTTCTTATAAAGGGGAATGAGTAAATTGTTGAGAAGACTTGCTATGAACATTTTTCAGAATTCAGGGGCCATTTGTGGCAGATACATAAACTTCCTTCAACCAACCATCATGTGACACATCACCCACTAAACCCCACCCTCTAATCCCACTCTACCACGTCACTACCCACTATTTTTTTACAACTAATTATTAATCAGTTTATTAAGTTGGAGGTAAACACTAGTTTTAAAATTCCTAAATCCTAAACTTAATCAAAACCAACCGTGCTAATTCACTCCTACTCAAGAACCCTAAAACATGAATTACACCAAATCAAAGGGGTAATCACCAATCAGCTCCAGATCAGCAATTATTAACATCCTCACCTTAACCCCACATTTAAAACCCTCACACACTCACCCAAACGACCCCACCATGGTTCCCCTACTTCACTCAAAATAGCAATTAAAGAATCTGCATACCAATCTACGATTCCCATTGCTTTACTTGTTCCCAAAGGATGGAATCAACGTTCATGATCAATCCAATACAGGCTGGCCATCACATGCTCAACTTTGACCAAGTGATTGTGGTAAAATACGTCCTTTAGGAAAAGGAGCGTAAAAGCGGTAAGTATTAAGTGATGATTTAGGAAAATCAAGCACTAATGACCCAAAGGTGAAAGTTCGTTTCCCAAGGAGGTATATGTGTGTGACTAAGATGTAAATGATTTGAGATTAATATTTGGTTTAGAAGGGGATGAGAAAAGAAGATGACGAAGACGTGAAAATTACTACTAGAATGATAAAACGTAAAACCGTAAAAACTACAAAAATAAAAATTAATTCTAAAAATTATCAAAAATTCACCAAAAATCAAAATTATTAAACTAAGAGTTTACCAATGATCAAAACTTTTTCAAACCTTTTAAATAATTAAATATTCAATTTTTAAATGCTAATTAAAGCCCTAAAAATCAAATAAATTATCAAAAAGCCCAAATAAAGATTTTTCAATTGGTAAACCTCTAAAATGGACTAAAAAGATTAAAAACTATTTTTAGAAATTTTTAAACTAATAAAAACTATTTAAAATGATTTAAAAACTATTAAAACTTAAAATAACTATAAAAATTAATCTAAAAGTGATAAAATTATTCTAAAAGTTGCAAAATTCCTATTTTAATGTATTAAACCCAAGAAAAATGTAAAAAGTTGGAAAATGTGAAATTTGAAAAATAATAATAAAATAATATTAAAAATCCAAAAATTATAAAAAATTCTAAAAACTTGCAAACTAGTTTATTTTAACCTAAATAATCAGAAAATCAAAGTGAAATGACCAGAATACCCCTATTGGGCCCTCAAATGGGCCAAAACCAAAAACAGTCAAACCAAATGGGATTTTGGGCCCAAAAAGTCAAACTTGGCCCAATTGACTTGGAAAAGCCCTATCTGACTCAAAATTTAATTCTAAGAACAAAACTCTAAAGGCCCAAAAGCTGAATGTGAGCTTATCACAGCTTAATAAGCAAACAGCTTATTCTTATTGGGCCTTTTAGCCCATTAAGCAATAAGCTAATGCCATAAGCTCTAATTTGACACACAACCTTCTTTTGGGATGCTTATGAGATCTGTAAAAAGAAATTTTGAAAAAGCACACTCAATAAGCCAGGAATAAGCAGAGTAAAAATCCACTAAAAGACAAAATAGTCGGGTTTGAGATTTAGGGCACCTCAGAAGCACTAGTTTGTTGCAAAAGCTCACAAATAGCTTAACTAAGAATAATCAATCAAGAAAATCACAAAAAGCCAAGTAGAATAAGCTGTAAGAGCTAATAAGCTGGCTGAAAAAGCCAAATAAGCTAGTTTTCTAGCAAAAGCTTAACCAAAAGACTTGTAACCTTCCAGATTTGTTATTAAGCTAAGAAAAATGATTTCTATTACAAAAGCCAACTTGTTGCATGTGCCAATAAGCAGTTCTCAAAAATAAGCCAATTTGTGCTTATTTGACCAAAAGTCAAAGTACTCCAAAGTTCACCAAATGATCAGGAATGGTACAAGGGCTTGTTATAAGCAATTTTTGTGAAGGACTCAAGGAGGAGGCCTTGTGAATCAAGAGGTCAGTTGACCTTTTGATGGTAGATTTTGGCAATAAGGGCTTAATAAGCCAGTTAGCTTATAAGCCAGATACAAAGCACACCAAATAGCAAAATTCACTCACAAGCAGCACATAAACAAGTTCCAAGCAGCAAAATCACAAGGCATACACTAGGATAACAAATACAAGCACAAAATGAGGTGGTCACTTTGCTGATGCAAATGACCACTTCAGCCAACTTTGATAAGCTATAGCAATCACAATAAGCCACCAAATTCAACAACCAGACAACCAATAGATAGCTTATCACCTAAACTATTCCCAAACCTGATTTCAGACCTTAGATCCAAGTAACAAAGAAGTTATTGGATCTGATGTGTTTGACCAATTTCAAAACCACTTTTATCAGATTTTTGCAAAACTTCAAATCCCTTTTCCAAACTTTCAGAAACTTAACCAATGACTAAAACATGTATATTAAGACTTGTTTAGACCATCCAAACCCTAAGAACCAAGGGCACAAGGCCACAAGGCCTTATGAACCAGTAATCCCAAACAACCCTTAATCAACCACTTTTCAAACAAACATCTGATTTTTAAACACAACCTATTGATTTTAATGATCAAATAGCTACACTAGGTTACACTAACACAATCAAACTCAAAAATTACCAGCACAAACACAAGAACTCAAAATCCAAGTACCAAATCCAAAACATACATAAACATGGAATTTTTAGAGGAATCTTAACAAGAGATTATACCTGCCTTCCACAACATCCTAGGAAGGCCAGCTATGCTCTTTGTACCTTTTTCAACAACTAGAACAAGACCAAGGTACTTCAACAAAGGAGATGCAAGACTGCCTTGGTTGATGGTTCAAAGTAGAACCTCAAGGACTTGATTTCTTCAACACAAGCAGCAAACAACTCAACCAAGGGCTCTAATCCCTTCACAAGCTTGGTGTCAACAAGCTTGCAAGAGCTTATAGCTTATGGCTAAGGGTTAGTACACAAAAATAGCAAAATCAGAAACCTTCTTTCAAGCTTTTTCAAACTCGAAAAACTTACCAAACATAAACGTCCTTGAACCAAATGATTCAAGCACACTTATAACATCAAATGGAACTCAGAATCACCTTTAAACAATACCAACTTTCAAAAACATAAAAAGGAATTACAATTTTCTCAAAATACCAACTTTTATAAATTTTAAAAAGGAATTACAAGTTTAAAAGGTAAAGACTGGAACAAAGGGACTCTCACATGTTGAGGTCTCCTTTTATAGGCAAATGCCAGGCTACACTATTCATAAACCCTAGCACTGAATTCTCTAAAATGCCCTTGAGGTCTTCTAGGCGTTTCTTGTTGATGAGCTGTCCAAAATGATCAAGGGCGTTCATTTTAGCTTTGGAATGAAGCAAGGATCCTTAGCTGTTGATTTGGACACGTAGGATGTCTTGGAGAGTAAGTTGCATTTTCATTGGTTAAACGGGAATTGGGGGTGGGGTCCATAGTGAGTGGGATTAAGGGTTTTTGGTGTGGGATAGGTTTCTGCACATGTGAATCAAGTGTGTGCAAAGGGAATTGGTTTTTACCCTAAGTTTAAGTGGAGTAAAAACTGGGGGTGAAGAAGGGTAAACAATAGTACTTTTGATCCAAAATTGGGGGAAAAGAGTTGTTTGGCCCATTTTTCAGGTTTGAATGTTTCAAGTATACAACTTTGGCCCTTCTTTTTCTTCTTTCCTTTCATTTGTGTTTTAAAACGTGTCAGCGCCCAAATCCTTTGTTGTCAACCTTCAAGACTTGACAATTTTGGCACAAAACTTTGGAAATAGGTTTTAAAGGGTTGTTTTTGCCATTTTGAGACATTTCAAGGGCTGATCTTGGACATTCTTGATCTTCAAAGGTCTTCAATGTATCTTTGGCTTTATGAGGGACCATTGTTGGCAATTTGAATTTGTTGAGGGACTATTCTTGCCATTTCTTCAAAGTAGAAGGACCTTTTGTGCAATTTTGACAAACTTAAGGGACCAAACTTGTAATTATCAATATACAAGGGTTTTAAGTGTCATTTCTTCAATAAATGAGGATCAATCTTGCATATCTTGAAGTCTTCAAGGGTATTTGTTGAATATTCCATGAATTAGGGCCCGGTTCTTTGTACGGCTTCGTTTCTCGTGTCCGTTTTTCCTTGTATCTTGTGATCTTTTGTCTTTTTCACGATATCCATACCTAAAATACATAAGTAAACAAACACAAGCATATATATGGTATGTTATGACATTTTTATGCATTTAAAGCCCGAAAAGAACGATGAGATCATGTATAAATGCCATCTCATCACTCCCCATACTAAGCCATTGCCGTGCCCTCACGCAATGCTAGAATAAAGTATCTAAGCATCACCAAAGTTCAATTTTATTAACCTTTATTGAAGAGTAAAAGACTTGCAACATACTACGAAGATGTGAAAAGACATAATGTATGATTTTCATCACGAAAAGTGACTTTTAGGGTCAAAGAATAGAAACAAGCAAATGTCCCTTAGAGTAAACTTCGTCATCCTTGATTGTCATACATTCCATGCTAAGTGCAAAAACGAGATCATTGTTGGTACAAGTCACAATGCTAACACTACTCATACGTCCAAATTGTGTAATACTTTTTCTCCCCTCAATCCTAGTTATTATAAAAGGAAATGGGTTACTAGCATTTTTTAACTATTTGTCATGGATCACAAGTGATTCATATTGACTTATTTGAGTAGTTATTAGCCCGAAAGCAAAGTAGCACGATTTGATAAATAGTTAGCCGAAGGACAAAATCTTTTAAAACGGCTTCTCGTGTATCTCCTTAAGTTCATATCATGGCATAACTCGTTTCACGATTTGAGACCTTTCTCGGACCGATATTTGGCATGTACTTCATACTTCAAATCTTGGGAAGACGTTCTTGAAATTATGGTCTTCTCTTCATATATTTGGAATTTCTTCACTTGACGTTTTGAGAGATTCTTCATATTTGGACCACGACTTCATCATTTTTCTTCAATCTTTACTTTGGATTTTGATATACAACGATCCGCCTCCTTTTCGGACATGGATATATTTATCCTCATACCTTGTAAGGGTCTTTTCGGATAGACTTTCTCCATGATCTTTAGGGGAGTAATTGCTTCTCGTCGTGTGTCTCGATCCTTCATATTGATTTAGGAATAATGATACCTCACATCATCTTTGGATCTTTAGCAAAAATAGAGCTCATCATGCCTTGTTAGGGCCTTTTTGGATGATCGCCAATCTTCGCGTCCCGCTTCAATAAGTTATGCCTTTGCTATGAACTCTATTCAACCCCGAGCAACTTTTAAACGATCTTGCGCTAGAAGCTAAGTAACCTTTCAAATCGTACGACCTTACTTATTGTAATTATGATTTATTCCTAATGCATTGATCTTATGGGAAGAAAAAGCCACAATTAAAAACATATGAGTTTTTGAAAGAACACTTTCATGTTCTACGTTTAGCATGATCACTTGTCTAACTCTATCATCTCTCGTTCTTCACTATAAAAGACCTCTAATTAAAGAGACTCGTGAATACTTAGCCATGCAAGTCGAAATTAAGCCAAATTTGGATTAGCTTTCATTAAGACTATATCAAATCAAAGTTTTGGGATTTCAAGCCACCTATAGGATCTTGCACTTTCTTGGACTTTCTCAAGTTTAGAGAATGCATTTTATAGTTCCCTTGATAAGTGACTTTCTAGGATCAATTATAGGAACTTGCGAAAAGTTCTTGTTCTTAACCCGTATGAGTTAAGACTTTCGCGTTTTAAAGCTCCCTATATAAAAGTCTAGCAAAACTTGAATTGAGCGATTTAGGAATGTAAATGGCTCCAAATGCCCATCAAGTCAAAAATTAACTCTTATTCTACCCATCGGAAAATATACATTCGTGTCTTAAAAACACTTATGAAAACTAAGAAAAATTTTAAAATTCGGCCATTTTTAGCCTTATTAGCAAAACAAAACATTGAAAGTTGGAAAGCGTGAGGGCGTAGCAAAGCAAGTACCTATTTCACCCCCTCATACTAAAAGTAAACATTGTCCTCAATGTTTCGAGTCTAAGGGTGGAGCACCCCCATACTAGAGACGAAGAGTCGAATGCTTAGGATCTAGCATGGAAAGGGTGATTAACAATATATCTAAAGCCGTTTATTAAGTATGCTAAAAGATAATTGTTAGAACAATAAAGGATATGTCATGGATTCGTGAAAAACTTCTTCAAGCAAACGATGGAGGCTTACGTAAACGAACACGAGAGTCTTCAATCGTAGATGATGATGATGATCTAGATAACACAATCACAAACAACCACGAGACAACGAGTTGAAAGGGTACAAGTCCCCTTATTAGTGAATAGTAAGCATAAAGGATAAGCATGGGATCTCCCCCACGAGGCACCTCGTTTTTGATTACCGAGTCATGAGCTCGACTCGATCCCCTCAATGCTAATTATCATTGGGGAAGGTGACTTGGTCGAGGGCTACCATTGAAGGAATTTCCCCACCAAAGTAGTGCTTAAGCCTATGTCCATTCACCTTGAAATTAGGACCATCATCTTGAGGTAGCTCAATGGTCCCATACGGAAACACTTGTGTAATGGTGAACGGACCCGACCAACAGATTTCAATTTCCCGGAAAATATCTTAAGTCGAGAGTTAAAAAGCAACACTTGATCACCAACGTTAAAAACTCGGTTTTTAATCTTTGAATCATGAAACTTTTTAGTCTTTTCTTTAAAAATTAATGAATTTTCATAAGCATTATCTCTTAATTCATCCAATTCATTCAATTGTATTTTTCGGTGATCTCCCGCGGTCTTCAAGTCAAAGTTTGCATGCTTAAGGGCCCAATATGCCTTGTGCTCCAACTCAATGGGCAAATGACAATTCTTCCCATAGACTAACTTATAAGGAGTGCAACCAATAGGTTTCTTATAAGCGGTCCTAAAGGCCCATAAAGCGTCATCGAGTTTGTCGGACCACGAAGCACGGTTTTCTCCAATTGACCTCTCTAAAATCCTCTTCAAAGCTCGGTTCGAAACCTCGACTTGCCCACTCGTTTGCGGGTGATAAGCCGTAGAAAGACGATGAGTAACTCCATATTTCTTTAGAACCTTTTCGAATTGGTCATTACAAAAATGGGTTCCACGATCGCTTATAATAGCACGAGGGGTTCCGAACCGAGAGAAAAGTTGCTTCAAAAACTTTACTACCACACGAGCATCATTAGTAGGCAAAGCCTTAGCTTCCACCCACTTAGAAAGGTAGTCCACCGCGACGAGGATATATTTGTTGCCATGAGACGATGGGAACGGCCCCATAAAGTCTATTCCCCATATGTCGAAAATCTCACACACTTGGATTATGTTTTGCGGCATTTCATCACGTTGAGACGATTTTCCTTGACGTTGGCACGAATCACACGACTTCACAAGTGCGTGTGCATCACGATAGATAGAAGGCCAAAAGAAGCCGGCATCGAACACTTTCTTAGCCGTGAGATTAGCACCGTGGTGACCACCCGTGGGTCCCTCGTGACAAGCTCTAAGGATATTAGAAGCTTCGGCACTAAACACACAACGTCGAACGAGTTGATCCGCACAAACCCGAAAGAGATAAGGGTCGTCCCAAAATTAGAACTTGACGTCACGAAAGAATTTTCGTTTTTGTTGTGTCGTCATACCCTTGATTATGAAATTTCCCGCATGGTAATTTGCAATGTCGGCAAACCATGGGGTGGTGTCTTTAGAATTCACTACACCGAGAGTCTCTAGAGGAAATGTCTCGGTGATTTCCTTGTTCTCAAAAACATCTTTGTGAGGATCTTCTAGACGAGAGAGATGATCGGCCGCTAGATTCTCGGCTCCTTTTTTGTCAAGCATCGGTGACATCAAATTCTTGGAGGAGGAGCATCCAACGAAGCAATCTCGGCTTAGCATCTTGCTTAGCTAAGAGATACTTGATAGCTGAATGGTCGGTATACACGATGCTTTTAGTCAAGACGAGATAACATCGGAATTTCTCAAAAGCATAGACCACGGCAAGGAATTCATTTTCCGTTGTGGTGTACTTTAATTGAGCCTCGGTCATCGTCTTACTAGCATAGTGGATAGGACGGAAATGTTTGTCATAACGTTGCCCTAAGACGGCCCCTATAGCATAATCACTTGCATCGCACATGATTTCAAAGGGTAATTCCCAATTAGGAGCAACAAGAATGGGAGCTTCGGTAAGTTTCCTTTTGAGAGTTTCTAAAGCTCTAACACAATCCTCATTGAAGTTAAAAGGAGCATCCTTCTCGAGAAGGTGTGTCATAGGTCGAGAAATTTCCGAAAAGTCCTTGATGAAACGACGATAAAAGCCCGCGTGGCCTAGGAAACTCCTAACTCCCTTAACGGTTTTGGGATGAGGTAACTTGGCGATGACGTCTACCTTAGCTTTATCGACCTCAATCCCCACTTTCGACACCTTATGTCCTAAGACGATTCCTTGTTTACACATAAAATGACATTTTTCCCAATTAAGCACAAGATTGGTTTCTTCACAACGTTTTAACATTTGCTCGAGATTAGATAAACATGAAGTGAACGAATTGCCAAACACCGAGAAGTCATCCATAAACACTTCCATCGACTTCTCGATCATATCGTGAAAAATCGCCATCATACACCGTTGAAACGTACCCGGTGCATTACAAAGTCCGAAAGGCATTCTTCGATAAGCGAACGTTCCATAAGGACACGTAAACGTAGTCTTCTCTTGATCATGAGGGTCGATAGGGATTTGAAAGTAACCAGAAAAACCATCTAAAAAGCAATAGAATTCATTTCCCGCGAGTCGCTCCAACATTTGATCCATGAAGGGCAAAGGAACGTGGTCTTTACGAGTGGCGTCATTTAACTTTCGGTAGTCAATACACACCCTCCAACCGGTCACAACACGAGTGGGAATTAACTCGTTGTTTTCATTAGGCACAACGGTCATTCCTCCATTTTTAGGGACACAATGGATTGGGCTCACCCATGGGCTATCGGATATAGGATAAATCATTCCCGCGTCAAGGAGTTTAAGGACCTCCTTTTTAATGACATCGTGAATTTTGGGATTCACCCTTCTTTGACTTTGAATTGCGGGTTTGTAGTCCTCCTCCAATAAAATCTTGTGAGTACAAAATTTTGGGTCAATACCCTTAATGTCGTATATTTTCCACGCAATTGCCCCTTTATGAGCCTTAAGAACTTTCAAGAGCTCGGTTTTTTCATCATTAGCAAGACCTTTTGCAATGATAACCGGCAACTTGTCATCACCTTCCAAGAATGCGTATTCAAGGTGAGAAGGAAGATCTTTCAATTCAAGGATAGGTGGTTCCTCGATTGAAGATTTTGGTTCAACACTCATAACTTCCATCGGCGGAAGAAATGGTGGAATAGAAGTATCATCACTGATCAACACCTCATCTTCATTGTCGATTTCATTTGAAGTGAGATCGCCTCATTGGAATGGAGTGAGATTTGGTGTGGAATTAGCAAGAATCGGATCCAAAATAGTGGGATTGCCACTTGACGAGCTATCGGAAAAACCTAACACTTCTTGTGAAAACTCATCGCAAACCACATCAACGATGTCAATGTGATTGATGGTAGCGATTGCATAAACAAGAGAAGGTTTCGAGTTTTGAGTAGCGTTTATAACAAGTTCCTCTTCGTTGAATCTCAAAGTGATAGTTCTTGCATGAACATCGATAAGCGATCTCGAAGTGTCTAAAAATGAACGACCTAAAATTAGAGGAACTTGAGGATCCGCGGGGATGTCAACTACTATAAAATCAACGGGATAGTAGAACTTCCCCACTTTCACGAAAACATCTTCGGCTACTCCACATGCTAAAATCGTAGAATGATCGGCCATCTCGATAGACATGTTCGAAGGAATAAGAGCCGGAAGCGAAAGCGATTTCCAAATGGAAAATGGCATCAAATTAATGCTCGCACCAAGATCGGCCAAGGCGAGGCATTCTTTCATCTCTTGTATGTCACAAGGAATGAGAAACTTTCCGGGATCACCAACTTTTTCCGGTATGCGGTTAAGATAAACCGAAGAACAATTAGCAAGCTTTGAAAGATTTTCCTTATCGCTCATCATACTTTTAAAAGTGGAAGCGAAATGAGGCATATATAACAACGCGTCGGCTAAACTTACATCAAAATGCACTTGTTGAAACATTTTTATAAAAAGCTCGATTTGTTGTTTGTTACGTTCTTGCAATTTCTCTTTGTTTCGTCTCGAAGGGTAGGGTAAAGGTGGTGTGGGTAGGTCATTAGGCAATGGCCTTGGAAACTCGGGTTCCACAATTGGTATTAGTTCAACCGTAGGTGTGGTTTGAGCGGTACTTCGTGGGATTGTAATGTGCTCCTTTTTGACCATCACCTCGGGTTCTTTCTCGATTTCCTTCTCCGTAGAAGTACTTGGACGAGAGATTGGTTCGTTGAAAGTTTTACCACTTCGTGTAGTAATAACCTTCATTTCTCCCTTTGGGTTTGCAATGGTATCACTAGGACGACCACCCGAGGAAGAGGGTTTACACATGATTGCTTCAAACATCTTAGCCATTCGGTCCTCAAATTTAGATTGCCTAGCATCCGCTTTTAATAACTCTTGCTTAATCTCATGTTGTCCTAATTCCATCTTTTGTTGGTTTTGTTGAAGACGTTGGACATTTCCTTCCATTTTGTTTGCATGAGTTTTAAGTTCATTAGAAAGTTCATTTTTAAGTTCGTTTTTTAACTCGGATCTTAAGCTAATCATCTCACGTTGCATGTTATCAAATTTAGCATCATTTGCTTTAGCATAATCCAAAAATTCTCCTTGCAAATTTTTAGTGTGAGCATTTTGAAAACCTTGTGTAGTGTTTTGAAAATCACGGTTTTGGTTTTGATTAGTGACTTGTCCATTCCCATTTTGATAATTCCCTTTGTTGTAGTTGCGTGAATTTCCTTGGTAATTACCACCTTGGTTGTTGTTTCGATAGTTATTAGCATTTTGATTTGGTGGAGCTTGATTTGGGCGGGAACCTTGACCGTTTTGGTTGTAAGTTCCCGTTGCTACATAAGCACTCGAAGTGTTACCATCCGCGGTAATGCACTCGGAAAGATCATGGGCTCCTCCACACGACAAACAACTCTTAGCAACCGCTTTAACCAAAGCGGAATTTGAAGCTTCTTGAGCTTTCCAATGGGACATAAGATTAGCAAATCTATCAAAAAACCGATTTTCCTCATTAGCTTCATCATGTAAGGAATTAATGCTACGAGACGATGACGACGATGACGAACCCAAATTGGCAACACTCGGTGTGTGACGAGGGCTATAAACCTTATATCTATTCTCGAGATTTGTAAAGCCTCATTTGTCGTCTTACACAAAAAATTACCACCCGCGGCGGCATTCAAATAATCTCGTTCATGATCATTAAGCCCATTATAAAAAGTATCAACTTGATGCAATTCCGTAAAATCATGGTGTGGACATTCATGTAACATTTCTTTAAAGCGTTCCCATGCCATTGAAAAACTTTCATTATTTCTTTGCACAAATCGTGAAATCTCATTTTTCAAATGTGTTGTTTTAGATGGTGGAAAAAACTTGTTCAAAAACTTAGAAACGAGATCACCCCATGTCAAAATCGAATTTGGCGGTTCTTTCTCAAGCCAAATTTTTGCGGGTCCATCTAACGAGTATGGAAACAAACATCATCTTAATGGCGTCATGTGGAACATCCTTAAACTTGCTAGTAGCGGTGCGCCGATTAAAATTCCTAATGTGATAGTGCGGGTTGTCTTTCTCATGACCTCTAAACTTATTTGCTTGCAACATCGACATTAAACCCGTCTTAATCTCGAAATTCTCCGTAAGGATGGCGGGAATCACAATAGCCTCTCCAAAACCCTGGGTGGGTGCTTGTAGCAACTCCATCATAGTACGATTAGCCATGACGACTTCTTGTTCTACAATAGGTTCAACAATTGGAGGTTGTTCTTCAATCAACGTCTCTTGATTGGCTTGCTTTTGAAGACGTTTATGAGCTCGTTTTGCTTGATTACGAGTGATCATAAACTTCACGAAGAATGGGAGGTGAGCAAAGAAGATTCTTTTTGGGTGTTTTGTGAATTTTCAATTTTTTTGTGTTTTTGATGGTATTTAATTTTTTTGGATTTTGGTGTATCTTCGTAGACAACAATCTACAAAATCTCTCCTCGAATCAAACTCTTGATTAAAGAAGCCTCAAAGGAATGAAAACGATCACGTGGAGTGAACGCCTTCGAATGACTTTAGAACTTTTGGTGAAAACCAAATTGTTCAAGAGGTTTTAATCACAAAGAAACCAAGCAAATATATTATACGTAATAATACTTTGGGCGGCAAAACCCTCGATTAGCCTTCAATCTTAAAATACTCACAAGCAAGCGGGGAAACGAGGCGGCGCGAAGCACTTAAGAGCCTTTTTCCTTAGGGTATATTTTATAATACCCGCCTTATACCCACCTTATAGCTTGTATTTTTCAAAATCGAGCTTCACGAAAGTATTTATCTATTTTTGCCTTTTCTTTTTGTTTGAGATTCGAATACAATGATCGAGTGATGAAATCCCGAATCAAGGTTGTGTTTTCACACTTTTGGAGATATTGTTTATTTGTTGTGATACTTAATACAATATAGTAATAATATTTTCACAAGAAAAACCAAGAAAACCGATAATACTTATTAGTAGATTTATACTAATACAAATACTATTTGGTTAATATTAAAAACAACAATGCAAATTAATCATGACACACCTCCCCGGCAGCGGCGCCAAAATGATTGTGGTAAAATACGTCCTTTAGGAAAAGGAGCGTAAAAGCGGTAAGTATTAAGTGATGATTTAGGAAAATAAAGCACTAATGACCCAAAGGTGAAAGTTCGTTTCCCAAGGAGGTATATGTGTGTGACTAAGATGTAAATGATTTGAGATTAATATTTGGTTTTGAAGGGGATGAGAAAAGAAGATGACGAAGACGTGAAAATTACTACTAGAATGATAAAACGTAAAACCGTAAAAACTACAAAAATAAAAATTAATTCTAAAAATTATCAAAAATTCACCAAAAATAAAAATTAATAAACTAAGAGTTTACCAATGATCAAAACTTTTTCAAACCTTTCAAATAATTAAATATTCAATTTTTAAATGCTAATTAAAGCCCTAAAAATTAAATAAATTATAAAAAAGCCCAAATAAAGATTTTTCAATTGGTAAACCTCTAAAATGGCCTAAAAAGATTAAAAACTATTTTTAGAAATTTTTAAACTAATAAAAACTATTTAAAATGATTTAAAAACTATTAAAACATAAAATAATTATATAATCTAAAAGTGATAAAATTATTCTAAAAGTTGCTAAATTCCTATTTTAATGTATTAAACCTAAGAAAAATGTAAAAAGTTGGAAAATATGAAATTTGAAAAATAATAATAAAATAATATTAAAAATCCAAAAATTCTAAAAAATTCTAAAAACTTGCAAACTAGTTTATTTTAACCTAAATAATCAGAAAATCAAAGTGAAATGACCAGAATACCCCTATTGGGCCCTCAAATGGGCCAAAACCAAAAACAGTCAAACCAAATGGGCTTTTGGGCCCAAAAAGTCATACTTGGCCCAATTGACTTGGAAAAGCCCTATCTAACTCAAAATTTAATTCTAAGAACAAAACTCTTAAGGCCCAAAAGCTGAATGTGAGCTTATCACAGCTTAATAAGCAAACATCTTATTCTTATTGGGCCTTTTAGCCCATTAAGTAATAAGCTAATGCCATAAGCTCTAATTTAACACACAACCTTCTTTTGGGATGCTTATGAGATCTGTAAAAAGAAATTTTGAAAAAGCACACTCAATAAGCCAGAAATAAGCAAAGTAAAAATCCACTAAAAGACAAAATAGTCGGGTTTGAGATTTAGGGCACCTTAGAAGCTCTAGTTTGTTGCAAAAGCTCACAAATAGCTTAACTAAGAATAATCAATCAAGAAAATCACAAAAAGCCAAGTAGAATAAGCTGTAAGAGCAAATAAGCTGGGTGAAAAAGCCAAATAAGCTAGTTTTCTAGCAAAAGCTTAACCAAAAGACTTGTAACCTTCCAGATTTGTTATTAAGCTAAGAAAAATGATTTCTATTACAAAAGCCAAGTTGTTGCATGTGCCAATAAGCAGTTCTCAAAAATAAGCCAATTTGTGCTTATTTGACCAAAAGTCAAAGTACTCCAAAGTTCACCAAATGATCAGGAATGGTACAAGGGCTTGTTATAAGCACTTTTTGTGAAGGACTCAAGGAGGAGGCCTTGTGAATCAAGAGGTCAGTTGACCTTTTGATGGCAGATTTTGGCAATAAGGGCTTAATAAGCCAGTTAGCTTATAAGCCAAATACAAAGCACACCAAATAGCAAAATTAACTCACAAGCAGCACATAAACAAGTTCCAAGCAGCAAAATCACAAGGCATACACTAGGATAACAAATACAAGCACAAAATGAGGTGGTCACTTTGCTGATGCAAATGACCACTTCAGCCAACTTTGATAAGCTATAGCAATCACAATAAGCCACCAAATTCAACAACCAGACAACCAATAGATAGCTTATCACCTAATCTATTCCCAAACCTGATTTCAGACCTTAGATCCAAGTAACAAAGAAGTTATTGGATCTGATGTGTTTGACCAATTTCAAAACCACTTTTTTCAGATTTTTGCAAAACTTCAAATCCCTTTTCCAAACTTTCAGAAACTTAACCAATGACTAAAACATGTATATTAAGACTTGTTTAGACCATCCAAACCCTAAGAACCAAGGGCACAAGGCCACAAGGCCTTATGAACCAGTAATCCCAAACAACCCTTAATCAACCACTTTTCAAACAAACATCTGATTTTTAAACACAACCTATTGATTTTAATGATCAAATAGCTACACTAGGTTACAACTAACACAATCAAACTCAAAAATTACCAGCACAAACACAAGAACTCAAAATCCAAGTACCAAATCCAAAACAGACATAAACATGGAATTTTTAGAGGAATCTTAACAAGAGATTATACCTGCCTTCCACAACATCCTAGGAAGGCCAGCTATGCTCCTTGGACCTTGTTCAACAACTAGAACAAGACCAAGGTACTTCAACAAAGGAGATGCAAGACTGCCTTGGTTGATGGTTCAAAGTAGAACCTCAAGGACTTGATTTCTTCAACACAAGCAGCAAACAACTCAACCAAGGGCTCTAATCCCTTCACAAGATTGGTGTCAACAAGCTTGCAAGAGCTTATGGCTTATGGCTAAGGGTTAGTACACAAAAATAGCAAAATCAGAAACCTTCTTTCAAGCTTTTTCAAACTTGAAAAACTTACCAAACATAAACGTCCTTGAACCAAATGATTAAAGCACACTTATAACATCAAATGGAACTCAGAATCACCTTTAAACAATACCAACTTTCAAAAACATAAAAAGGAATTACAATTTTCTCAAAATACCAACTTTTATAAATTTTTAAAAGGAATTACAAGTTTAAAAGGTAAAGACTGGAACAAAGGGACTCTCACCTATTGAGGTCTCCTTTTATAAGCAAATGCCAGGCTACACTATTCACAAACCCTAGCACTGAATTCTCTAAAATGCCCTTGAGGTCTTGATGAGACTGCTTTTATACATGGTCTCATCATCCATATCGGGCTTAAAATCAATTAAATATCATAAATTATACCAAATATATGCTCGTGTTTGTTACTTATGTATTTTTAGGTACGAATATTGAGGAAATGGCAAAAGATCACAAGAATCAATCAAAAACGAACACAGGAAACAAAGACGCACAATGAACCAAGCCCAAGTTTGGAAAATTGCAAAAAGACCCCTCAAGTTTGAAGAATTGGCAAAAATGGCCCCTCATCTTTGAAGAACTTGTCACATTTGACCCTCCACATATCAAATGTACAAGTATGATCCCACAAGTTTGAAGATATGACAAGACAAGCCCTTGGAAATTGATTTAATGTGCAAAAGTAGTCAAAGTTACCAAAGGACTAAATTTGAAAATGCATTTGGACTGCCATTAAAAAGGATTTAACAGTTTTGGACTGGGGATGCAAAATATATAACGGGGGTGTTAACTTTTGGGACTGGTGGTGAATTTGCTACCCACCAGTCCATTTACCCACTATGGCCCAACACCAAACACCCCACTAGCCCAATATTTTTACCCGGTTTTATTTTTAATCCCAGTCAAATAAGTCAAACCCCCCCATTAATCCTTTTTTCCCACCTAAACACACTTTTTAAAATCCCTTTTTACCTCTTTTGGATTAAACGACCTATAAACCCTAAAACCCACCCAGATTAATTAAACCCTAAACCAAAGGGTTTTTCCCTGATTATCTCCAGATCCTTAATTACCCTCATCCTCACTTGATCCCACCTCACAAAACATACTCACATGCACTGTAGGACCCACCCCGTACCTCCCCTGCTCAAGTCGTTTTCCCCCAAACCCTATGACCCGACAAATTGAACATCCCAGATTCACTCCTTTGTCCCCAAGGCTTAATGGACGGCCATGATGCATTCAAACATCACCAACAAACAACTGGCATCACATGGGCGATTTTTGACCCAATTTTCAGAAAGAAGACCAAGGGAAATTTAGGGCTTTTCTCATTAGGGTTTTAGTGTTCTAGTAATTTCCATAGACTAGTATAAAAGGGAGTCGACCTGTGACCCCTTTTCTTTGTTCTAGTTTTAGCATTAAACAATTTGTAATTCCTTTTTTATAAATATTAAAGTTTGGTATTTTGAGTTCAAAAGTAATTCCTTTTATTTATTTTAAAAAGTTGGTGTTTGTTTAATAGCTAATTCTGAGTTCCATATTTCTTGTGTTAACAGTTTGTGTGTTTGGATTTTAAAAGTTTCAAAAAAGTTTTCAAAAAGGTTTTGAAAATAATTTATAAATTTCAGAAATCATAGGGTGTTAAGAAGTGAAAGTGGAATAGAATTCTTTGATTTGTGACTTATAAGTGTTTTTAAAACGTGTTTTAAGGGTCTCAAAGTTTTTGGAAGATTTTTAAGAAAGAAAGATAGAAAACAGAAAATATTATTGTGCTTGTATTTTTACCTTTTCTTAGCAGGGTGGTTTGTTGATTGATCAAGATTACTGCATAGGACCGAGCCTATTGGAAAAGGCATAGCAGCCTTGGTTGAGCCTGGATGTGGGCTCAACAAGGTAGCCCTTGTTTTTCCCTTTTAGTTTTTTTTCAAAATTTCAGTTTCACATGATTTGTATGAAAAAGGTGCTAAGTGGTGTTTTTCCTGTTGATTTGAGTTCAATTTGGGAGTTTATGCATGTTTAGAGCTTTTTGAATCAGTTTGGTGTAGATTAGAAAGGATTTGGTTTGAAAAAAAGTGCATTTCATAGTTTAAAGGTGTGTTTGGGTTAAGGTTTAAGTAGGGGTTAATTCTTTCAAAGCTTGCTCAAACCTGTTAGAAAGTACTCAATAGGGTAGAAATAGGCTATTGATAGTTCTGTTATCATTTGGGAACAAGTTTTGAAACAAGTTGCAAGTAAAAAATTGGAAAAAGAAGCTTAAATCTGCTTAGTCACTTTTCTGCATATTTTTATGAAGATTTGTGCTTGAATCTTGTAAGCTGCTAGGACATAGGTGTAGGAAGGATTGGTTATTGTTTGTTTGCTAGTAGGAGTGATTGTAAGCAAGAACTTGGACTTGGAATCTCATAAGTGTGCAAGTAGTCAAGTAAGAAAGGTCACCAGACCCCTTAAAACACATCAGCAACATTGATTTGCCCTTGTATGCTTTATTTGTGAACTTGTGTGCTATTTGGAGTGTTGATTTTGCGTTTTCTTGTGTATACTGACTCCTTGTACTCAACTGAGTACAAGGGTGCCCTGCTTGTCCAAAATACAACACCAAAAAGCACAATCCAAGCTCCTCTTGGATCATAATTCACAAGTGAAGAAACTGAGAATTACTTGTGTTCTAAAAAAAATAGAACTGAACACGTTTTTGGTTTAATCTTGGTGTAATCTTGTTGAAATTGGTTTTGTGTTTGTGATCCAAGATTAAAGGAGTAACAGATTGGGGTTGTAAAGTTTAAAAAAGAAAAAAAAAATAAAAGAACAAAAAGGGGGTTGCGCAGCCTCGAACCTGTGACATCCCGTTCAACACACCAACAACACAACCATCCTGCCCTTGGGTCTTTTACTGACCAAGGGTGCAACATCAATTCACTTAACCCCTTTTTGAGTTTAGCTTATATTAAAAAGCCGTAGCATTTTAGCTTATTTTGTGGCTTATTCAATAAGCACTTTTGCTTACTTTTATTTTTCCTAGGACTGGTATAGCATTAAGGATTTTTCTGGCTAGTCTTTTGAATTTTCCTTTTCTTTTATTATTTTATATGCATTTTTTATTAGCGTATTTTATTAAATACATAAAAAATAGTAAAAGGTAGTTTTAATTTTAGGAAAAATAATTTTTAAGTTTTATTTAAGTATTTTGAGGTTTACATCCCTTAAGGTTTTCAAAAACTTTAATTTTTAATTTTATTTTATTTTAGGGTTTTTTATAAACTTTAATAATTAATATAAAATTAATAAAAAGGTTTTAGGAACTTTAATTTACATTTTTGTCTTAGTTAGAATATTTAGGATTTTTGGTAATTTTTTAGAATTTATTTTTAAACTTTTTATTTTTTATAATATTTTAATATTATTTTATTCCCAAAATAGAAAGTTTTATTTTTCTTTCTTTTTCATTTTTCCTAGGTTATAGACATTAAATTAGGAACTTTGTCACTTTCCAATTAATTTTTAGGCTTTTCATTTATTTTCTAGAATTAATTTAAGATTTAATAGATTTTAATAGTTTTTAGGAGTTTAAAAATAGTTTAATTTGGTTTTAAAATTTTTAAAAATAGTTTTTAGCTTAGTTAGGTCATTTTTTAGGTTTACAAACTATAAAATCTTGTTTAGGGTTTTTTAATAATTAAAAGTGATTTTTAGGGCTTTAATTAGCATTAAAAAGTCATTATTTAATTAATTAAAAGGTTTTAGCAAGTTTGGATTTTTTGTAAACTCTTAGAATTTTATTGTGGATTTTTAGTAATTTTTAGGAATTTTTAGGTTAAAATTTTAATTTTTGTGTTTTTTTTACGTTTCTACGTCTTAACTTTCTAGTAGTAGTTTTTGCTAAATTTTTATTTTTTCGTCTTCGACATTTTCTCTTCTCTTTTCTTCTTAATAAAATCATCAATCAATCATTCATTACACAACACACGTGCCTCCTCGAGAGAACGATCCCCATAAGGGTCATAACTTGTGGTTTTCCTAAACTACTCGTTAATACTTACCACTTTTACCTTGTTTTCCTAAACAAGTGTAATTTTACCACTATCATTTTTGGCGCCGCTGCCGGGGAGGCGTGTTGTGTTTTGGTTGAACCATTGTTGTTTTTTTATATTAGCCATAATAGTATTTGTATTAGTAGCACTCTACTAATACGTATTATCGTTTTTCGGTTTTTGTGTGAATATTATTAAAATATTGTATACGTAGAACAATAAATTCACAAGTACTCCAAATACGTGAGCAATCACAACCTTGATTCGGGATTTCATCACTCGATCATTGTATTCGAATCTCAAACCAAAGAAAAAAGGCAAAAATAGATAAATACTTTCGTGAAGCTTAATTTTGATAATATAAACTATAAGGTGGGTATAAGGCGGTTGTATTTCACGACCTAAAGGAAAAAGGCTCTTAAGTGCTTCGCGCCGCCTCGTTTCCTCCGCTTGCTTGTGCGTATTTGATATTGAGAGTGAATCGAGGGTTTTGCCGCCCAAAGTATTATTACATATCATATATATTTTCTTGGTTTCTATTGATTAAACCCTCTTGAACGATTTGGTGTTCCACCATCGTTCTAAAGTCATCGAAGGCGTTCACTCCACGTGATCGTTTTCATTCCTTGAGGCCTTTTTAATCAAGAGATTTGATTAAGGAGGAGATTTGTGGACTTTTTGTCTACTTAATACATTTCACCAATTTCCAAAAAAAGTTAATACAATCAAAAACCACAAAAAAATTGAAAAACACAAAATACCAAAAAGAATCTTCTTTGCTCGTCTCCACGTTGTACGTGACGTTTATGCTCACTCGTAATCAAGCAAAACGTGCACGTAGACGAAAGAACAAAACTCCCACTCCAACTCATTCTAGTGAGGAGTCTCCTATTGACGAACCCATTGTATGAGAAGAACCAACCATGGCGAATCGAACTATGATGGAGTTACTTCAAGCACCCACCGAGGGTTATGGAGAAGCTATTGTGATTCCCGCAATCCTTGCGGAGAATTTTGAGGTGAAAACGGGTTTGTTGTCGATGATCCAAAACAACAAATTCCGTGGTGATGAGAAGGACAATCCCCACAACCATATCCGCCAATTTATCCGTCTTACCGCCACGTGCAAATTTAAGGATGTCTCGAATGACTCGATTAAGATGATGCTTTTTCCGTATTCCTTAGCGGGGCCCGCTAAAATTTGGTTAGAGAAAGAGCCACCTAATTCTATATTGACGTGGAAGGATCTCGTTTCAAAGTTCGTGAACCAATTTTTTCCGCCCTCTAAGACTACGCATTTGAAAAATAAGATTTCTAAATTTTCACAAGAATCAAATGAAAGTTTTTCTACGGCTTGGAATAGGTTTAAGGAGATGTTACATGAATGTCCTCATCACGGTTTTTCCGATTTGCACCAAATTGACACGTTTTACAATGGACTTAACGATCATGAAAGAGATTATTTGAATGCCGCCGCGGGTGGTAATTTTTTGTGTAAAACGGTTGAAGAAGCTTTGGTCATAATTGAGAATAGGTCTAAAGTTTATAGCCCTCGTCACACACCGAGTGTTGCCAAAATGGGCTCATCATCGTCTCGTAGTATCAATGCTTTGCAAGATGAGGCTAATGAGGAAAATCGGTTTTTCGATAGGTTTTCGACCCTTATGTCCCATTGGAAGGCTCAAGAAGCTTCCAATTCCGCTTCGGTTAAAGCGGTTTCTAAGAGTTGTTTGTCGTGTGGGGGAGCTCATGATCTTTCCGAGTGCATTACCGCGGATGGTAACACTTCGAATGCTTTTGTAGCTACGGGAACTTATAACCAAATCGGCCAAGGTTCTCGTTCAAATCAAGCTCCACCAAATCAAAATGCTAATAACTATCGCAACAACAACAACCAAGGTGGAAATTACCAAGGAAATCAAAGGAATTATAACAAGGGTAATTACCAAAGTGGAAATGGGCAAATTTCTAATCAAAACCAAAACCGTGATTTTCAAAACAATGCCCAAGGTTTTCAAAACGATCACACCAAAAATCTTCAAGGAGAATTTTTGAATTATGCTAAGGCTAATGATGCTAAGTTTGACAATATGCAACGTGAAATGGTTAGCTTAAGGTCCGAGTTGAAAAACGAGCTTAAAAACGAACTTGCTAATGAACTTAAAACTCATGCTAATAAAATGGAAGGAAATTTCACACGACTCCAACAAAATCAACAAAAAATGGAGCAAGGTCAACATGAGATTAAGCAAGAGTTGTTAAAAGCGGATGCTAGGAAATCTAAGTTTGAAGATCGTATGGCTAAAATGTTTGAAGCTATCATGTGTAAACCCTCTTCTTCGGGTGGTCTTCCTAGTGATACCATCGTGAACCCGAAAGGAGAATTGATGGTTATTACTACTCGTAGTGGTAAAACTTTCAAAGAACCCATTTCTCGTCCAAGTACTTCTATGGATAAGGAAAAAGAGAAAGAACCCGAGATTGTGGTTGAAAAGGAGCAAATTACAAGGCCACGAAGTACCGCTCAAACCACACCTACGGTTGAACCAATACCTATCATGGAACCCGAGATTCCAAGGCCGATGCCTATGCCTACTTTGCCCCAACCCACACCACCTTTACCCTACCCTTCAAGACGAGACAAGGAAAAGGCACAAGAACGAAATAATTATCAATTTGAACTTTTTATTAAAATGTTTCGTGACTTGCATTTTAATATAAGTTTTGCCGACGCCTTAGTCATGATGCCTCGATTTGCCGTGAACTTCAAAAGTATGTTGAATAACAAAGAGAAATTGCAAAAATCGTCTAGTTGTTCTTCGGTTTTTCTAAGCCGCATACCTCAAAAAGTCAGTGATCCTGGAAAGTTTTTAATCCCATGTGCTATCCAAGACATGGAAGAATGCTACGCCTTGGCCGATCTTGGTGCTAGTATTAATTTGATGCCTCTTGAGATTTTTAAATCGCTCAATCTTCCAAATCTCACTCCTTCAAGAATGTCAATCGAAATGGCCGATCATTCTACGATTCTAGCTTGTGGAGTTGCCGAGGACGTCTTCGTGAAAGTTGGAAAGTTCTATTATCCTGTAGACTTCATTGTTGTTGATATTCCCATCGATCCTAAAGTTCCGTTAATTTTAGGTCGATCTTTTTTGGATACCTCAAGAGCACTTATAGATGTGCATGCAAGAAAAATCACTCTTCGTTTCAATGAGGAAGAACTCGTCATTAATGCAACCCAAAACTCCACTCTTTCTCATGTGTATTCTATCACATCTTTGTACAATGTCAATTCCACCAAAAACATTTGCAAAAAGATTTCAAATAGAGTTTTAGGAGTTGTTGAGAAAAATGAAGTTCCGTCCCCTCCGCCGGTGGGGGTTAAGAGTGTTAAGCCTACGATTCCAATCTCGAGTGATTCTTCGGATGATGAATACATTGATCCCGATGGGGAGGTTTTCTTTGTTGACAAACGTTTTGAAAACTTGCCACCACCTAAACCAAAAAGATTTCAAAATATGAGAATTTTTAGTGTGACTAACATTGCTTTAGATACACCAAATATTTTTGACATAATTAAATCGGGTTTTCACAAAGAGAGTGTAAAAGATGAAAAAGGAAAAGATTTTAACTTAAATTTAAAAGATTTTTCTACAATTCTAACTCCGTCATCACCGCGTTTATTGAGTACTACAAGCTCGTCTTCTCCTTTTGACGATGCTTTGTGTGGACTTAGTGTGGGGGAATCCCCTTATGTTCCCTTCCCTTTTTCCACCGAGGACGAGATATTTGATCCTGGAATTGCTTATATAGGGAAATCTCGGTCTTCCACCGATGCAATAAATGGAAAATCTTTTCATTTGATTGGTGCGAGTCTACCTCGAGTAGCTCAATGTTTTGACTTACCCATTGTCCCACCCTTCTATTTCTTCTCTCCTATTTTCTTCTACCCCATTGGGGTTTGTGTTGGAGTAGTGTTGTTTCGTCTTTCATCCGAAAACGAAGACACTATCTTTGACCCCGGTATACGTTTATCGGGTTTTTAAAGTACTCAATGTGCTTTTGGGCCTTGTTTATCATGTAAGCCCCACCAAAAATTGACCATACCATGATTATCCCTAAATGATCACATTTATGGGGATTCGAGTCGAGCTTTTGACTCGGTTATCAAAAACAAGGTGCCTCGTGGGGGAGACCCATGCTTATCCATGTACATATTATTTCTTTCTAATTAGTTTAATGTGAGGGGATTTGTGCCCTTCCAACCTTTGTTCCGTGGTTGTTTGTGAATTGTGGTTTTTAGATCATGATCTTCACGATTGGAGCCTCTCGTGTTCGTTTTATGGGAGTACTCGATCGTTTGCTTTGGAGACATTTCCCAATATCCATATGATATATCCTTTTATGTTCTAACCTTAGGTTTTTAGCACACTTCATAAACGGCTATTACTTATTGGTTACACCCTTTCCATGCTAGATTAGGCATTCGACTACGTCTCTAGTATGGGGGTGTTTGCACCCCTAGACTCGAAACATTGAGGACAATGTTTAACTTTAGTATGGGGGGGGGGGGGTGAATAGATATTTGCCTTGCAAACCTTCACGCTTTCCAAAGTTTATCTTTTTGTTTATCGTTTTGTTGCAAAATAAGGCTAAAAATGGCCAAATTTTAAAATTTTTCTCATGTTTTATAAGTGTTTGAAGACACGAATGTAGGTTTTTCGATGGCGAGAATAAGAGTAATTTTTGACTCGACCATGCGTGTTGAGCACTTAGCTTTGATTCCTTAACTACACATTAGGCTAAGTCTCTTAAATGAGGACGAGAAATGATAGAGTTAATTATAAGTTACTATGTTAAACGTAGAGTACTCGTATTCTTTCAAAAACTCATGTGTTCTCGTTATTTGCTTATTCTCCCTTCGCTTGTAAATATTTTTTGCTTAATAAATATTGACTTAGCGGTTTAGTTTTGATTGTTGGATTTCTAGTCTTTTCTAGTAGCTTCCGTGTAATTAAATTGGGAAGACATTAAGGTATCGCCAGCGTCACGGTTTTGAAGTATTGGCAACCCGAATAATCGAAAGCTTCACCCAATAATAAGATTTCAAGTGCTCACCCAAATCTAGCAAACAATTTGAAGCCCCACAAGGCCTAAAATCTATGCAAAATTGAAAGTGAATCAAGCCTTAATCTTTGAAGCTTTAAAGATCCAAAATTCGCTTTAGCGTGAGGATATACGTCTTTGGCTAATAAAACCACCGATGAGGCGGATAATAAAAGGCAAGGCAAGACCGAAGTCATAATAAAAGCTTCATGGCGAAGTTGAATAAAAGATGGAGGTAAACCAAAGATAATAAGGCCCTTCCGTTAGGGGGCGTATAAAAGGTTTGGTAATAAGTCTCATGTTCAAAACCGTTATAAAACCGTGTTTATCGATTCTTCTGGTCAACTTAATTTTTTAACATCGTTGTCTATTAGGAGGGGTTATTGATTTGATGGTCTTAGTTACACCGTTAGGACTCTATTTTTAGACCTAAATCTCTATTATCGCATAAGTCAATGATGTATCCTCATGAACATTAAGACATAATAAAATATAAGAGATACAACTTAGGAATAATGGGAGGATAAGTACGTGATTAGGGCATATGAGTAGTGTTAGCATTACTAACTTATAATGACAATGATCTCGTTGCACGCTTGGCATGGAATTAGGGTGAAAATCGAGGATGATGAAATTATTTCTAACGAAGCATTCACGTGTTCTTGTTCTATGAACCTAAACGTCCCATTTTGTGATGAAAATCATACATTATGTCTAAAACGCAAGTAGTAGTAGTAGTGTAGTTAGTTTATCTTTCAATAAAAGTGAATAAAAATGAATTTTGGAGATGCTATGATACTTTATTCTAGCATTGCGTGAGGGCACGGCAATGGTTTAGTATGGGGGAGTGATGAGACTGCTTTTATACATGGTCTCATCGTCCAAATCGGGCTTAAAATCAATTAAATATCATAAATTATACCAAATATATGCTCGTGTTTGTTACTTGTGTATTTTTAGGTACGAATATTGAGGAAATGGCAAAAGATCACAAGAATCAATCAAAAACGAACACAGGAAACGAAGACGCACAATGAACCAAGCCCAAGTTTGGAAAATTGCAAAAAGACCCCTCAAGTTTGAAGAATTGGCAAAAATGGCCCCTCATCTTTGAAGAACTTGTCACATTTGACCCTCCACATATCAAATGTACAAGTATGATCCCACAAGTTTGAAGATATGACAAGACAAGCCCTTGGAAATTGATTTAATGTGCAAAAGTAGTCAAAGTTACCAAAGGACTAAATTTGAAAATGCATTTGGACTGCCATTAAAAAGGATTTAACAGTTTTGGACTGGGGATGCAAAATATATAACGGGGGTGTTAACTTTTGGGACTGGTGGTGAATTTGCTACCCACCAGTCCATTTACCCACTATGGCCCAACACCAAACACCCCACTAGCCCAATATTTTTACCCGGTTTTATTTTTAATCCCAGTCAAATAAGTCAAACGCCCCCATTAATCCTTTTTTCCTACCTAAACACACTTTTTAAAATCCCTTTTTACCTCTTTTGGATTAAACGACCTATAAACCCTAAAACCCACCCAGATTAATTAAACCCTAAACCAAAGGGTTTTCCCCTGATTATCTCCAGATCCTTAATTACCCTCATCCTCACTTGATCCCACCTCACAAAACATACTCACATGCACTGTAGGACCCACCCCGTACCTCCCCTACTCAAGTCGTTTTCCCCCAAACCCTATGACCCGACAAATTGAACATCCCAGATTCACTCCTTTGTCCCCAAGGCTTAATGGACGACCATGATGCATTCAAACATCACCAACAAACAACTGGCATCACATGGGCGATTTTTGACCCAATTTTCAGAAAGAAGACCAAGGGCAATTTAGGGCTTTTCTCATTAGGGTTTTAGTGTTCTAGTAATTTCCATAGACTAGTATAAAAGGGAGTCGACCTGTGACCCCTTTTCTTTGTTCCAGTTTTAGCATTAAACAATTTGTAATTCCTTTTTATAAATATTAAAGTTTGGTATTTTGAGTTCAAAAGTAATTCCTTTTATTTGTTTTAAAAAGTTGGTGTTTGTTTAATAGCTAATTCTGAGTTCCATATTTCTTGTGTTAACAGTTTGTGTGTTTGGATTTTAAAAGTTTCAAAAAAGTTTTCAAAAAGGTTTTGAAAATAATTTATAAATTTCAGAAATCATAGGGTGTTAAGAAGTGAAAGTGGAATAGCATTCTTTGATTTGTGACTTATAAGTGTTTTTAAAACGTGTTTTAAGGGTCTCAAAGTTTTTGGAAGATTTTTAAGAAAGAAAGATAGAAAACAGAAAATATTATTGTGCTTGTATTTTTACCTTTTCTTAGCAGGGTGGTTTGTTGATTGATCAAGATTACTGCATAGGCCCGAGCCTATTGGAAAAGGCATAGCAGCCTTGGTTGAGCCTGGATGTGGGCTCAACAAGGTAGCCCTTGTTTTTCCCTTTTAGTTTTTTTTTTCAAAATTTCAGTTTCACATGATTTGTATGAAAAAGGTGCTAAGTGGTGTTTTTCCTGTTGATTTGAGTTCAATTTGGTAGTTTATGCATGTTTAGAGCTTTTTGAATCAGTTTGGTGTAGATTAGAAAGGATTTGGTTTGAAAAAAAGTGCATTTCATAGTTTAAAGGTGTGTTTGGGTTAAGGTTTAAGTAGGGGTTAATTCTTTCAAAGCTTGCTCAAACCTGTTAGAAAGTACTCAATAGGGTAGAAATAGGCTATTGGTAGTTCTGTTTTCATTTGGGAACAAGTTTTGAAACAAGTTGCAAGTAAAAAATTGGAAAAAGAAGCTTAAATCTGCTTAGTCACTTTTCTGCATATTTTTATGGAGATTTGTGTTTGAATCTTGTAAGCTGCTAGGACATAGGTGTAGGAAGGATTGGTTATTGTTTGTTTGCTAGTAGGAGTGATTGTAAGCAAGAACTTGGACTTGGAATCTCATAAGTGTGCAAGTAGTCAAGTAAGAAAGCTCACCAGACCCCTTAAAACACATCAGCAACATTGATTTGCCCTTGTATGCTTTATTTGTGAACTTGTGTGCTATTTGGAGTGTTGATTTTGCGTTTTCTTGTGTATACTGACTCCTTGTACTCAACTGAGTACAAGGGTGCCCTGCTTGTCCAAAATACAACACCAAAAAGCACAATCCAATCTCCTCTTGGATCATAATTCACAAGTGAAGAAATTAAGAATTACTTGTGTTGTAAAAAAAATAGAACTGAACACGTTTTTGGTTTAATCTTGGTGTAATCTTGTTGAAATTGGTTTTGTGTTTGTGATCCAAGCTTAAAGGAGTAACAGATTGGGGTTGTAAAGTTTAAAAAAGAAAAAAAAAATAAAAGAACAAAAAGGGGGTTGCGCAGCCTCGAACCTGTGACATCCCGTTCAACACACCAACAACACAACCATCCTACCCTTGGGTCTTTTACTGACCAAGGGTGCAACATCAATTCACTTAACCCCTTTTTGAGTTTAGCTTATATTAAAAAGCCGTAGCCTTTTAGCTTATTTTGTGGCTTATTCAATAAGCACTTTTGCTTACTTTTATTTTTCCTAGGACTGGTATAGCATTAAGGATTTTTCTAGCTAGTCTTTTGAATTTTCCTTTTCTTTTATTATTTTTTATGCATTTTTTATTAGCGTATTTTATTAAATACATAAAAAATAGTAAAAAGTAGTTTTAATTTTAGGAAAAATAATTTTTAAGTTTTATTTAAGTATTTTGAGGTTTACATCCCTTAAGGTTTTCAAAAACTTTAATTTTTAATTTTATTTTATTTTAGGGTTTTTTATAAACTTTAATAATTAATATAAAATTAATAAAAAGGTTTTAGGAACTTTAATTTACATTTTTGTCTTATTTAGAATATTTAGGATTTTTGGTAATTTTTTAGAATTTATTTTTAAACTTTTTATTTTTTATAATATTTTAATATTATTTTATTCCCAAAATAGAAAGTTTTATTTTTCTTTATTTTTCATTTTTCCTAGGTTATAGACATTAAATTAGGAACTTTGTCACTTTCCAATTAATTTTTAGGCTTTTCATTTATTTTCTAGAATTAATTTAAGATTTAATAGATTTTAATAGTTTTTAGGAGTTTAAAAATAGTTTAATTTGGTTTTAAAATTTTTAAAAATAGTTTTTAGCTTAATTAGGTCATTTTTGAGGTTTACAAACTATAAAATCTTGTTTAGGGTTTTTTAATAATTAAAAGTGATTTTTAGGGCTTTAATTAGCATTAAAAAGTCATTATTTAATTAATTAAAAGGTTTTAGCAAGTTTGGATTTTTTTGTAAACTCTTAGAATTTTATTGTGGATTTTTAGTAATTTTTAGGAATTTTTAGGTTAAAATTTTAATTTTTGTGTTTTTTTTATGTTTCTACGTCTTAACTTTCTAGTAGTAGTTTTTGCTAAATTTTTATTTTTTCGTCTTCGTCATTTTCTCTTCTCTTTTCTTCTTAATAAAATCATCAATCAATCATTCATTACACAACACACGTGCGTCCTCGAGAGAACGATCCCCATAAGGGTCATAACTTGTGGTTTTCCTAAACTACTCGTTAATACTTACCACTTTTACCTTGTTTTCCTAAACAAGTGTAATTTTACCACTATCAGGTCTTCTAGGCGTTTCTTGTTGATGAGCTGTCCAAAATGATCAAGGGCGTTCATTTTAGCTTTGGAATGAAGCAAGGATCCTTAGCTGTTGATTTGGACACGTAGGATGTCTTGGAGAGTAAGTTGCATTTTCATTGGTTAAACGGGAATTGGGGGTGGGGTCCATAGTGAGTGGGATTAAGGGTTTTTGGTGTGGGATAGGTTTCTGCACATGTGAATCAAGTGTGTGCAAAGGGAATTGGTTTTTACCCTAAGTTTAAGTGGAGTAAATACTGGGGGTGAAGAAGGGTAAACAGTAGTACTTTTGATCCGAAATTGGGGGAAAAGAGTTGTTTGGCGCATTTTTCAGGTTTGAATGTTTCAAGTACATAACTTTGGCCCTTCTTTTTCTTCTTTCCTTTCATTTGTGTTTCAAAACGTGTCAGCGCCCAAATCCTTTGTTGTCAACTTTCAAGACTTGACAATTTTGGCACAAAACTTTGGAAATAGGTTTTAAAGGGTTGTTTTTGCCATTTTGAGACATTCAAGGGCTGATCTTGGACATTCTTGATCTTAAAAGGTCTTCAATGTATCTTTGGCTTTATGAGGGACCATTGTTGGCAATTTGAATTTGTTGAGGGACTATTCTTGCCATTTCTTCAAAGTAGAAGGACCTTTTGTGCAATTTTGACAAACTTAAGGGACCAAACTTGTAATTATCAATATACAAGGGTTTTAAGTGTCATTTCTTCAATAAATGAGGATCAATCTTGCATATCTTGAAGTCTTCAAGGGTATTTGTTGAATATTCCATGAATTAGGGCCCGGTTCTTTGTACAGCTTCGTTTCTCGTGTCCGTTTTTCCTTGTATCTTGTGATCTTTTTTTTTCACGATATCCATACCTAAAATACACAAGTAAACAAACACAAGCTTATATATGGTATGTTATGACATTTTTATGCATTTAAAGCCCGAAAAGAACGATGAGATCATGTACACCCGTCTTGATGACGTATAGTCCCCAGCCGGGTCAGGAACCCGGCCCACGGGTACTACCCTTATCCGGCCCATCACAGATGGGTGGGAATAATGTCATTCAAGCTTATGGGCTTGGATGAACAGTGACCGCACACATGTGTGCGGCCCACGGCCCGGCGCGGGCGACATAGGGTTAGACAGAATCATATTCTGTCTAGGAATAGGTTTACCCTAAAAGAGGAGGATATTCACTACTATAATTAGAAGATAACAATCATTCTAATTCTGATAGTTATCCTTTCCTTGGGGCCAAAGTATCAGTGACAGCCCACTAGGGTTCCACTGCCTATAAAAGGAACCCCCAAGGGTTCCACAAAGGTATTACATCTTATTCTCTCAACTCACACAAACCCTAAATCGATTACTTACTCTCACGCCGGAGTCTAATCGTGGGAAACATTCCCACGGTAAGCCTAACGCGTGCTGTTTAGTGTGCAGGATCCCAACCAAACGATTCACTTGGTGCAGGAGCCGGAGCCCAGCCAACCCGAATTAAGCCTAATTCGGGTCTAGCAAGGATCACCCAACTTTTGCATCAACACTTGCAAAGTCGAGATGATTTGTATAGACCTTCTGGGTATGAAACCGTTGTGAATGTACTCTGGTGCATTAACATCACCAAAGATGACCCGATATGAGTGGCAGTAGATGGTGGTGTGATGTTGGGATAGCCAATCCATGCCTAATATCATGTCAAAATCGCACATATCTAGAGGAAGTGCGTCTATTGGACGAATCTTGTCGTCAAACTTGAGGGGAAGACTCTTGTACCCATGTGTAATGTGTACAGAGTCTCGTAAGGGCATCGAAATGTTTAGGACATTTCCTAATGGCATCGGGGATATCCTAACATTTTTGGCAAAAGTAGTAGAAATGACCGAATGAGTAGCACCCGTATCAAATAGTACACATGCAGCTCAACCATACATATATAAGATCCCAGTAATGGTACCTGATCGCGCGAGGTCGTGTTCACCAGCCCAGAAGTAGGAGGTGGCTTGCTGTCGGCATGTCTAGATGTGCCCTCTATCTCGCCGTTACGACAGTCCTTCATGCGATGGCCTGACTGGCCACACTTGAAGCAAGCGTCGCTGTCACGGAGACATGTCCCTTGGTGCCTACGGTTGCACGTGGTGCAGAGAGGATGAGTATATCCCCCAACAGGAGCCCTTGCTGGCTGGGAGCCTGTTAAGAACGTATACGTGAGACATGGTTTATGGATATAATTTGGACAATGAAAAAATTTTTAAACATAATACCAGTGATAGTTGGACAGTTAGGCTGGGAACCTCTGCGGTCCTGCTCCCTTCTGTTTCCATGATTCCTGGTAAGAGATGCTAAAGTGTTAGAATCGATTTCATGAAACATATGCATAATAATTGAGTAAGTTTAGGGACATGCTGCTGTTGGAGTGGCTGACATTGCCACGGTAATGGTCATTACCGTTACGCCTGTCCGAAGCAGAACGGTCATGAGTCTGACCGTTACCCTTGTGCTGACTCTGCTGAGTTTGAGTGGCCGGTTGGGACCGGTCCCCAGTCTTCTGCCTAAAAGATGCAATTGTTTATAGAGAGATAAATATTTGGAATAATATGAAATGAATTGAATGATCACGGCTGAATGATAATATATACCTCTTTTCGGGTCTCTCTGCTTCAGCGAACTCATCTCTCTCATGCAGCATCTCCAACTTACGTGCTGCGTCAGCTACTTGTGCCACCGTGTTGAAGGTAGCACATACCAAGTTGTTGGCAACCGAGGTACGAAGAGCCCAGCGAAAGTGGTAAGCTTGCTCTTTGGCCGTACCTGCTGCAGTGCCAAGAAAACCAGCCAGACGGAGAAAACGCTGCATAAACTCGTTGTTGTTCTCCCCAGATCTCTGTCTGATTCCATGGTACTCCCTCTTCAGCTTATCCTGCTCAGCCTTTGGGAAGAACTGTCCCATCACCAACTCCCTGAACTGAGCCCAAGTCAAACCAGTCACCTAAGCATCACCTCCCTCTTACTGCTTCACTGACTTCCACCAACCTAGCACGTCGCCTTCGAACTTGTAACAGGCCAACCTACCCTTGAAGACGGGGTCACAGCCCATCGCATCAAAGATCTTCTCGATATGAGCCAGCCAGCTCTCGACCTCGCTGGGGCTGTCAGTCTTCTCGAAGGAACGCGGGAGCTGCTTATTGAAACGCTCAAACCATGTGATCAATGTGGCTGGAGGAGGATGAGGAGGAGGAACTGGGTGTTGTTGCTGGTTGTTGGCAGCTTGCACCTCTACTCGGATTTCGTTCCTCAGTTGAGGAAGCATGGCTTGTAATGCAGCTTAGAATGCTGCATTGAGTTATTCTTGTTCACGTGTGAGAACCATCTGACAGTATAAAACAAATGCAATAATAAAACCTTGTTAGAACATAATATACATAATCATGAAAAAAGAATTATGCAAAAATCATGAAAAATTTTATGCGTGAAAACAGTGCATGGATGCATGATGCAGTTGTAAAACTTTTATGTGCGAAGATAAACGCCTATGGTCAGTTTACCCAATACAAAATGACAGGGCGCGGGGACGCCAATGGGTCGGTCCAAAAGTTACAAGTTTCGATAAAAGCACATGCGACTAATATGGTCAGTCCTGTACCGACCATTACTAGTCAAAATTCCTGTAACAAATGACATATATATATATATATATATATATATATATATATATATATATATATATATATATATATATATATATATATATATATATATATATATATATATATATATATATATATATATATATATATATATATATATATATATATATATATATATATATATATATACGAAAATATGCATGCATGAAACAAATTGTCAGTTCTAGGAAGACCATGGTGATTACCCACTAATCACAGGTCATGTTTTTAGAGCCTACAGGTCGAAGTCTTGGCTCTGATACCATAATTGTAACACCCCATTTTGATAAATGGCGGGTCACGCGAAATTATGGCGTGTCATCAAAGCATGCCATGTAAATGTCTTAAAAACATTTATTGACCATAAAGACATAAGCCGGAATCAAACATCGACAGTCTAAGTAGAACTCATCACACATGAATAATAATAGTACTGGAATGGAAAAGGACTAAACAATGTCCATGAAATGAAATAAAGTACTGAATGTAAAGTAAAGGAAATGCATAAAAAATAGAAGCCGGATAGCGTCCATTCGTATGCACGTACGGTGATAAGCCTACGAACGTCCTTGAGTACCTGCCGTTTTGAGAACATGAAAGGAAAAACGACTGAGCATAATGCTCAGTGCGCGGATATACAAGCATAGCATGAATAATATAAGCATATAAGACATATAGCTGCGGAAATGAATAAGTCCTGGAAAACTTGGTTATAACTTAGTGAAACTGGTTTTATAGTTTGAAAAGCCTTATGTTTATCTTGTAAAAACTGTTTAACTGATTAACCATTAAGCAAATATTGGTCATGAAATATCAACGTGCATGAGTACTTAGAGGGGTGAACTCGTCATGCAATTAGAGGGGCTGCCTCTAATTAATATAAGTCTGGGTAGGAGGGATCAACTCCTTGTGAAGGATGCAAGGCACACACCTCATTCACCTGATAATATTGCTAAACATTTAACTAGGATGCACCCATACGCCCCACATGATAATGTAATAATATGGGCAAAAGCTGAAAGGGACGCCACGAGCAATCACTCCGCCGTGGGGAAGTCATAAAACTGGTGCCTCCAGTGTTATGGTTATGGTACCTCCATAACTAGGTGAAACTGGTCATGCATGTATATGGCTTAGGCATTTAAAACTAAACATAAGCAATTCAAAAACATATAAAACATATACTGGGAAAACAGTTGGCTGCATACGGGGAATCCTAATAAGGAAAGAATGACCATACTGAAGGACGGAGAATCTGTACCTTGTGTCTAGTGAACGGAAAAGAAGCACAAAGGGAATCCTACTCCGATCTCACTAATGCTACATAGAAGGATACATGTATAAGTATACTGTTACTGCGTACGTAATCTGATTATAATATGTCTTGACTTGTTTTATATGTTTTAGTCTTGTTTTACTGATTTTGACGTTATACTGCTTTTATCATGTGTTTTAAGTCTTCTGGTTAAGTACTAACTGATATTCTTGTGTTATTATACTTGTAGTGTAATAATTAGTAACTTTCTAAAAATAGAAGGTTTCCTAAAATAGAAAGTTCCCAAAATAGAAAGTTTCCAAAAATAGATCAACTGCTTAAAATAGAATAGTTTCTAAAAATAGAAAGTTTTCAAAATAGTAGGTTTCCTTAAATATAATGTTTCCATATTTAGAAATAAGCTGAAATAATAAGCTAATAATATAAGCTTAGTGTTACTGATTGTTATTCTAAGTCATGTGATTAATAGTATAGTTTATTAATTATTACATGTAAATTAAATAAACTATAGGTTAAAGGATTTAATTAAATATAACATTATTTAATTAAATTAAGTGGCTAAAAATACTTAGGTTAAACATGTATTAATATTAATATTAATATAACCTAAGTCATGGAAATTAATTAATTATAAGTCATGTTTTAATAATTTATTTAATTACTATATTCTAATAAAATAATAAATACTTAGGTTAAAATTCATGTATTGATAATAATAATAATTAACCTAAGTCATCTAAATTAAATTAATGATATACATGTTTAATTAATTTAATTAATCTTGTAATAATTTATCTTGTAAAAATAATTAACTTGTAAAAGAAAGAAGTCATGAACCGAACCCGTGTTTTAAATCTAAACATGTCGTGAACCGTGTTTATGAACCCCGTGAACCGGACCCGTGAACCGGCCAACAAACGCACCCTTAACATTGGCAAACCGGCTTGGCCGGTTGCCACTATTTTCGCAAAACAGCCACCGGCCTACGCCGGTGCTTCCCCTTGGTCTCTCGGCTATAGCCGCCGGCTAAGCAAAGTTCCCACCGACAGTTAACCGGTGGTTTCCCCTGCTGTCGCGACTTGGTTCCCCCTGCTTTCCTTATTTAGCCACTGGCTTATGCCGGTGGTGCATGTTTGTTTTTAGCCGAGACCCACACAAACCAAACCACACCCCGACATAAGTCGGGGTCCCTTGTTCTTGCGGCCGAGACACACAACCCACATCGAGACCCCTTGGTCTCGGTTGTTGGTGCGAAACAAAAGTAAGCCGAGAGCCTAGGCTATCGGTTCTTGCGTCGGCCGAACCAAACACCCCTAAAAACCATATGTTTTTAACCCCCATGATTAATTACATGTTTAAGTATACTTGTTTTTATAACCTTATGATTTCATGTGTTATAACTTAATAAAAAGATTAAAAGAAAGGGTTTAAAGGTTTACCGAATACGTGAAACAATGGAGAACGATAAGACAAACGATCTTGCAAGAATTGGTTCACCAAAAATCAACAACACACCCTCTTGTGGTGTTTATACCCGACGGCCAAGGGAGAAGGAAAAAAAGGAGCTAGGGTTTTCTTATTTTTCTAATTTGTGTAATTCTGAAAAATATCTTAACTTTTTTCTTGTTTTGGTAAAAATCAACATGGGCTTAGCCCTTTCTCTTGTGTTCTTGCCGCGGGTATGTGGGGCCCACAAGGGGAAATCCATTGTTTTCCGTGTCTAAATATTATACGTGTTCTCGTGTCGTGTTTACGTGATTTATTTATTAATCGTTCGTGTTGTAATATATATTCATACGTAATCGTAATAATTACTACTTAAATACTTATAATGTGTTCGTGATTATTTACGTTCATGATTTCATGTTCGTATGTTCGTGATTATAATTATTGTTGGAATAATTATCGTGCATTAATACGTATTAAATACTTATCGTGTAATAACACGTACGTAATACTTGTAATTAACATTCGTGAAACGTAAACATGTTATATATGGTAAGTTTTAATCATGTACGCGCGATTATATATGCACTATTCATGGTAAAAGCTTGCGAGTTTTACAATCAGTCAATTTTATAAATATTTACGAGCGTCGGGTTTCGTCCTGGGTTCATAAAAATATAAATCCCGTTTGTTAAATTGATCTGTTAAATAATTAAATGCACACGAAACGAAATAGTAAGGTTCCGACTCGACTTATTACGTAATGAAATAAAAATTTCAGAAATCTCAAATATCGAAATAATCGATACTAAAATATAATATTTTGGCATCCATTGGCATCGCAATCACTATTAGTAGTCCAAGTTACTCGTCAAGATATTAAAATAAAACATTCAATATCGATTTCAACTTAAATCGTTAATCATAATAGTATTTAACCTATAAAATACTTCAAAAATATTTGAAATATATAATTAAATTATGACCTTATTTTTGCGGGTTTTACATCCTCACCACCTTAAGGGAGCACCGTCCCGTGGCTCATTTCTTCTTATACACTACTTCTCGAGATTTATTTTAAACTCAGAGTAAAATAGTGATCTTCAATACAAGTAACATAATGAGATAGAATGAATTCGATAAACCCATAAACAGACAAGATGTGCTAAAATGATTTAAGATTAACGGTCGACGAGGGATCTCGACTCAGGTAAACATAAAACATAATAATTCACATTAGGAGGAAAATGAGGCGAAGAATAAATTAAATATTAATGTTAAAATAAGGTTTGTCACAATTATCCGTCCCAGATTAGGTATTACCTTAAAACTCGATTGAGGTACTTTCTTGATAAAGATGATATATTAAAATAGAAGCAAAATAACTTTAAGATTTATTTTGGTCGTCTTAAGAAGCTTTGAGAGAATGACATGAATTTTTTAATTAAACTCGTATTGATGGTCACACTTTGAAAATATAATTTCCAAATTAAATCATTATTAGGAATATAAATTAGACCGGTAATTTCATTACATTAAAAGTAAAGTATGATAAAAATCAATTGGTTCAAAAGATAAGACGTTTTGTCATTTTAGACACTAGTTATAATTATACAAAAGGGAATGTGTAGATTTGACCTTTTGCTTGTAGTAGTTATTTTGGAAATTAAAGATCCTTGGAAAAATATATAAAAGTTCCATAAAATTTCATAATAAGTTGTAAAAATACATAAAGGTGTTTAATATGTCAAAATAAACATGGGACTCGGGTTTCAAAATATGGCACGATAACAAACTAATACAAATGGAAATAAATGTCAACAGTTAGTACAAAATCAACGGTACAGAAGGGGACGAAGCAAATGTCGTATGGATTCTTAAAGATAATGATAAAATAGAGGCGTTAATGGTAAGACAATAAGAAACAGTAGATTAAATAAATTGTCAATTTTGTTAGTGTAGTCGGTGGTTTACCAACATCAGTTCATTAGGTTCGCGGTGGTCGTTACACGATCGAAAATAAGATCCACATAGAAATTTTAATCAAAGAAAATTCTTAATAATCACTAGTAGTTAAAATAAATCAAATGATTAATGTTAGCGTTTAAAGAGAGAAGTCAATGCACGGTTCACACGAGACAAACGAGAGTGACGGAAGTCATCCCGGATATACGAAATCTCTCTAGTGATAATTCATTATTTACGTGCGGAGACATTTCGATGATCTACCTAGTCGCAAAAAGAAGATTCGACGAGAAGGAAGGATAAAACATCGAGACTTTTAAGTCTTTTTATCAACAGTCAGTAATTATAAGAACTGTCAAAAGAATTTAGTTATAAGATAAAATGAAGTAACAAGTAGAAAAACAATCGTTAAGTAAGAACGTACTCGAAAACGCGTAATTCGTTCAAAAAAGGAAAGAAAACATACGCGGATGCATAGAAATTGTGCTACTTGCTTAAAATATAAAGATTTTCAAAACTACATTTCACTTTATTTCATTTTATTTATCTTTTTCATAAATACAAGTAAAAATTTGATTAATATTAAGATTTTTAAGGTGACTACTAATCAGCCTAGCATGGCTCCTTCTAAATTAGACATAGGTGATCAGGCCATGTATAATTTAGGACTAGAAATGCAGTGCTCAATTTCGTCAAAGAACATTACGTTTCTTAAATTTATATATAAACCATGCCATTTGTAAAATGGAATTTTAAAAAAAAAATTATAAATTAATAGAATGCAAGTAATTTGCGATATTTAAGCAACAACTTTAATGTTATAAAAATTATTTCATAATATCAACGTAAAATAATTTGTGAAAATAATTGGAATAAAAATGTCAATTAAAGTTATAAGTGACATTTTGATGATGTATATAATAACCAAAGGTTTGCAAAAAGTTGCAAATAGCAGCACATCGGAAAACCAATGAAATGGTCACGAGTTAATAAGGTTTAAAAAAAAGTTATAAGGGTTAGACAGACCGCCATTAGACACGTGATAAAATGTCGATGAAGAATGTGAAGACAAGACTTCAAATCTCAACCTAAATCAGTAGTAGGTTGGAAGAACTTAAGAATAAAACCGAACGACAAATGAGTCATATATATGAAAAGAATAAGGCAATCCATATGTGTAAACTACTCGACACAGACATGTTTTTAAGAAAAGTATATTATTTATTTTCAAATTACACCACTAATCCGGTAATTGTTAATCTTGTAAAGTTTATATATTTAGAAAGTTTATATATTAGGCATGTTTCTGATTTTGGAAAGTTTCGAAATTTAAGTCGTTAATATTGACTCATAAAAATGTTAACCTTTTGACAAAAATAATTATCAAATATTTTTATTCAAATGCTCCATTTTATACATTCATGGTGTATGTATGCATGATTCGGATCCAAAATTTTTAGTATTAAGTCTAATGTTTATAAGAACATTTTCTAGACAACCTTGAGTCTCATTCAAAAATTCTGCATAAAATGCATTTTCTGACACATTTGAAAGTTCAATCAAACTTTATTAATATTTTTAATTATAACGTAATTTCTATCCTACGTCATCTAATATATTTTACCAACACTTTTTAATGACCCAAAAATTTACATACACACATGTATCATGGATTACATACTAATAAAATATAATTTATATAAATGAGCATATAAAGAAAATACTGCATAAAAATGCAAGAATACCAACAAGGAATTAGAAAGTCAAAACGGTTCATGACGTTCATAGTTATGTTTCAAGATGTGTGACTGACACGATGGCGTTTAGTCTATCCAAGGACACATTGATTTACTCAATGGTCTAGAGACTAATTTTCAAGACGTCCAAGCCCAAACAACCGGAAAACAATTTTGATATCTATATGGATATCTAAAAGGGTTAAACAATGATAGTAACGCGCGCAGATGAAGGTATGTAAGGTCATAATATAAAATTTTTGCAATAAAAGCAATTCAAATATCTCAAAATAAATAAAGAAAGATCTTGAAAATTCATTGTATTTATTTAAGTTAATCATTAATAAATGATAACTTTTATCAAAAAGTTTAACGACATAAATATATATCAATAAAGGGATCCTAGATATAAATATATATCCATAAAGGGATCATAATATTTATTTATAAATACTTGGCAATAAAATAATACGTAATAACGCATACTAAAGTTGTAATCCCAAAAGTAGTTTGAACCTAAAGTAACGCGAAGTTATGTGCACTGACTCTTTGAAAAAATAAAAACTGACAGTTATAGTTTAGGTTTTTATAATAAAGACCTTGTTCTCTATAACTCATGGCTCTGATACCAATCTTTAACACCGCCAAATTTACACGTAGCGGAATATATCTTTGGGTGCTAAACAATGGTACAACAACACATAATTTATAAAGAACGACTCTAAAAGAGACGTTTTTGATTTATCGTTCCTAAAAAATTTATCAGAGTAGCGTAGTCCCAAGCAATCGTTACCAAAAGATAAGTTAAAACAAAATATTAATTTGTTTTAGAAATGGAACGATAAATAAATCAAAGAGTTTTAACAGCTACATCAGTGCACAACTTCAATCCCGTGACCACCAAGCTTCCACTTCTTGATTACCTGAAATGCATGTGAGTAAAATGATCAGCAAAAATGCCGAGTGAAATCTATAGGTTTATGTAATAATATTGACACAAGCAAATATTATAAGTTTGTGGCATACTTGAAGGCAACAAGCATCGAATAATAATTTGCATCAATAATAATAACTGTATATAGCATAAATTGCATCAAGCTCATGGAACCGAGCCCTTAGACACTCCGTTAGGTCTAATAAGACAAGAGATTTATTAATTGTCAGTTACCTCCAGATTATTGGTATATTGCCGTATACCTGACTTCTCAATACAATATGTCCAAACAATGTGGAGGTCTGGCCTAAGCTTCTGTGACAAGTCCACACAAACTGAACCGGGGCGGCTTCCCCCATAGATCTATGAATTGTACTAGCGGATAGCCCATCATAGGTTAATTAACAGTCCCCAGTTGAGGCTTTAATAATGGCAATCACTTAATGCAATTTTAAGGCAACCACTGGTCTATTCATAGAGGGACAAGCATACCATAAAAATCTTGTGTTCTAAGTTTATAAAAACATGTATTCCCCCTCTCGGGTTTTAAAATCATTTAATAACTAGTATAAAGCGAGGCTATAGACTCACCTTAGTATTTAGAGTAGTTGAAGACGATCGCCGACGATAGTAGATGCCCGATAAACACAACAACCGCAACCTAGTAAATAAGGTGCGTACATTAATAATAGACTCGAGAAATAAATCATACATAATAACAGCAAACTCAAGAGTATAAAATCACGACAAATCCGAAAGAAAACCATAAATGTGATACTATTATATCTTTCTACACATTTACTTTATTATTCTATGCTTTTAGTAAAAATCTGTCGGAACATACCGAATGTCCAAGCTGTTTTCCCATATTTAGACACATCAAAATTTCATGATACTACCTGACGAAATCACATACTATATGTAGAAAGTCCTCCTAAGAGCCCATCAAAAGATTTTACTTCTAAAGTTTCATGCCCTTCACATCTTTGACTTACAAAATTCGAACAGTTTAGCGACCTTGACTCACGAAACCATTTTGACCATTCTAAACAACTTCATTTATAAAACCAACACTTGATTCTAAAAATAGACTCAAAACAAGAACTATAGAGCCTGAGAACAGCCCTTGAATCCTTTTAAAACTCATTTTATAGTCCCCGAGATTCGATAAAAATATCGACAACAATTTTCGGATTGTGTCAACACTCGTCTCCCGGTACACGAAAATCAGATCATCATAACTTTTGATCTGTAATGAGTTAGAAGCTCTATCTTATACCGAAACAAGCGTCTCGGAAATCTCTACAACAAAATAAAATGATCTCAGCCTATATCTAAACTTAAACCCACGAAAAATCATCCTAAACCCACTGATGTAAATTACACTTGATTTGACAGGTGTTTCTCCTCTCGTAGGGCTAGGCAGTCGAGATTTTACAGCGGGTCAGGCTGCTATAAAAGCCGCCTCGTGCAAAGTGACTAAAAACGAGAAAGCATGTGTTGAAAATCAACATGTGTTTATTCCTTTTGCGTTTGATACGTTTGGTTTCCTTGCACCTGAGGCGGTGGAGCTACTTACGAGAATACAACGTGTTATGAATAGTAATGTTTTGACTCCTAAATCCACAAACGTTGTATTTAATAGACTTGGTTTTTCTATACAAAAAAGGCTAGCGGCGCAGCTTGTTGCCCGTTTGCCTTCTCCTAATATGTAAATTATAATTCTATATACGATTATTTCATTATCATTAACTTTGTAGCAAAAAAAAAATTCTTAATATGTAATTTACAAAATCACATCAAAACCTATTTTGACCCATTTTTATCATCATCAACACTTCAAATAACCTATACCAATCATCCATAACAACACTTAATACCTCAAAATCACTTGCATGTCACACGCATGTTACCAAAAATAAATAAACTCTTGCATGCAATCAATAAAAATAAATATAATAACAATAACAAGTAATTGGAACCTTACCAACAATTATTTAGTTCAAACACTCAAGAACACCAAAAAAAATCCCAAATATTTCATGGATTTTGGCTATGAACACCAAGAAAAATTAATTTACAAGCTTCAATGGATTAGATCTATGATCCTAAATTTGATGGTGATTTATGGTGGTGATTGTTTGGCCGTGGCCTATAGAGAAGAAAAGGGGAGAAAACACACATTAAAAATTATGCATGCAACCATTTAAATCAATTATATAATAATAATAACACATCTTACAACAATAAAAATGGATCAAACATTACTTGATCATCATGAAAATCTTTGAAAAATAAACGTACTTGCATGTTAGAAAAACTTATATCAAAATGATCACAATTAAATATTAGGAACAGGACTTACCTTGGATTATCAAGATTCAAGTTAAAAAGATCAAAATCAAGGTGTTATGGTGTTGGGGGGGGGGGGGGGGGGGGTTCACGACCAAGAACAAAAAAATAAGAGAGAGAAGTAAAAAAAATTATGTTGGTGAGTTGTATGTGTTTTTCTCTAGTGGAAAAATTATTTATAGTAGTGGTGGAGGGTTGTTTTTGTAAATAGTGGATAATTTTTGGGCTAAAATGTAAATATTAGTTAAAAAGCAGGAAATGACTATCAGACAATTTTATAAATATTTACGAGAGTCGGGTTTCATCCCGGGTTCATAAATATATAAATCTCGTTTGTTAAATTGATTGGTTAAATAATTAAACGCACACGAAACGAAATAGTAAGGTTCCAACTCGACTTATTACGTAATGAAATAAAAATTTCAAAAATCTCAAATATCGAAATAATCGATACTAAAATATAATATTTAGGCATCCATTGGCATCGCGATCATTATTAGTAGTCCTCATTACTCGTCAAGATATTAAAATAAAACATTCAATATCGGTTTCAACTTAAACCGTTAATCATAATAGTATTTAACGTTATAAAATACTTCAAATATATTTGAAAAATATAATTAAATTATGATCTTGTTTTTGTGGGTTTTACAGCCTCGCACTCTTTTAAATGTTTTATGAAATATTTTATAAACCCACGAGGGAGATAACATGCTAGTTTTAATAAAAATAGGACACAAGTTGTCTTTTTTTTGGTAACCGTGATTTCCGACTCACTGGCCGACTAATCCACGGGGTTTGAGCCCACTGCCACACAGACTCAAACCAGGACACAAGTTGTCCCGATTGTATGTTTATTGATATGGACCCGAATGATTTTATGACCCAATGAATGCAATGAAATGGATTATTATTAGTTAGGTTATGTCACTAAAAGTCCCATTAGCATGAATTGTGAACTACCGGGATTTGGTAGACGCTTATGCATATAATAGTACTATTTGGGGAAGATCACCCCAGGTCGCGCCTTGACGGTTGATCCCCTTCGTGCCACATTGATTGGTAAGCGAATTTATGTATGAGAGGATTTATATAGCGTGATTATTGTGACAACACGCTGTTTTAGATGGGCAACGGAATTACGGGTTAGCTACCCGATATGTGTTATTACGGGTTAGCTACCCGATATGTGTTAAAGAAAGGTAACAATGTGATGCGGCTTATATTAATCCGATAATAAAAATATGATATATGAATTGAATTATAATATATTGCCTGACTAGCAATATGGGGTCTTATTACTGATATTATGTTTGTGTTTTGGTTTTACATAACCATTTTCATATAACGGTTTTCACTAAACTCTATACAACGTTATAAAACGTATTGTATGATGTTTTTACGACAATGGTTCATATAACGGTTTTGAAGGCAAAAGCCTATATTATGATTTACGACAATGATTCGTAATAAAAATGTTTTTTTGGTAATGATTACATACCAGTGTTATATTAATGGTTTTTATTAAACTCTATGAATTCACTCGGCGTTTCGTTGACTTTTAACATGTTTTATCTCAGGTACTTCAAGGTAATTCTCGGGAAGACGACAAAAATTTATGGCCCGCAATTAATTAAAAATTTCCATTCAAATTTTTTTAAAATGTGTAAGATATACATTGACCAGAGGACCTATGTAAGTTGATATTTATGAATGGAAAATGCTTTATTATTAAAGGACGTGATTTTTAAGCGTTGTATATGATTTGAGTAATGTGTTTTCACGTAACACCAACGACTCTTCCGCTGGATTGAAATATGAAAATTTGGGGGTGTTATAGTTTGGCATCAGAGCTCTCTTTATAGAGAACGAAAGATTTTTAAAACCAAGGTTTTGAATGAAACATTTCAAAATATTTTAACCATAAATATTTTTAAATAAATATTTTGAGTAAAATGTTTAAAAATCTTTTGACTATAACGGTGCAGAAGAATTCTCCAGTTACCGACAAGGCCAGATTGAGAAGTGTTATTTTAATATATATAACTTGGATTATATATATAAATATAAATATAAATATATATATATATATATATATATATATATATATATATATATATATATATATATATATATATATATATATATATATATATATATATATATATATATATATATATATATATATATATATATATATATATATATATATATATATATATATATATATATATATATATATATATATATATATATATATATATATATATATATATATATATATATATATATATATATATATATATATATATATATATATATATATATATATATATATATATATATATATATATATATATATATATATATATATATATATATATATATATATATATATATATATATATATATATATATATATATATATATATATATATATATATATATATATATATATATATATATATATATATATATATATATATATATATGATGTAATATATATATGACTTAGATTATATATATATATGTTGTAATTTGATTACACGATTGTTTGATGATTATTCTAATACTTATACGAGGTATTTATACGACGTAGATTGTCACAAGAAACCATAACTCTTCTAGCAAATCTATCGAAGCTATTTCTGTAGAAATTCTAGCTATTCCAGATCTAAACCAAGTTGTGGATATTTATGATCCCAACAAAATGGTTGATATTCTTAGAAGTGTTGATATTAGTTGATTGTGATATTGAAGATGAATTGTCGAGATTAAATCTGATATCGATGTCATGACGATCTTTCCTAATAGAGTGGAGTTTGACAAAACTTCACCACCTGGAAATGTGTCATCTGATTCGGTGTCACCCAATTTTTGAAATTTGAAATTGAAAAGGTGAATGTTGCACTTACGGCTGTCATTAGAACCATTACCCAGAAGCCTCATGCCACTAGTACCTTTCCGAGAAGTCTAATTTAATGTGTAAGTCATGTCTTACTTGTGACTCGTTTGATAATTATTGTTATAAGAGCTATAGAATTGGAAATTAAGTGTTGTTCATGTCGAGCTTTTATTGTCTTTTCAAAACCAAAGAATAAGGTTGTAAGTAATGGAGAATGAGGTAGAATGTCACATTGAGTATAAATTAGTTGAAAACTTGAATAAAGTCAAATTTAACTTCTATGGAATATGAGACTGTTAAAAGGAAGTCATTGAGTCTTGTGATTGAATTATAAGGTTATAAATGATTGTTGGTTTGTGTTAAGGGTTGTTCCTAGGCCATTGTCCAATGATGAGGATGCCCAGTGTCCAAGAAATAAATTGAAGAAATCTTCTTCTGAATTGGGACCGATGGATCTTCCAGGACACGTGGAACACCTAATGACTTTTGTAGATTAGTAATCATTGTAGTATCTTTTAAAAATCACTAATTTAACTAAGACATCAGTTGGTAGAATGAGTCCTTGAAATTGTATGACATAGTGACACGTAATGTATGACAGTACAATTTATGACTTGTTTGTGATTAATGAAAAGACTATGTTTGATTGCTAAATTCTACATGTATCATTGTTATCTATCTTTTCTTGCTTCTTCCTAATGTTCGCATTAGTGATGCAACCATTGAACGAGTACTCATCTCAGTTTGAGTTGCGTTGTGAATTATTCTCTCGTATTCCTGAGTGCCATCGAGGTCATGAACCTCATGATTAATTGGCTAAGCTAATTTCCTATTATATTGTAATTAGTTCTTGGTGAACAACTCATCATCACTCCTTTGCAGACCACTCATTATTTTTATAAATAATACGATACCATCTGGGGGAAAATATAAAATTCTTATTTTCATATGAGTTATTTGTAGTGGTACCTTTAAGTAATTACTATCGAAATAAAGTTTTTATTTAACAAATTGGAAAGGAAATGCTTTCATAATGATGAACATTTCGGTAAAATCATTTTTATTTTTATCTCATAATTAAACATGAATATGTATTTTAAACGTAATAACAAAATTTTGGCGAACTGAGAATTGCATCGTTAATCCTAAGTTGTACATAGATGCGTGCCTACGTACAATTTGGAAGGGACCATGCAAGACCGATTAGTAGTCACCGTGAAATTGTTAATAAACACTGCATTTTACTTTGTAAATTGTGAAAGATTAAATTTTTATGAGATCTGCAAGGAACGAATAATAGGGACATATTGTTAGGGACACCTTCATATGTGCCCGTACTATTTATTTTTCTAAATCGAATTTACTCATCTGTGGATATTGTCTTATTTGACAATTGACAACCCCTTCTTGTTCAATTCTCTAATGGCGAGATTAATCATAAAATTTTATAATTATCAAGTGTTGATACCCGACTGGGTGTATCGACGTTCCTATCATTTCTTTTGATTAGATTCCATTTGAATGATATGGGTAAGGATCCGAGGTTCTTCCGAATGCATACAAAAATCATGAAAACGTGGAATATATCCATATTAGTTAACGTTTTCGTCTTTATCTGATTTGAAATTCTCTCGCGTAAATCATGCATTGACCTTACTCTTTTAATGTTAATTATGTCTCCAGATATCCTTGATTTATGAAGGATTACGAGTTATTTTTAGCCTTTTGAGAAGTTCTCATCTTATCGACGATAATAAACTGGAAAGTTGGCAATGCCATTAGGATGGATTGGTTGATTATGACATGATGTCATTGTTTTATTTGATGGGAACCCGTGTAGAAATTCCCTAAAAGATAAGTTGTTGATTATCAAAGGTGATCTAAATAATTCCCGATAGGAGACCGTGTCCTACATTTGGGCTTGAAATTAGACCATGAATGGATGTGAACTAGTCATAGACCTTGTAATCTAGAAAAAACCTAAGGTGAATTTATTAAAAGATGTTCCTGTTATTTGAAACTTTTTGAGGTAATTGTTGATAAATTACCTAGACTTTCGCCATTAAGGAAAGTTGGATTTCGTATTAACTATATTCCTGGTTCTGCACCTGCGACATGTGCACCATATGTCAGCACCATCTAAATCAAAACAATTACCGTACAACTGAGAAAGTTGTCGGAGAAAGCTTTTATTCTACCGAGCTCGTCATCATGAAGAGCTATGGTATTATCATTCCATATAATCATTTATTACCGTTAACTGAATAAATTGACGATCAAAAATTGATATCCATTACCCAAGATTTGTTCGATCCTTTACAAAGTTCTAGTGTATATTCAAAAATTTGATTTACGATCTTGTTATTATCAAATTTGCGTCTGCAAAGGAGATTATCTATTCCAATCACTACATCCAGAACTTGTAATGAACACTATGAGTTTCATGCGATGTCGTTTGGATTGACCAATGCACATGTGACATTCATGAATTTGATAAATTGTAGGTGTAAGTTGTAGGCTTCATTCATACATTCCTACTGTAATGTAACATACTGTTGCTTTGATCTCTAAGTGTGGGATTGAATGTACAAATTCCTAGGGTGGGTTGTGTTAATCAATAATAAAAACCCTTTGGGGAGAATTTGTCTTTGTTAAATCATATAAATGATGATTACTCTAGGTAAAATGGTTTCGACTGTTTGACTCTAACGATCTTGGATTCAACGCCATCTGTAGACTACCGTGAGTATTTATCATGTGATTTAAAGATTTGATCCTTTAGATTATTTGACCGTGTGATTAATGGTAGTGAAATCCATGTTGAATCTTAAAAGATCGGATCCATTAAGGCTTTGGGGTATACTAAAAAGGAAATACGAATATGTTTTGACAGATATTTATCAAAGGGATATTAAGGAAATTATTCCCTCGTACCCAAATTAGTTAACTAAACTCCCTTAGGAGTAAATGTTTGTGTATACCTCAAGACAACCTAAGATGAATTGAGGATAAACATTTAAACCATGACTTTGAATTTGGAGCGGCAGTTTTTGCTCTTCAACTAAGATAATTTTTGACCAAAGTTTAAATAAGGATTTTTCGAACATTTACGGATCTTGTTAATTATTTTCAATAAATTAACAAAAATCGTGTTAACTAAATTTAAATTTATTTTTGAACATTTTCCTATAATCGGATGAATTGAAAATTTAAAAATTTTACATTTACGTTTCATAAATTAAACATTTATTATTTAATTACTTGTAATATTTATCGACGCTTTAAACGTCAGACTGGGCAAAACTAATCAAGATAACAATTGAGACGAAACTAAAAACTTAGAAAATATGAAGAAATAATTTCTGAGTAATTACGGCCATTGTATTTATTTCATCAGGTAAAGGTGAATGTAGTTACTGACGTGTTATGTAAAAAGGATAAAGAACCAATTAGGATGTGTCACACCCCCAAATTCACCGCAACGGAAGACTGGCTTTGGGAGGCTGTGACTTCATGAGTAATCAAGAACTTGATCCGAGAACGACCTCTACATGCCAAAACCACATAGCAGACTCCGAATAGTCCATACAGTCAAGTACCTAAAAATACATGCTTAAAAATGTCAACATAAAGTTGGTGAGTTCATAAGTTTGTTTTAAAACGTTTATGAAAAATTAGAGTTTTACTGACCACTGCACCTTGCAGTAAACTATAAGAGTTTAAAAACCACAGTTTCTGTCAAATAGACTTTCTTTGATAATTTCAAAGTTTATTAATAAAAACAAAGGTTATTGATAAAAAACACAGTTTACTGATAAAAACAAAGTTTACTAATAAAAATAGAATTTACCGATAAAAGCAGAGTTTACTGATAGTAAATATAGCTTACTGATAACAACAGAGTTTTCTGGAAATAAATAGAGTTCACTGATGATAAATATAATTTAGCGATAAAAACAGAGTTCACTTGAAATAAATAGAGTTTTCTGATAAAAACAGAGTTCACAGATAATAAGTAGCGTTTTCTGATAAAAACAAACCTCACTGATAAATAATAGAGTTTTCCCATAGAATAGGATTGTTTAATGAACCACAAGATTTTCCAACCACTTAGTGACAATATAACAAATACAAAGTCACTAAATAAAATAAGGCATTTATTATTGTCTAAGCTCATGACACCGAAGTGTCGACAACACCGGTAGTATAATCACATAATGCAGCCCCTACGGGTGTCAAACCCACGACATCCGTCCACAGACTCAAATGAAACTGCGCCCGCTTGTCCTCTGTTGGACCAAGCCGGACAGGGGCGTCAACCCTGATAGATCTATCCATAACATTCGCGCTTTCGACCGGTCATCCGGTCTAAATTAACGGTTCATGATAATGGGCCAAAGTAATTGGGTTAAAGCAAGACTTAGACCAATACATAAACGAGTATATGCACTTGTGTTCATTCTCCATTGCCTCTACCCGAGAACCAGTGAACAGCAGTTAAAGTTTTGGGCTATGAAAACCACAATATAAAGTTTAGTATGAGCATTTATAAGTATGACAACTAATGGAGTTAACCATCACATAACAATTAAATCAGTTTATAACCAACCAAGCAAGTTTATAAATAGTTCCTGACAACAAAGTAAGTTTATAACTCGTTTACGACCAAGCATGTACCTCCCCCAAAGAGCAATTATAAAAACATTTATAATTCCATTTAAAGTAAGAAAAGGTGGGGTATGAACTCACCTCGACGCAGTAGCGCGAACAATAGTGATGCTAATAATACGCTCCACGCAAACGAAAATCGATACGGCTCGGTCATGGTGTTGTGGTTTAACTAATCGGCTAAATCTTACAAACGTGTATTTAAGTTCTCAATAGATATGTACATCAACGTGAATCGTTGATAAAACATTTAAGTTCCAAGTTATAATAGTTTGGTGGTTGGTTAAATAGAACGAATAAATTAGGCACATACCAAGTATGTAATGTATTCCGTACACATTACGTATAACCAGACGGTTATATAATTCTTAGGTTGAATTATATAATAGAAACAACAATCTCACAAAATAAATCAAAGTATATATATTTATTTTGCAGTTACAGTATAAGGATCGTGATAAAAATAATAAGACAACATAGTCCGTCACAGTTTAAGAAAATCACCACTTAATTAATAATTGTCACTTTTAAGTAAAGATATAACTTTTATTAGTTTATCGATACAATAGAATCCATTTATTTTATCGGTTTACGAATATAATAGTATTTATTTATTTATCGGTTTACAAATATAATAGTATTTATTTATTTATAGATTTAAAAATATAATAATATTTTGTACTAATCAAAATATGAAGTATAAAATTTTATAGAAATTTCAACATCTATTCCTTTATACAACCTTTTCCATATTAGCCAATTCTCAATATTTTCCAAACAATCTACGTTACACAAATCACATTTTAACCTATAATCGAACTAGACTATTTAATCACCATAATTAAATAGATCCATTTTAACCTATAATCGAACTAGACTATTTAATCACCATAATTAAATAGATCCAAACACAACCTATGTGTTAAAATTTAAAAGTCAAGCGCTCGATGTGAGCTAATTAACACATATTTAAACGTATAGTAATTTTAATAGTTCTCGTGATAATGATAATGTTTGACATATTTATTTAACCACTTATATATATGTATACCACCATTTAATACGTTTTAATTAATTACTAAAGTTATCTACGTTATTAGCCGATTTCTAAACCACAACGAACCATGAGCTAAAATCACGCCCGACACTTCTATACCCTTGAAGTCTCGCGTCCAAACGCACTCAAAACTAATAAACAGCAACCAAACGCCCCTCTACACTTTCTACAAACCCAAACGCACCCTTACGGCTCACTGCCAGTCCCAAACGCCCTATTAGGTACTACTGCAGACCCAAACGCCCTATTATAAACTGTCTGCAGACCCAAACGCCCCTTTATAAACTGCCCGCAGACCCAAGCACTCCTTTACTCACTGCTTGCTAATCCCCAACACCCTGTATGTTATTGCTAACCAAATCAAATGCACCCCGAGCTACTGAAGTCTTACACCACACCCTATGGGTCGCTCTCGTTGCATTTTTATCCGAAACAAACACCCCATTTGGGCATTAACCGCAGTAAACAAACACTCCTGGCTGACCACACGAGATAAACACTCTTACGGGCTGAAAATAACTGAATCAACCACACCACAGCAGTAGGCGCCTGCTGGTGGTGGCTGCAATCCCGTACGCACCCTAGGTGGGTTTTATTCAGCAGAAACAACACCCCTTTACCGAGTTAAATAAGCAAAACAAACATGAAACTGCGACAGAAACAACATCATGTTGTGGATCTAATGTGTGCGACAAAATGATGGTGGTAGAAAGGGAACGAATCTGGTAGTCTATGATGGATATGGTGGATCTTATTCTCGAGGTGGCGGTTGTAGGATATGGTGGTGTGGCTGGTGACGATGGTGGTTAACATTCGGGTGGTGGTGCGTGGTCGACTGGACCACGATAGCGACAACCTTATGGTGGGGATGGAGGTATCAAGTGGTGGTAATAGTCTTCATGAGGCGGTGGAGAACGACTGTTTAGATAGGGGTGGTGGTGGTCAGATTTGGTGCGATGAGTGGTGTGGCAGTGACAAAGGTGATGTAGTCGTGGTGATGTTGTGGTGGTGTTGCAGTGGTGTTGCAGCGGCGGCGGCTGGAGCGGCGGTGTAGTTGAAGATCTTGTGGTTTGTCAGCGGCGGTATGGTGGTTTAAGGTGGCGGCTGAAGAAAAGTGGTGGTCGGAAAATATTTTTCTGGTGGCCGGAAAACATGTAGGCGCCGGATATTTTATAGAGAGTGTGTGTGTTTTTCTAGGGTTAGGGTTTAAGGAGATGATGAGAAGGAAACCCTAATTTTGGCTTTTATATGTGTTAGCTAAATTTTATGGAAATAAAGTAAAAGGTTCTTGATAATGTAGGGACTAAAATGAAATATTGTTATAATTTTTGTTAATACATGGTTCGGGGCTCGTTCGTGTTTTATAAAATTTGATTCGTTATCCGAAAATCGCACCGTTGATTTTTAAAAGATTTTTCCAATAAATTAGAGTATTTGTTCGATAAATTTTTCGAAATCGTTATGTATATATCTTTATCTAAATTGGTTACTATTTATCGGTTATCTCGAATAGTTAGCGTTCAAAGGAACCATAATTAATTTCGATGTTCTCGTTTCAACGTACGTTATTAAAATGAAAACAAAAGTATCAAATTATTTAATAAATGTTTTATCAAATATTTCTGAATAATTAAATATAAATTTATTTTGTATCGCCTCAGTTCTCAGTTTTTTTTGCGCAGTCCTGTATAATATGTAAAATAAACTCCCGTTTTCGAATCAAATAACTTTCATATCTCTCGAAAACGAATTTTGATTAATAAATAATATATTTTGTTATTATTTAAAGCCTGGAAAATTCCCGGTTGTGACATTCGATCCGTGTTATTTTGAGTTCGTCCTCGAACTCACTCGTTGTTACCCAATAAAAAAAGTGTAGAGAAAAGGATTTTGAGTTTCTACCCCGTTGTTATATCGAATATACTTAGATCTGCTCACATATAGTTTAGTCCGAACTTTTAAAATCGCGTTATCCACCAATAGTTAATTAGCTAAGCAATGGGTAGAAGCAAAATAATTCTGAGAGGTTCTTATTGTCAATTTGACAAATCGCCCATCGTTCATAGAACGATAAAAGGAAACAATTCGAAGCGAAGAGTCTAGGAAAATCGTCAGCTCTTAAAAGTCTAAGAGGTTTCACCGCCACCAGCCCGTTAGATTCACGTCGATCAGTGTATTTTCAGAATGTTCGCGCAATGATTCGTGAATTAAATGAAGCTTAAAGAAGTACTCGCTAAACATCGTAATGATAACGATAGCAAGGTAAAAGAACGATTAACTCGTACGGACCTATCATGAATCAAAAGAAATACCCTCCCAAAACTGGTGTACTAAATCAATACCATAAATATATAGGGTCAGGTCGGATATCCTTAAGCCCACTCATTTATAATCTCATATTCACATACAAAAGCGTCCTAATCTATGCAAATATGTTATTATAAACTTATGGTTCGGCGATTTATGATTTCTTTATTCAAATGCAAAGGCGTCCCAATCCATTTCAATAAAGACTTCATAAATCATCCTACTTAAGTGTCACCGGCAAAATACCCAATTCAAAATCGTTAAAATCTCTAAACGATATTATCCAAAATTACCAAAAGCAAAGAGAATGCGTTGACAATAAGCCGTCTTCCATAAGTAGACGTTTCGAACGTACCGGATCAAAGGACATAAGTGTCGATAGGAGATAAAGCGGTCGTAGACGTATATCAAGTAAAGAACTCACGGTTATAAGTAGGATAATTATATACTACTTGTTGGGAATAAATTAAGGCCAGATCACTTGGGCGCTGACAAGAACAACTCAAGCGTTGACAAGAACAAAGTAAGCGCTGACAGCTCAAGCGTTGACAAGTTAAAGTCAAGCGTTGACAGATTGAAGACAAGCACTGATGGAAGATATAAGCTACATGTTTATTATATTCTAGAATACTTCTAGTAAGGATAGAAACGACAATGTATTTTCTATGTTTATCTTTACCTAGAATAGTTGATACGTAGCTTATTGTACAAGGCTTCTTAGTCTATAAAAGAAGGCCTTTAGGTTAATGTTTAGTATCAAGTTTTATCTAAGTTTTCATTCGTAAACATCTTTCATTGTAAGCAAGTTCGACATCCATAATCAAAGTGAAAGTTTTGTTTACATCTTGTGTTCTTGTTTAAGTGTTAAATTCCGCATAACACTTAGATTCACAAAGCATATAACAAAGGTTTCTCTACGTGTTATACTTGATCTAATCTCGTATACACAAAGCTAATCGATCTAAGTTTGGGATCAACAAGTGGTATCAGAGCTTGTTGAGGAACTTTTGATCTTTGAAGAACACCAGAACGATATACGAACACCAAAACCCTAATTTTCTCAAAACCCTAAAAACATCATGTCTGAAGCAATAACCTCCTCCTCCTCACCCTTACCAAACATCAAGATTCCCATGCTTGATGCAACCAACTTTGACTTATGGAAGTTCAACTTTGAACAGTATCTGGGGATCTTTGATTACACACTCTGGGAGATTATTGAATATGGAAACTCATTCAATAAAGCTCAAAAGATTCAGGATGCCATTACAGCAAGATCAGCTGTTGAAGGATGTCCTGATGAAGATAAGAAAGAAAAACCTGGAGATGGTAGAGCTGTAAGTGCTGAAGATATTGCAAAGAAGAGGGTTGACATGAAAGCCGTAAATATTCTAAAAGTCTCTTTAGGACAAGAAAATCAGCACAAATATAGAGGCTATGAATCTGCTAAGGATCTTTGGGAAGCAATTGAAGTTGCATATGGTGGTAATGAAGACACTAAGGAAGAAAAGAAAAAGCAACTTCTGCATGATTATGCTGTCTTCAAAGCTCAGCCCAATGAGAAACTGAGTAGTGTGAGAAGCAGATTGCTTGACATCACAAGCAAGTTGTCCTTCATGGGGACACAAGTTGGTGATGTTGACACCAATGCTACCTTTCTGAAAAGTCTTGGTGAGGCATGGAAGATTGAGGCAAGATCTATTCTTGCCAATAATACTTACAAGAGCTCCTCGTTTGATGACATCTACAACAAACTAAGACTGTTGGAAGATGAAACTCTTGCACAACATGGAAGAAAAGCTAGCACCAGCAACATGGCCTTCTTCTCTCATAGTGAAGGTCAATTCAATCAAAAGGACTCTTTTATGCATCCAGTTACTGGATCATCATTTGTCAGCGCTGGAACAAGTCCTGTCAACGTCTCCTTTTCAGACGCTGACACATTCATGAATGACTCCCCAAGAGTTAAACCTGCTGGTTTGGATTTGGATACTGTTTGTGCTTACATTGCTTCTTTGCCCAATGGTTCAGTGATTACATATGAGGACCTTGAGCAGATAAGTGATGAACACTTGGAAGAGATGGACATCAAGTGGAACATGGCTCTTTCTAGTATAAGAGCAAATAGGTGGAATAGAAGGTTCAAGAAAAAGATGACCTTCAATGCTAAAGACACTGCTGGATTTGATAAATCCAAAGTTGAGTGCTACAACTGTCATCGCATGGGGCACTTCATGAGGGAATGCAGATCTCCTAGAAGATCTGATGCTGGTAAACCCTCAAGTCAGGTTGTTAAAGCTCAAGACTCCAAAGCCATGGTTGCAGTTCAAGGAATTGATGGTACTGGATGGGATTGGAGCTATCTGGCTAAGGATGCTGAAGAGGATAAAGCTTTGATTGCTGATATTGAAGAAGAAGAGCATGTTGAATATGCTCTCATGGCACACTCCTCCTCTTCATCTGATAATGAGGTATATGATGATGCTTTTTGTAGCAATGGTTGTAGGTTAAACACTGACAGACTTAACAAAGAGGTGTTAAAACTAAAAGAGGATATGAGCACTAAAAGGTGTAAATTATCCAATTACCAACTAGCTCTTACTGAAACTGAGAAAACCGTTTCTGAATACAAGAAAATGGAATTTGATTTAAAAGATAAGATAAATATCTTAAAACATGAGCTAGAGGGTAGTATGGATATTAGAAATATCATGTCAAAGGTCAATAGAGACCTACAGGCTAAGTTAGATGAGGCCATTAAGAATAAAGATAATGTTGACCTCAAGATTCAAAGATTTGATAGAGCCACCCAAGCACTAGGAGACTGTGTAGCTAAACAAAGGGATCCTAAGGACATGACTGGGATTGGGATGAATGATTACTCTCTGGTTCTACCACCAGCTGGTGACTTCTATGGTGTCCTTAGAAAGGATTTGTCTTGGACTGGTATACCAGAATGCCAAGAAGAGGAATTCTATCCTCCACCAAGAGTTGTCACTCCAGTAGAAGAGTATCAACAAAAACTGACTTACCTAAATGAGTGGAAGAAAGCTAACCCTACTTTATTTGTTAAGGGAGGTTTGCTATGTGAAAGTCCCAATGAATCACCACCCATTAAGGTTACTCACCCAGTTACTGGTAAAGCTGTTGACCTAGGCTCAAACACTGCTACAAGACCTACCATTAAATATGCAGAGATGTATAGAAATAATAGGTCACCCAAGAGCCAAGTTAACAATCATGGAACAGGTTTCTTTGCTTCTAGACCTAAGAGTGTGTCTAAGAAAGCCTGTTATACTTGTGGTAGCTTTTCACATTTGGCATACAAATGTGTCAACGCTCCCAAAGCCAGCGCTGATAGGAACAATTTCAGCGCTGATAGGAAGAAAGTCAACGTTGTTAGGAAGTCAAACATTGTCAGACCCAGACCTTGTGTGCAGCAAAGTCCACAAGTGATTAGACCTGCCCCATTCTTCTCTAGAAGGTCTAACACTCATGGACAAAGACCTTTTCAAAAGACAAACACCTGGTCAAATAGGCAATTGGTTCCTGTAGCAAACCCTAGGTTCAACGCTGACAAGGGTAATTTCAGCGTTGACAGGACAAAATCCAACGCTGACAGAAACGTGACCAGACCTAAGTATTTGCAGCCACAAGGTAAGGGGTCTAAAGCTTCTTCAAGCTTAACATGGAGACCCAAGAAAGATCAAAACCCTAATAATAATGGAATTTCAATGACTTGCAACAGGTTTAATTACATTTCAAAGGTCATTACAAAACCAATTGGGGTTAACTGGGTTTTTCATCCTAAAAAGGATGAGAATGGGGTTGTTGTGAGAACTAAGTCTGTTCTTATTGAACAACCAGATGAATCCAAGTCTTCTGAGACTTGGGTTCCCAAAGAAAACTAATTTGTTTTCTTTATGTGCAAGGCATTCAGAGACAGATCAATGATTATGGATATTGGGATAGTGGATGCTCAAGGCACATGACAGGAAAGGAAGACTATCTGACGAACTTCTCTCCTATTAAAGATGGTGATAAGGTATACTTTGGAGGGGGCTACGGCACCATCACAGGCAAAGGAACCCTTCTCACCAATAATCTACGTTTTGAGAACGTCTTCCTGGTAAAAGAACTGGATTATAATCTGTTTAGTGTATCACAAGTGTGTGATAACAAAAATAAGGTTCTTTTCACTGATACTGAGTGTTTGGTGTTAAGCAAGGATTTTAAGATCCCTGATGAGAAGTATATTGAGTATAGAACACCTAGGCATAAGGACATATACAATGTGAATTTAAATGGGATTAAAGTGAATACAAATATGTCTTGTTTTTATGCTAAGGCCTCAGTAGATGAAAGTAATTTATGGCACAGGAGACTAGGGCACATAAATTTTAAAAATATAAATAGACTTGTGAGGCTTGGTTTAGTTGATGGTTTGCCTGAGAAGGCCTTCCACAATGACCACTCTTGTGTTGCATGTCTTAAAGGCAAGCAACACAAGGTCTCATTCAAGACCAAGCAAGTGCATACTAGTTCCAGACCTCTTCATATGCTTCACATGGACCTCTTTGGTCCAACTAATATAGAAAGTTTGAATGGCAAGTCATATTGTTTTGTTGTCACTGATGACTTTTCTAGGTTTACTTGGACATTCTTTCTAGCTTTGAAGAGTGAAACAGCTGATGTTCTTATTGAATTTATCACTCAAATTGAGAAAAGGTCTGGCAATGAGGTTAAGATGCTTAGGAGTGATAATGGTGGAGAATTTAGGAACAAGAAGCTTGATGATTTTTGTGCCAGGAAGGGAATTACTAGGCAATTCAGTATTGCTAGAACCCCACAACAAAATGGGGTTGCTGAAAGGAAAAATAGAACCCTAATTGAAGCAGCCAGAACAATGTTGGCTGATGCTCACTTTCCCATAGCCTTTTGGGCTGAGGCTGTTAATACAGCATGTTATGTGCAAAATAGAGCATTGGTTAACAAAATTCAGAATAAGACACCTTATGAGTTACTTTGGGGAAGAAAACCTAATATTGGTTTTCTCAGACCTTTTGGATGTCATGTAGTAGTCTTAGACACTAGTGATGCCTTAGGGAAATTTAGTGCAAAAGGTGATGAAGGTTACTTCATGGGGTATTCAGTGCAGAGCAAGGGTTATAGGGTTTATCTTAAGGAGGAAAAACGTATTGTTGAGAGAGTACATGTTAGGTTCTTAGAGAATAAACCTAGTGATCCTGAAAGTGGTCCTAATTGGTTGTTTGATTTGGAACCCTTATCTAGAACTTTAAATTATATGCCTGTCACTAATCCAGACATTGTGAAGGTAACTTCAAATGTTGTGGAGGAACAAATTGTTAATGTTTCAGGTACACAGGTTGATGAGAGGGTTGGATCACAAGAAGAAAAGGCATCTCCTACATTTGAATATGTCACAATTCCCATTTGGACTGATGCTTTTGCTGCTGCTGGACAAGATAATGGTGGTTTCCAAATACCACCAGATACAAACATGCATGGTTCTTCAGGCGCTGACAAAGGCAAATCTAGCGCTGACAAGACCAATTCAGATGTTGACAACAACATTTCAGGCGCTGTCAGCCCTGACGCTGACAACCAAGATTCAAACGTTGACAACACTTATGGGCATCTTTTCTCTTCCAGTTTTGAACAAGGTGGACCTTCCAATGTCCATGAAGAGATTCCAGTTGCTCAAAGAGAGTCTGATGAAGAAGATATTGGCAACATGGAGCGTGAAGTTGAGGACACCAGACTTTTTGAAGGAGGGGTTCTCACTTCCACAATGAAGAATCACCCCCCATCTCAGATCATTGGTGATGTTATGACTCCAGTTCAGACAAGAAGATCTCATCAAGGACTTGGTGGATTTATTGCCAATATACACAAGAAGGTTGATACCCCTCTTGTGCAAGCATGTTTGTTTGCATGTTTTCTGTCACAAGAAGAACCCAAGAAGATATTTGATGCTCTCAAAGAACCAAGTTGGGTGGAAGCAATGCAGGATGAGCTTCACCAATTTGCTATTCAGGATGTTTGGGAGCTGGTTGATTGTCCTAGATATGTCAGACCAATAGGGAAAAGATGGGTTCTCAGGAACAAAAGAGATGAAAGAGGTATTGTGGTCAGAAACAAGGCAAGGTTAGTGGCTCAAGGTTATACACAAGAGGAGGGAATAGACTATGAAGAAGTCTTTGCACCAGTTGCAAGAATTGAAGCTATTAGGATTTTTCTAGCCTATGCATCTTGCATGGGCTTCACAGTCTATCAAATGGATGTCAAAAGTGCATTCTTGTATGGCATCATTGTTGAGGAAGTTTATGTCATGCAACCTCCTGGTTTTGAGGATCCAGAGCATCCAGATAAAGTGTATAGAGTCAAAAAGGCTATGTATGGTCTTCATCAAGCCCCTAGAGCATGGTATGGTACTTTGTCTACCTATTTGGTGGATAATGGATTCAAGAAGGACACCATAGATCAGACACTGTTTACAAAGAAGAAAGACAAAGATGTGTTGCTTGTGCAGGTCTATGTTGATGATATCATTTTTGGGTCTACTGATCCAAAGATGAGTGAGGATTTCTCCAAGCTTATGACAGACAAATTCAAGATGAGTGCTATGGGGGAGATGAACTTCTTTCTTGGTTTACAAGTTCAGCAGAAAGAAGATGGTATCTTCATCTCCCAGGACAAGTATGTTGCTGAAATCTTGAAAAAGTTTGGATTTTCTCCACATGAAAAGAGGGCTTCTACTCCTATGGATAGAGAACACCCTTGGGGAAAGATTGGAGATGGGAAAGATGTTGATGTCAGGCATTATAGATCCATGATTGGATCCTTGATGTATCTTACTGCTTCCAGACCTGATATCATGTTTGCTGTATGTGCTTGTGCACGTCATCAAGTGACTCCCAAAGAATGTCACCTTTATGCTGTGAAGAGGATCTTTAGGTACCTAAGATGTTTCCCTAATCTTGGTTTGTGGTACCCAAAGGATTCACCATTGGAGCTGATTGCATATTCAGACAGTGATTATGGAGGTGGTAAGTTTGATAGGAAATCCACAACTGGTGGATGTCAGTTTCTTGGGAGCAGATTAATATCTTGGCAATGCAAGAAACAAACAGTGGTGGCTAACTCTACAACTGAAGCAGAGTATGTGGCTGCAGCAGCATGTTGTGGTCAAGTGTTGTGGATTCAGAACCAGCTGTTGGATTATGGGTATAATTTCATGCATACTAAGATATTTGTTGACAATAATAGTACTTTATGCATCATTAAGAATCCTGTGCATCATTCTAAAACTAAACACATAGAAATTAGACACCATTTTATAAGAGATTGCTTTGAGAAAGGTTTAATACAACCAGATAGGGTTGACACTGAGGAAAATGTGTCAGATTTTTTAACTAAACCTTTTGATACTGGAAGATTTCAATACTTGGTAACAAGTATTGGAATGGTTAATCTCACTTAAATATGTGTTTTGGATTCTTTTTGTAAAAGTATATACAGAATGATGCATTATTATTATTGGTCTTATTGATGGTTTAGATTTTCCACTATACTTCTCTAACACTGACAAAGGTTGTTTGAACACTGATAAGTGTTTTTGCAACGTTGTCAGCAATATAAGTGTCTAACGCTGACAAAGCTTCCTTCAACGCTGTTGTGTGTTATCGGGGCGTTGTCAGCAACAATGTTAGTTTTGTGGTTTTTAATCTAAATGTGCAGATGGTGTTAGCAGTATACCATTGGATACAGAGTTGCTTATGGATCAAAGGAGAAGCATTTGGACAAGTTTTTATTTATGGATGATGGTTGGAATGTTTCATTCCTATCTTGACATAATTTTTTTTTTTATGTTCATGCATGATTTTAGCAAACTGTTTGTATCATAGTTTAAGGGGACGTTTTAGGAACCTTTAGGATTTTTGGGTATCCATATGATACTCTTATCACAATTCTAGATTGTGTCCACAGGTGAGTATGGGTTAGTTTTACTAAACAATGAGGCACTGTAGCATGCATAGTATATCAACTTTGCATGCTGCCAAGACATTTTTGGCCTAGAATTGGTTGTGGTCTGTTGGGAGACTTGGGAATGATTTTGATATAGGATTTACCTGGGAGTAACAAGGATTTTATAAGGTAACTTGGTTGTTAAGAATTTTGGTTAGCAAGGGACACTAGAGGACTGTTATGTCTATCTTGCTTATGCAAGTGTGCATAACTGGACAGTGCTTGCCGCCCTATAATAATTATCAGCTTTTGGTTATTTTCTCTAGGATAAATTACTTGTTAAGGTCATTTTTCACTTTTTAAGACAATTTTATTTTTGGACGCTGACAAGATTTTTCCAAGCGTTGTTGTGACCAAATTGGACGCTGATATGGCTTTAGGCGAACGTTGACAAGATTATAGCCGTTGGGCGTTGATGGGTTATATTTGACCGTTGACACTCAATGGGACCTACCCAGTTGTTACTTTTTGACATATTTTCAAGCCGTAATTTTAGGAGTTGTTACTTTCATTAAATGCATGAGATAACTTATAACTTTTTCAATATTTTCATGATTAGTTTTTGAAAATCTTTGCCTATTTTTGGGCCAATCACATGCATTCTTTTTCTCCTATAAATTTGGCTCCTATTTTAAAACAGGGTATCTATAATTCTTGTCTAACACTTTTCTCTTATCAACCTTCATCTTCTACACTTCAAATTAACAGCTTTCATCAATGGCACCAAGATTTAACTCAGCAGAATTGGATTTGGGGTTCAAGTCTCAACACAACATGATTGCTTATCTTGTTGCTGATAATGATTTGTTTCCTCAATACACACAAATGGTGGCATATTTGAACGCATCCCCCTTAAGGTATGCTCTTTCTCATGCACCACGCATTCCAGTCACACACATTAAGCAGTTTTGGAACACTGTCAGTTCCTCAACAGTTAATGGAGTGACCACATTAACTTCTATTTTTCATGGGAGATCTTGGGTGGTTACTGAGGCCTTGGTACGCCAGGCCTTGCATCTTGATGATGCTGATGGTATAACCATCCTTCCCATAAATGAAATAGAACAAGGGCTTAGGGCTTTGGGATATCCAATTCCTGATGAAGGTACTCTTAATAAGTACCATAAGCAGGAATTTCCCCCAGCCTGGAAGTACCTCATTCACATTCTCCTTCAATGTTTGAGTCCCAAATGTACTGCGCACAATGAGATCAATAGATCCATTGCAACTGCTATTGTGTGCATTGCAACAGGGCAAAAATATAACTATTCTAAAATGATTTTTGAAGGAATGTGTAAAAACAAGGGGACAAAAATGACTTTGGCTTATCCCCATTTTCTGCAAATGATTTTTGATGATCAAAGATATTGTTCAAGGGATTACAATGATTTTTATAAAATCCCTGAACAAAAGAAAGCTATTTTTGCAAAGATGGATTCACCACCTCATAGAGACTTACCTTTAACCCTAGCCATGCTTGCTGTTATTGCAGCAGCACACCCCCAACAAGACCCCCAACCTCATATTGACCCTCACCCACAACTTGAACCTATTCCTGAACCTTTACCCTCACCTGAACAAATGCAAATTGACCAAGAACCCTTTGACGCTGACACATCAAATGTTGGCGTTGATGTGCCTTTTTCAAACACTGACACCTAACCTTCACAATCCCAAACACCCCTTAACCAACCCACATCTACCCATTCTTCCACACCATCTTCCACACCACCTGAATATAGGTTGATCAAACGCCAAAGGACTACTGGAGTGTTCTCCTCTGGTGGTCCTAGCCATGAAGCAGAGAGAACCACCACCACAAGTGTGGCTGGTGACCTGAATGAGGCTGGGACTATTGGTTCTGGCTTAGAAGCTGGCCAAGGCAGTCCCACCATAATTAAGTCCTCATCCATGCCCAATGAACCTGACTTGGGAGGTCAAATCCCCATTTCAGAAGAGGACAGTATGGAACCAATGACTCTTTTGGAATTGACGGTAGTCTGCATTCGCTTGCAAAAGCAAAATGCAGACTTAGTACATATTGTCAGCTCACAAGGCCTTGAACTCAAGGAATTGAGGGAGAGGATTGTTGTTTTGGAGAGTGATCATGTTAGGAGGGGTATGGAGGAGTCTTCCAAAGGGGAGGAAGATCAAAGAAATCTGAGTGATAAGAGCAGTCAAGATGATCAATCAATGGATGTTGCTGAAGCTCTTACAACTTTGAAGGAACAAACAGGTTTTGATACGTCCTTAATCTCTCCAACCAATCTAAATTTGTCATTTACAGCTATGTTGAGAGAGGTTACACAAGGCGCTGAGGGAAAATATTTGAGCGTTGACAAGACAAGTTTGGACGCTGATAGAAGTATTTTGGGCGCTGATAGAGGAAATTTGGGCGTTGACAGATCTGCACATGAAGGTGATGTATTCCAGTCATCATCTATCATCAAAGAAGTTTCTACTCAGGTATTACCATCTACCTTACCAACCATTGCACCATCAGATAAGGGTAAGGGTAAATTGGTAGAAGAAATTGTTCCAAAGAATGCAGCCCAAGTTGAATTTGATAGAAGATTGGCTGAGCAAATGATGGAACAAGGTGAAAAGGAAAAGTCACCATTTGTTGTGACTTCTGAAGAAGAAAGTGATGGAAATAGCTCAGACTCAAGTGTGATGATTATTGAACCAGAAAGGCTTGAGTATGGTGATGAGCTTGCTAGGGAAAAGTTGAGAGATTTAAAGTTGCAAATTGACTTTGACATGCCAGAGGTGGTTCAGATGTACAATTCTTGGGAAGAAAGCTGTACGGATAATCCAGACTTGACCATTTCAGATCAAATATGGGGTTTGGAGCTTCTTCTTAGAGTTCAGAAGGATTGTAAGGTGATTTTGAAGCACAAGGCAAGCAACATTCTCTCCGAGTTGAAAAGGGATAGAAGGAAGCTCTACTTTATGTTGCTCAGATGTCATGGAGTTGGATGGACACATCAGAAGTTGAAGGCTTTGACATTTGATGAGTTGGAACATAGGGCTTATCCTATTTGGGTGAAAGTGCAGGAAGAAAACACTTTCAGACTTCTTTCAGATGAAAGAAAGGAGCAACTTGCAGAAGAGATGGAAATCAAGAAAGCTATGATAGTTCCCAGGCCAGTAAAGAAGGGATTTACACTTGAATTTCCAAAAGATATGAATCCACTATATCCAAGTGAAGCAGTTATTAGAAAGAGCCTCAAGCTCTCCCCATTGGAAGCTTCGGATATGGTGCAGGTGTTACCATTAGATTCCAGGAATCCAATTGTGAGTTATGATGAGGATGAATGTGGATTCTGGAAGATTGGAAGATTTGGCAAGGAGGTACACACTTTTACCACTCTCATATCTTTATTTGCAAGTTGTGATAGAGAAGACTTGGTGGACCTTTGGAGGTTGCTGGAAACCAAGTATGAGGCTGAAGCACCAACTTCAGCTAATGGAATAAAACTTTGGACCACATTCAAACGAATGTGTGGGACAAATGAGGAAGATCCTGAAATATGGAAGGATCTTGAAGATGACCTCAGTGGTCTTCAATGGAGGTTATATTCAGCTGCTGGTGTATACTATTTGAGTTCTACAAAGTTTGCTGAGTATCTACTAGTGGATGCTCAGTATTTCATATCCAAGGCTGTTTTGGAAAAGATGAAGGACACCCAGTTGGAGATAGATTATACAAGTGACGTGGCAAAGAATTTGATCAGATTTATTTATTACCAATATGATAAGGTTTGTCAGACTCCTCCAAGTTCTTAATGCTTATTCAGAAACTTGATCATAAGAGTGGATATCAAGTTTAGGGGAGGATTGTTGGGAATAAATTAAGGCCAGATCACTTGGGCGCTGACAAGAACAACTCAAGCGTTGACAAGAACAAAGTAAGCGCTGACAGCTCAAGCGTTGACAAGTTAAAGTCAAGCGTTGACAGATTGAAGACAAGCACTGATGGAAGATATAAGCTACACGTTTATTATATTCTAGAATACTTCTAGTAAGGATAGAAACGACAATGTATTTTCTATGTTTATCTTTACCTAGAATAGTTGATACGTAGCTTATTGTACAAGGCTTCTTAGTCTATAAAAGAAGGCCTTTAGGTTAATGTTTAGTATCAAGTTTTATCTAAGTTTTCATTCGTAAACATCTTTCATTGTAAGCAAGTTCGACATTCATAATCAAAGTGAAAGTTTTGTTTACATCTTGTGTTCTTGTTTAAGTGTTAAATTCCGCATAACACTTAGATTCACAAAGCATATAACAAAGGTTTCTCTACGTGTTATACTTGATCTAATCTCGTATACACAAAGCTAATCGATCTAAGTTTGGGATCAACACTACTCGGTTCTAAATAAGCAATTATCCAATCACACAATTCTTTCCCATCCTCGAGGAAGACTCATCAAATACTAAGCTGAGTAATAACTTATCATAACCCAACCTCAAAACTTACTCACAAAGAATGGCCCCGGGTTTCGTTATGAATTATTCCACATCTCAACCTCTCTATGACTCAGCTCGACTCTAAGAATACAACACATTCCACATTAAACACGTAAGACTACGAGTCTTACCCACCCGAGGTAATTCATCAAAGATCATAGGTTGTGTAACGTCCCATACTTAATTCCATCTCACACTCAATCAAATATGAGGCCCACTGAGGCATAGTTATGTATTGTTGCACCTCTCAACCTTTTTGAATGAATTAGCTCGAACTTGGGGATTACTCACGACTGATCGTAAACCAAAAATCACATAATGTCTCTAGGTTTGATTATAAAAATATCTGCGTGACCATTATGTAACTCATAATACCCAATAAATGTTCTAGCGATCATATAAAAAAATACATTATATGTCTGAGTGCACTGATCAAGCAATCGATCTCATGTAAACAAGTAATAACATGACAGGCAACGAAGCAATAGCAACCATGCATTTCAAATATTCATATATCAGCGGAATAGTATGATGCGATGAGTGTTACTACTAAATAAAACCGAGAGCCGGTTATAATCTAGAGTTACTAATGCAACCTAATTCTCTATAACCAAGGCTCTGATACCAATCTGTCACACCACCAAATTCACCGCAGCGAAAGACTGGCTTTGGGAGGCTGTGATTTCATGAGTAATCGAGAACTTGATCCGAGAACGACCTCTATATGCCAAAACCACATAGCAGACTCCAAATAGTCCATACAGTCAAGTACCTAAAAATAAATGCGTAAAAATGTCAACATAAAGTTGGTGAGTTCATAAGTTCGTTTTAAAATGTTTATGAAAACATAGAGTTTTACCGACCACTTCACCTTGCAGTAAACTATAAGAGTTTAAAAACCACAGTTTCTGTCAAATAGACTAATGTATGGGATTTTTCAAACCTTTTTAATCAATTAATGTTCGTTTTCCTCGACTCACTCGAATTTATTTCCAATTTACGTGGATTACTTGTTCTTGCTAACTAAAACTTTTTGGTATTTTAAACTAAATAAAAACTACTTGATTAAAAAGTTAATTTAATTAACTATTTAAAACTATTTAAACAATTTTGAAAACTATTTAAAACTAATTTTAAAATCTATTTTAATTAACTAAAACGTTTTTAAATTTTAAAACTAATTAAAATGATTAAAACTAATCTAATTTAAATTCAATAAACTAATTTTTAACTATTTTAAAACTACTTTGAAATTTAAACAAAATCTACTTTTTAAACTATTTTCAAATTAAACTAGATTAATTAAAAACTAAAAACAATTTAAATAAAATAATTTTTACTTTTTATTTTTTATTTAAAAATTAATAAAACGAAATTTAATTAAAACTTTTTAATATAAAATTTAAACTACAAAACTTAATTAAAATTTATTTAATTAAAACTTCCAGATCTAAAACTCCCTATATTAATTAAAAATCAGGTAAAGAAACACAAAAGAGATGCTAGCTGAGTTGGTAATGGCGTTGGACAGTTGGACAGGAGGTCCAGGGTTCGAGTCCCAGTTGGGACGTTTATTTGCTAATATTATTTTTTTGACTTTATTTCATTTTGGAACCAACATATCAATTGTATCTGTTGCTTAAGCAGTAGTATAAGCAATCTAGTAAAACCAAACAAGCTCTACAAATAAGCAGAACAAATAAGCATATAATCAATCACCAAGAAAATAAGCAAATCCAGATACTTAAAACTGAAAATAAACTAAAAAAAACTGAAAACTAAAAGCTATGAATACTACAAACTTAAATTAGCAAACTCAAACAATACCAAATAACCAAATAAGCAGATTCAAAAGCAGATCCAAATAAGCCAAAAGCAGATCCAAACGAGCAAATCCAAAAAAATATAAAACAAAAGCAGATCCAAACGAGTAGATTAAACACCAAACAGACTAAACAGCTATATGAATAAACAGTAAACTCAAATAAGCATTTATAAAAACTATAGAAACTTAAGAAAAACAAGCATACTTTAAATCGAATAATCCAAATTCCAAATACAGACTTTTAACAAACTTATCCTGACAAGCAAATTAAATCAAAGACTAAGCAGATCCAATATACTCGAAATTCAAGCAGATCCGAACAACACCAAAACCAAACAGATTAAACAAAACTTTAACTAAACTTAACAATAAAATAAAAAAAAAGACCAAACCTGGTGTCGATTTCCGTTAGGTAGTAGGGTGGGCGTTGAACCCCCTATGAATCGAAACAATCAAACACCTCCTTATTACCCGAACATCATCATCACCATCTCGAACCAAACACGAAGCTATTCGAACAAGAACAGTAACTAGCGAACCAGATTTTTTATAATTTCCCAGTAGGGGAAATCATTCCTACCTTTTTTTATCTCAATAATTATTTAATAAAAACAGAAACAAGATTAAATTGCAAATAAATTCACGAGACAAGAATTTAATCCGAAATAAAATTTTACTAATATTAACACTGAGTACAATACTTGATTGAAAAGAAAATTACAAATAACCTAACATCTATTTTTCATTAAAATAAAAATTAAACTAAAAAAAAGGCCTTTTAAAATTACAGATATGAGGGGTTTTTATAGGAGAAACCCTGGAAACCCTCTTGTGATCCTTCTTGAGTAAGCAATTAAATCCTAGCCGTCAAATCCATCATTTTGCCTTCTCTCTCTCCATTTTCTTCATCTAACGGCTGAAAACACCCCCTATGCACACGGATCACCAACCTGGAATGGGGTTGTGTTTGTTGTGTTTGTTGATGGGTGATGTGGACGAATTCAATTGGATGAAGTAGTGGTGGTGATGTGGATTATCCAATCAAAAGAGGGATTAGAGCCACGTATGATTGGAATGAGGACCACTGGTAGTGTTCACCTCCGGTTTTCATGGGGATTAAATCCCAAACCGTGTGAATCACACGATTTGGGTAAAACCCCAAAAATTCTTGGGTAATTTTTGTGATCAAAGTAAATTAGGGTTTGGAGTGGTGGTGGCTGTGTAACTTTGTTGAGAGAGAAAAAGATAAACAGTGAGGGTGACTTCTTTGTTATTAACGAAATAGTGTGAGTGGGGGTAAAATAAAAGGTTAAAAAACGTGTGTGTAGTTTGAGTGTTTAACCAGGGATAAACACGTATGTGAGTCAAAGTGAAAAATCTTTTCACTTAAAAACCGTCCCATTTGATTAGATTATTTGGGCTTGGCCCAATCTTTCCCATTTACTTCATCCGTCTAAATAATATTGGGTTTTGAATCCAAATTAGTTATCTTGAACTCCTTATTGGGCTTTTGGGCCCAAAGATCCAAATATGGGTCCCACAAGCCCGTTTAACTCCATAAATATTAAATCCACTAAAAGCGAGATCGATTTCGGCTTCCTCGATCTTTTTCTTCAAACTCGTGTCGGTTTCGCTGGTCTTCATGAACTTGGGCACACTTTTGGTCTTTTGACTTTGTCTTCGTCTCTTTCTTGGACATTTCTTCAACATTTGACCGTGAAATCCCATGTTTTCTTTCCTTTTGATCATTTGTACCTATTTTAACACAAAAACACAAAACCACGCGTAATTCCGACTTTTACGATATTAAACACATGATTAGGTCTTGTTTTTCCTTGATTTTAGTGGCAAAAGGATAAGTGTTTACACACTTATTAAATCCCCTACACTTGACCTTTGCAATGACCCCATGCAGTGTATAGTTTTAAAGCATAAAGTTACATTTTTCTCATAATTAATCCATCTCGGCCTTTATTACAATTACTACTACTACTACGATGAAAAGATAAAAATTTAAAAGGAGACAAAAGTTATAAGGATTTATTAACTTGGAAATTATTTGATGGAAGAAACTCATAAAGAAATCTAAGACTTAAATTAGGGCTTTGGTGTCATGAATATTAATCACCCTCAAGCTTCACGTTCCCCATACCAAGCTTAAAAACAAGATCATTATTTACCATAAGTTCTTAGGTTAAAACCACTCATATAAGATTATTGTGTAATACTCTTTCTCCAATTCCTACGTTGTATCTCTAGATTTTATTGATTGTCATTCACCCGAAGGCTCATTTGACTTATTCGATAATTATTAGTCCAAAAATGAAGGCAAAACGGTGCAAACCCGACACTCAAAACCTAACCTCATCCTCAAAAACATTGTCACTAAAGTAAGCCCACATCAAGGATGATTTAACACGATTTGGGGAATAAATTCCCGGACCCAAAATTTGGCCAAATAGTACTACTTATTAATTATTCCTCCAAAGTTATGTAGACTTTATGTAGATTTTAGCAAGTTCACATCATATACCCTTAGGCTCTTTAAGATGTAAAAATGCTCCTCAACTATTGTCCACACCCTAAGGCTCCTTGAACGATAGACGAGGGAATTGATTTTTGATCAATTTTTATTCAACACTTACCATGCCATACACCCTAAGGCTCTAATGACAAGGTTCGTGCTACATGCCCCACACCCTAAGGCTCCTTGAGGTCATGTTTTAATCTTATTCTTTATTTATTTATGATATGTATAGTAGGCCAAATTCTGTGGTCCCATGGTCTGAATACCTCTTACTTAGTGGTTATGAGCCACCTTAGTCGGAAGTCCACAACGCTGGCACCCTCAATGTGTTCATGCTTTAATTACAAGGAGATAAAGGATTTGGCTAAGAGTTAAGATATCGAATCGACACCGCAAAAATCCTCATTTATTAAGCAATTAAATATACAAGCGGGAAGAAAGAGCCACAAAAACTCATATAAGGAAGAATTAACCTTTAAACTAATTATCAACTCTATCATCTCTCATTCTCCACAATTTAAAATCTCAAGGAATGAGACTCGTGGATTCTTAGCCTAATAAACCAATTAAGGTCCATATGGTTAAGGATACTAGCTAGAGTAAACTTAGATAAGTAAACTCGGGTTGAGTCAAAATATTCACGACAGGACTAATATATCAAAGATATCTAAACTTGTTAAAACCATTTTTATTCATTTATTTATTTTTGACTTTATTCTTGAAACGAAAAATATAAATACGATGCGAAGATAAAATAAATGAAAATACTACAAGGCCAAAATAGATCAAAAATTTGAAAAACGTTGAAATTTTTTTAATTTTTCCGGTTAAATAGGGTCAAATTCATAGAAAAGCCCACTAAAATTTGATAGAAGTCCCCCCTACACTTAATATAAACATTGTCCTCAATGTTTAAGCATGTGGGAGAATAAACTCCCCTATACTTAGGACATTGAGTACGTTGTTTAAAATCGAGCTAAGGAAGGGACAACTAAAGTGATTGCATTTATTCGTTTTATTTATATACATGTATGAATCACAATAGTTTTGAGAGAACCGGGTACACGGGAAACACGGGATCACGGGTCACGTCAAAAATACCAAAAGTGGATCATCAAAGCACATGTCCCTGCACAACATCACAACACACAAACAACCTACTTGGCTCCCCACTACACGTATTGGTGGAAATGGATGAAGGTGAAAAAGGGTTGAAAGGATGGTAAAGGTAAAAATCTAACCTAGTTAAACGATGCTTGATTTATTTATCACGAGTCTATAGCTCGACTTGATTTCCCGAATTAATTCAAGGGAAATGTGGAGAGGGATGGAGTCATCTCATGAGAGATGTCCTCTACATAGTACAACTTAACCCGTTGGCCATTCACCTTAAAATTGGGCCCATTTGGTTGGGATAACTCAATGGTACCATAAGGGAAGATTTGGGCCACGGTGAATGGACCGGACCAACGACTCTTAAGTTTACCCGAAAAGATTTTCAACCGAGAGTTAAAGAGTAAAACTTGATCACCAACATGGAACTCTCGGTTCTTAATCTTTGAATCATGAATGAGCTTAGTCTTCTCCTTGTAGATTAATGAATTTTCATAAGCCTCATTCCTAAGTTCATTGAGTTCATTGAGTTGGATTTTCCTATGATCACCGGCTTTGTTTATGTCAAAATTAGCACACTTCAAGGCCCAATAAGCCTTATGCTCCAACTCAATGGGGAGTTGGCACGCCTTTCCGTACACAAGGCGATAAGGAGTACAACCTATGGTGTCTTATAAGCGGTACGGAAAGCCCACAAAGCATCATCTAATTTATCGGCCCACGAGGCACGATGCTCTCCCACGGTTCGCTCGAAGATTCTCTTAAGACCACGGTTAGAAACCTCAGCTTGACCATTAGTTTGTGGATGATACACGGTGGAAAGTCGGTGATTGACACCATACTTAGCCATGACTCGTGTGAATTGATCATTGCAAAAATGAGTCCCGCGATCACTAATAATAGCACGAGGCACACCGAATCGAGCAAACAATTGTTTCAAGAAGTTAACAACCACCCTCGCCTCGTTAGTAGGTAAAGCCTTTGCTTCAAACCATTTTGATACGTAGTCAACGGCTACGAGGATGTACTTGTTACCTTTGGATGATGGAAATGGCCCCATAAAGTCGATGCCCCATACGTCAAACATTTCACACTCTTGGATGAAATTTTGAGGCATCTCATCTTTATGTGTGATCTTTCCTTGTCTTTGGCAAGCATCACAATGCTTAACCATTTCATGTGCATCATGATAAATGGTGGGCCAATAGAATCCGGAGTCAAAAACTTTTTTAGCCGTGTAATTAGGACCAAAGTGACCACCGGTGGGTCCTTTATGGCAAGCTTCAAGGATTTGTAAAGCCGCCGGCCCATCAACACATCTACGAATGATTAAATCCTCACATTGCTTGAAAAGATAAGGGTCGTCCCAATAGCACGTTTTAACGTCCTTGAAGAATTTTTTCTTTTGTTGGGACGATAACCCTTCGATAAGAACACCACCCGCCAAATAGTTTGCAATGTCCGCAAACCATGGGGTATCATCAAGATTCGAATTAATAGACATTAAGGTCTCAAGGGGAAAGGATTCATTAATCTCTTGATTTGGAGATTGATAGGTGTGAAAACACCCATCCTTTTACCACTTAATTATAATGAAAACAAGACCATAACGTGTATTTTATGTCGTAAATGTCGGAATTATGCATGGTTTGTGTTTTTGTTGTGATTTTAGGATCAAAATGTAAAAAGGGAAGAAAACACGGGCTTTCACGAGCTTTTATCGAAGAAAAAGACAAAAGACGAAGTCAAGAAATCAAGAGTGCAAAAAGAACGGAAGTCCAAGGCTTATTCTGAAGATTTATCGAAGAAAAAGTCCAAAGACGGAAGTTTAATAAAGTCGAAGAACTCAAGTCTAATTTATGAAGAAATTACAAGACGAGTTTATGTAATCCCGAGACAAAGTCGAAAAAAGTCGAAGAACTTAAAAGACGAAAAGACAAGAAAGAAAGAAAGAGAGGAGGAAGCTTCCATCATACTCCTCCTCCTCCTATAAATAGGACCATTAGTCACTAGCAGGGTACTCGCGCGATACGGCTGCGGGTACCCTGTAACATAATTTTGGTCCACAGTATTTTAACTTTTCGTTTTTTAGCATCAACATCTCAAAAAGCGAAATTTAAGGTTTATGTATTTTTACCTAATTGTCTAGCTGAATCGATGGTGGCTCTGGTTCTCGGTTGAACCAGTTAATCTGGCTTGATATTAAAAATTGTAAATATATATGTTTTAAATTGTTATGTAAGGTGAATATAAAATTATATATTTGAGTAATTGGGTGTATTAATTATTTATTAATTGTTATTAATTGATTTTGAAAAAATAAGATTTGTGACATTTGTACAATATGTTGTTTTATTTGTAAATTATGATAATAGGGTGTTTTATTATAATATTAATTATATTTTAATGATAGTTTTTAATGTAATGTGTTATAAAAGTTCTAATACTTGTTGTGGTTGTACATATGCATTGATAGGTAGTATTATTTAATTCTTAGTTTGTTATTTGCATTAATAAGTTGTACATTACGCTTTATTTATTGGACTACTTAAATTTTTTGCATTTATTAAAGAGAGAGATACCAATTTGCTTTATAAGGAGTATAGATAAATCCTTTTACCACTTAATTATAATGAAAACAAGACCATAACGTGTATTTTATGTCGTAAATGTCGGAATTATGCATGGTTTGTGTTTTAGTTGTGATTTTAGGATCAAAATGTAAAAAAGGAAGAAAACACGGGCTTTCACGAGCTTTTATCGAAGAAAAAGACAAAAGACGAAGTCAAGAAATCAAGAGTGCAAAAAGAACGGAAGTCCAAGGCTTATTCTGAAGATTTGTCGAAGAAAAAGTCCAAAGACGGAAGTTTAATAAAGCCGAAGAACTCAAATCTAATTTATGAAGAAATTACAAGACGAGTTTAAGTAATCCCGAGACAAAGTCGAAAAAAGTCGAAGAACTTAAAAGACGAAAAGACGAGAAAGAAAGAAAGAGAGGAGGAAGCTTCCATCATACTCCTCCTCCTCCTATAAATAGGACCATTAGTCATAATTTCATTTTTGTTGGCTAAATTGACAATTAGTCTTCCACCCTTTATACTTGCACATTTAATTTTCATGTCATTTACATTAATTTGCACCTTTAATTACCTTGTCTTGCACCTTTAATTTCAACTAAGTTTTATTTTATTGTTATTGAATCCTTACTTTTATTGTTAATCTCTCATCTAATCTTCTTTTTTTGATTTAATCTTTATGCTTTATGTTTATGTTCACGTTCTTAAGTTTTTATTGATTTGATTAAGTGGGTTTTGATTATTTTGGTTATGATTGTTAGTTTTAGTGATTTGGATTGATAGGTTATTGTTAGTAGATGATTGTTGGTTAGTTTGGTTTAATCTTTTGGTTTAGTTTGGTTAGATTAAATTAAAATTCGTATAATTTTTCTTCCCGTGTTCTTCGCATATTCTGTTTCCCAGGTTTTTCCGTATCAGCTTTTTATTCCGTATCAGTATTAGTTATTCCGCATGAACTCATTTTTCCGAATCAAGCTTCTGTTCTAATTATTCCGCATCAACCCTATATTCCGAATCAACAAGTTATTCTGGATCAAGTCCTTTATTCCGGATGAACAGATATTCCGGATGAGCCCCTATTCCGAATGAACTTATGTTATTTCGGATGAATGAATATTCCGAATCAACTGAATTTATTCCGAGTGAGTTTTTGTTCTCAATATTCCGAATCAACAGATATTCCAGATGAGCAATCATTCCTGATGAAGGGGTATATTCCGAACCAAGCCTGATATTCCGAATAAAGGTATTATTCCGCATGAGTGATTTTTTATTCCGGATAATCCCTTTTTCCGAATGAGCATTCATTATTCCGCATGAAGCATTTTTATTCTGAACGAAGGTAGTTTTTCCGAGTGAAGGTGACATTCCGAACGAAGAATTATTCCGAGTGAGGTATTTTTAGTTTATGTTTATAAGTTTTAAACTTTACTTTTCCCGCCTTTTTACTTAGTTTACTTGCCTTAGATTTATTTTAAGCTTGCCTTTAGGATAGTTTTAAATTCACGTTATTTACTTTTCGTCACGCTTTAATTTCCCGTCATTTATTTTCAATTGGGTTTAGATTAATTTCCTTCTATTTACTTTAAAGTCTTGCACTTTTAAAAATACTACAACGACAAATCCGTGTTTTCCACCAAAAGACGACTGAGTCACACGTTTACCAATAATCAATTCGAGGAGACATACGACAAAGAATAATTTTTATAACTGAGTAAAAAAAAGTTATCAAATGGCGCTGCTGGCGGCTCTTTTCGTAAATATTAACGGTTTTCTGTGAGAGACGTGTTGCTTTTTGGGATCCGTTCATTCGTGAGCGTTATTTTTCTTGCTCAAAAATTTACAAAAACCCATAAAAATTAAAAATTGTTAAAAATCCATAAAAATTAAAAAATTTCAAAAATCTAAAAAGATTTTATTTTTATTTTTATATTGTCTATTGCTTTGGTATCTTTTTCTTTTGCTTTCGCAGGTGTATGCGTACTAGATCTTCAACTTATCCAGAGCCCGAGACTCGTGAAGATTTAGCTATGGCAGGTGTGAACAACAACAATAATCCACCGCACCTCAACAATAACAACAACAATGTTCTTCCACATCCCGATCTTCGGACAATGGAGGAGCTTTGTCAACCCATAATGTTTGGACGAGGAGGACCGATTGCGCCGATGCAAATCATGGCTCCGGAGTTTTCGTTGAAGCATCACATGATCCAACAAGTGCAAACTAATCCATTCCGCGGAATACCGGATGATGATGCCAACAAGCACCTCGACAAATTCATTACCATCACCCAAAGCATGAAGTTGCCGGTGTTACTATGGATTCCTTTCGCCTTCAACTATTTCCACATATTTATTCCACCACGCCGAAAAATGGTTTGATCGTCTCCCTAAGAATTCCATTCATACTTGGGACGACATGACTCAACGATTTTTGTCGCGCTACTTTCCACCATCCATGGTCACGAGCCTTCGAAATCAAATCAGCGGTTTCATGCAAGAACCTGATGAATCTCTCTTTGATGCTTGGGAAAGATATAATGTTTTGATCGATCGATGTCCAAACCACAACATGCTTCCCGTTACGTTGATTGATACTTTCTACAATGGTTTGACTTTTCGTGATCGTGATACGATTAATGTAGCCGCCGGTGGCACATTTATGAAAAGAAGACCCGAGGAGTGTAGAGAGCTTATTGAGAACATGACTACTCATCACTAAAATTGGGATTCCTCCGCTTCTTCAAGAAACAACCCGAGAGTCAATGTTTCTTCTACTTCAGCAAACCCTGATATGACCGAATTCACTCGCATGATGGCCAAAATGAACAAAAATATCTTGCTCATCGCTACAAACCAACAACAACAAGTTAAAGCTGTAGTAATTTCTTGTGAGACATGCGGCGGTCCTCATTCATACACCGATTGTCCTTCTACTCAAGGCAATCCGGAAAACGTGTATGCGGCTTATGGTAACTATTCACCGGAAAATTACCAAGCCCGACCTCAAGGGGATCGAAATTTGCTAAGTTACCGGTCGAACAACTATCTTTCACCCGGTTTTTCTCCTCAAAACCACAACCCCAACAACAATTACAATAGAAGCAACCAAATCCCACCTCTAGCTTCTAATCCTTATCACCCACCCGCTCAACAAGCCCCCCCCCCATTAATCAAGATGTTGAAGCTTTAATGAGAACCCAAAGAGAGCAAATCAAGAATCTACAAAGCCAAATTATCAATTTGAAAGGGGATATCACTAAGCAAGGGAATGACATTATATCCGAGCTTCGAAATGATATACAAACCTCCTTCAACACTCAAACGAATGATTTGAAGAATATGTTGGCTAGTTTCTTACCAACCACTCAACCCTCTACTTCGGGCTCTCTACCTTCAAACACCGTCACCAACCCGAGAGCGAATGTGAGTAGTGGAGCTACTTTAGTAGGACCATCTATCCCACCCCCAGTTACACCATCTACACCTCCTCCTCCACCATTTATCCCTACTACTCCCACACCTAGTATTAGTTCACCATTACCGTCTCCGCCTTGTCATGAAGAAGTACCCAAGAAAAACCCTTCACCAACCCCACCTTCCACCTATAAACCCAGCATTCCTTACCCTTCTCGACTCGACAAGGCTAGAATTTTGACTAAGAATGACGTTCAAGTCTCTAACTTTTTGGACAAGATTTCCGGCATGACCGTCACCTTTACCCTTGTTGAAGCTCTTGCCCAAATGCCACAATTTGTCAAGATGTTTAAGGAATTGCTTAGCAAAAAGGAGAAGATGGCCGAGTTTGTTAATACTCGATTGAACGAAAATTGTTCTGCCGTCCTTCTTAAAGAACTTCCGGAAAAACTTGGAGATCCCGGTCGTTTTGTGCTACCTTGTACTTTTAACCAAACCGACGAATTTACTGCCTTAGCCGATCTCAGGGCAAGTATAAATTTGATGCCTTTCAACGTTTGGAAAAAGTTATCATTGCCCGACCTTACACCAACGAAGATGATTCTTGAGCTTGCAAACCGCACTCTCTCTTACCTCTTGGTATTGCCGAAGATGTGTTCATTAAAGTTGGCACATTCACTTTTCCGGTCGACTTCGTCGTTGTTGATTATGAAATAGACCCTCGTATTCTGTTAATACTTGGACGCCCATTTTTGAGAATCGGTAAAGCTTTAGTAGATGTGGATAAAGGTGAACTCATCTTAAGAGTCGGGGATGATGCACAAGTTTTTGAAATGGGGAAGCTTACAATCAAATATAATGGAAGAGAATCGGCGAATATGATTAATGTGCTTGATGATTTTGTCGTCTACAACAATCCTCTATTCGATTCTTGCGATGAGAATCCACTATTTCAAGATGATGTGGATGATTCTCTCTCCAATTCTGATCCTCCACCAATTTATGATTCTCCATCGATCTATGATGCTTATGATGATGATTCTAGCTCCGATGGGGATGATTATGATGATTTTACTTCTGAGTATCCAGACATGCCCACTTATGATGATTTTGATAAGGCTGATACTCTTTCGAGTGATTCTTCACATGATGAAGACCCTCCGCCATCCATGCTTGATCCTACTTTGGATGACTACTCATTTGAGGAAGACTTTTCTACTTTTCTCAATACATACTTCCCTCATGAGAGTGATGCTCCTCCTTTAGACTTCGATGATTATGGTCTTTATCCTACTTTAGATATGAAGAAACCCGCTTCAAAGGAGAAAAAGCCGGCCGACACCGATATCCACAACACTTATGTCTTGACACCTCTCTACCCTCCGTCTGAGGATGAGATTACAAGATTTATGATCGGATCTTCTTCCAGGTCTGCTGATTCTGAGTGTTATTTTCCCCTAAAGGAAAAGGTGTTCGATCCCGGTATTGCACTTTTTAAGCCATCTCAGTATCCATTTGATGAAATAAAAGGAAAAATCTTTGGATCTTATGGGGATATGCTTGCACCTCACCCTTGCTACCACCGTGCTCCATCTTTGCTTAAGGGAACCTTGCCTACTCTTCTTTGGCTTGCCTTGTTCGCCTTAAGCTTGTGCTATTTGATGGACGAAAACCATGTATTTGATCCTGGTGGATGTTTTTCAAGCTTCTTCCTATGCTAATCAAGGTCGAGTCTGGCTCACGACTCGGTGAACAAAAATCAAGCGCTTCTTGGGAGGCAACCCAAGTATCTATCTTTTAGCTATCTTTATCCTAAGTATAGGGGAGACCCGTTGGTGTTTGCTATTTCCTCTCTTCTCATATTCAGGGATTCGAGCGTTCAATGATCCACTCTTTATGATTTTTGACGACCTGTGATTCCGCCCGTCTTCCCGGTTCTATCCTAAACTCTTTTCGATTCACTATTTTATATTTTTTAATATTAAAATAGGAATCTTGTTAGTTGTCTATTCCTTAGCAAGATTTAAATAATGTGCACAATGTCCTAAGTGTAGGGGAGTTTACTCCCACATGCTTAAACATTAAGGACAATGCTTATATCAAGTGTAGGGGGACTTCTATCGAAGTTAAGTGGCCTTTTTCCTTGTATTTGTCCTCATTTTAATCAGAAAATTGATTTTTCGACATTTTTCAAAATTTTTGATCTATTTTTGCCTAGTAGTTTTACCTTTATATAGTTATTTTCTTTCTTTACTAGAATAAATTTTAATAAAGTGGTTTTAATTTTCAACGTTGTGAATCTTTTGACTCAACCCGAGTTTACTTATCTAAGTTTACTCTAGCTAGTATCCTTAACGTGTTTAAGTCAAGTTTTGCTAGGCTTTTATATAGGGAGCTTTAAAACGCGAAAGTCTTAACTCTCCTGGGTTAAGAACAAGAACTTTTCGCAAGTTCCTATAATTGATCCTAGAGAGTCGTTTATCATGGGAACTTTAAAATGCGAATTCTAAACTTGAAAAAGTCTAAGAAGTTGCAAGATCCTATAGACGACTCGAAAACCCAAAACTTTGATTTAATTGGCTAAGCATCCACGAGTCTCATTCCTTGAGATTTTAAATTTTGGAGAACGAGAGATGATAGAGTCAATTATAAGTTTGGTATTCTTTCGTGAATTTATGTGAGTTGATTATAAGCCTATTCTCCCATCGCTTGTTAATAAATTTATCTACAATAAATAAGGTTGTACGATTTGAAAAGTTACTTAGCTTCTAGCCCAAGATCGTTTAAAAGTTGCTCGGTATTGATTAGAGTTCATAGCCAAGGCATAACTTATTGAAGCGGGACGCGAAGATTGGCGAGTCCGAAAAGGCCCTAACAAGGCATGAGGGCTACATTTTGTTGCTAAAGATCCCAAGTGATGTGAAGAATCATTTATCAAGAATCAATATGAAGGATCGAGACACACGACGAAAAGCAAATACTCCCCTAAAGATCATGGAGAAGTCTATCCAAAAAGACCCTAACAAGGTATGAGGATAAATAGATCCAAGTCCTAAAAGGAGGCGGATCGTTATATATCAATGTCCAAAGTAATGATTGGATAAAAATGAAGAAGTCGTGGTCCAAGTATGAAGAATCTCTCAAATCAAGTGAAGAAATTCCTATTACGAAGAGAAGACCATTATTTCATGAACGTCTCTCAAGATTTGAAGTATGAAGTTACTGCCAAATATCGGTCCGAGAAAGGTCTCAAATCGTGAAGCGAGTTATGCCAAGATATGAACTTTATGAGGTCCCGAGAAGCAGTTTTAAAAGATTTTGTCCTTTAGCTAACTATTGATTAAATCGTCCCACTTTATTTTCAGCCTTAATAACTATCGAAATAAGTCAACAATGCATCCTCGTGATCCTTCAAGATAATAATAAAATATAAGAGATACACCTAGGAATAAGGGAGTCTAAGTAAATAATTGGCCCACATGAGTTCATGTTAGTTTGCTAACTTATAATAACAATGATCTCGTTTTTAAGATTGGTATGGGAACGTGAAACTTGAGGATGATAATCATTCATGACATTCCAAAACCCTAAGGTAAGTCTTTGTGTCCTTTACTTGTTTTGTTATTTTCTATCTCTTTAATAAAGGCCAATGTGGAATGATTGTGATGAAAAGTGTAATCTTGTTTTGTAATTAATGCATTGCATGAGGACATTGCAATGGTCAAGTGTAGGGGATTTGATAGGTGTGAAAACACCCATCCTTTTACCACTTAATTATAATGAAAACAAGACCATAACGTGTATTTTATGTCGTAAATGTCGGAATTATGCGTGGTTTGTGTTTTTGTTGTGATTTTAGGATCAAAATGTAAAAAGGGAAGAAAACACGGGCTTTCACGGGCTTTTATCGAAGAAAAAGACAAAAGACGAAGTCAAGAAATCAAGAGTGCAAAAAGAACGGAAGTCCAAGGCCTATTCTAAAGATTTATCGAAGAAAAAGTCCAAAGACAGAAGTTTAATAAAGCCGAAGAACTCAAGTCTAATTTATGAAGAAATTACAAGACGAGTTTAAGTAATCCCGAGACAAAGTCGAAAAAAGTCGAAGAACTTAAAAGACGAAAAGACGAAAAAGAAAGAAAGAGAGGAGGAAGCTTCCATCATACTCCTCCTCCTCCTATAAATAGGACCATTAGTCATAATTTCATTTTTGTTGGCTAAATTGACAATTAGTCTTCCACCCTTAATACTTGCACATTTAATTTTCATGTCATTTACATTAATTTGCACCTTTAATTACCTTGTCTTGCACCTTTAATTTCAAGTAAGTTTTATTTTATTTTTATTGAATCCTTACTTTTATTGTTAATCTCTCATCTACTCTTCTTGTTTTGATTTAATCTTTATGCTTTATGTTTATGTTCATGTTCTTAAGTTTTTATTGATTTGATTAAGTGGGTTTTGATTATTTTGGTTATGATTGTTAGTTTTATTGATTTGGATTGATAGGTTATTGTTAGTAGATGATTGTTGGTTAGTTTGGTTTAATCTTTTGGTTTAATTTGGTTAGATTTTATTAAAATTCGTATCCTTTTTCTTCCCGTGTTCTTCGCATTTTCTGTTTCCCAGGTTATTCCGTATCAGCTTTTTATTCCGTATCAGTATTAGTTATTCCGCATGAACTCATTTTTCCGAATCAAGCTTCTGTTCTAATTATTCCGCATCAACCATATATTCTGAATCAACAAGTTATTCCGGATCAAGTCCTTTATTCCAGATGAACAGATATTCCGGATGAGCCCCTATTCCGAATAAACTTATGTTATTCCGGATGAATGAATATTCCGAATGAACTGAATTTATTCCGAGTGAGTTTTTGTTCTCAATATTCCGAATCAACAGATATTCCGGATGAGCAATCATTCCGGATGAAGGGGTATATTCCGAACCAAGCCTGATATTCCGAATAAAGGTATTATTCCGCATGAGTGATTTTTTATTCCGGATAAACCCCTTTTCTGAATGAGCATTTATTATTCCGCATGAAGCATTTTTATTCCGAACGAAGGTAGTTTTTCCGAGTGAAGGTGACATTCCGAACGAAGAATTATTCCGAGTGAGGTATTTTTAGTTTATGTTTTTGAGTTTTAAACTTTACTTTTCCCGCCTTTTTACTTAGTTTACTTGCCTTAGATTTATTTTAAGCTTGCCTTTAGGATAGTTTTAAGTTCGCGTTATTTACTTTTCGTCACGCTTTAATTTCCCGTCATTTATTTTCAATTGGGTTTAGATTAATTTACTGCCATTTACTTTAAAGTCTTGCACTTTTAAAAATACTACAACGACAAATCCTTGTTTTCCACCAAAAGACGACTGACTCACACGTTTACCAATAATCAATTCTAGGAGACATACGACAAAGAAGAATTTTTATAAATGAGTAAAAAAAAGTTATCAGAGATTCCCCTTGATAAGGATCCTCAAGTCTACTAAGATGATCCGCGTCTAGGTTTTCCGCTCCCTTTTTATCACGAATTTCGATTTTAAATTCTTGTAGGAGCAAAAGCCAACGAAGGAGTCTCGGTTTAGCATCTTGCTTGGTCAACAAGTATTTCAAGGCGGGATGGTCGGTGTAAACGATGGTAGTGGAAAGCACAAGATAGGGGCGAAATTTCTCAAAAGCATACACTACGGCTAAAAACTCTTTTTCTGTAGTGGTATAATGCAATTGAGCCCCCATCATTGTCTTACTAGCATAATGAATGGGTTGGAAATGTTTATTAACTCGTTGACCTAAAACCGCTCCTACCGCGAAATCACTAGCATCGCACATGAGCTCGAAAGATAACTCCCAATTTGGAGAGACTAAGACCGGTGCCTTAGTTAATTTACCTTTAAGAAGTTCGAAAGAGTCGAGACATTCTTGAGAGAAGATGAAAGGAGCATCCTTTACTAAGAGATGAGTCATTGGACGAGCTATTTTCGTGAAATCTTGGATGAAACGTCGATAAAATCCCGCATGGCCTAAAAAAATTCTAACTCCTTTGACGGTGGTAGGTGGAGGTAACTTAGCAATAACATCAACTTTAGCACGGTCGACTTCGATACCGGCTTTGGAAATTTTATGACAGAGGACGATGCCTTCTTTTACCATAAAATGGCATTTTTCCCAATTAAGAACGAGACGAGTGTCTTCACACCGTTTAAGCATACGTTCTAAATTGACAAGGCAAGAAGAGAAAGAATCACCATAGACCGAGAAATCGTCCATAAAGACTTCCATAGTTTCTTCAACCATGTCATGAAATATCTCCATCATACACCTTTGGAAAGTCCCGAGAGCATTGCATAAGCCGAAAGGCATTCTTTTGTAAGCAAATGTTCCATAGGGACAAGTGAATGTGGTTTTCTCTTGGTCTTTTGGATCGATGGGGATTTGAAAATATCCGGAAAAACCATCTAAGAAGCAATAGAAATCATTACCCGGCTAAACGCTCGAGCATTTGATCCATGAAAGGAAGATGGAAATGATCCTTACAAGTGGCATCATTGAGCTTACGATAGTCTATGCAAACTCGCCAACCCGTTACGAGTCGAGTAGGAATCAACTCGTTGTTTTCATTGGGAACAACGGTGATTCCGCCTTTCTTAGGCACACAATGGACGGGACTAACCCATGGCGAATCCGAGATAGGGTAAATCATTCCGGCATCTAGAAGTTTGATAACTTCTTTCTTAATGACTTCATGAATTTTTGGATTAACCCTTCTTTGATTTTGGATTGCGGGTTTAAAGTCATCTTCCATGAGAATTTTATGAGTACAAAAATTAGGATCAATTTCCCGGATGTCGGAGATTTTCTAAGCAATTGCTTTCTTATGATTCTTAAGCACATCGATAAGTCGGGATTTTTCATCTTCTTTTAAGTCCTTAGCAATAATGACGGGTAACTTATTATCCTCTTCTAAGACAACGTACTCTAAATGAGACGGTAAATCCTTAAGCTCTAAATCTGGTGGATTGTCAATGAAAGGCTTAGTCAAATTTGGATCATCGTTTGTAACTTCCTTAGGAGTAGGTGGAGAAATATGGTCCTCATTGAGAAGTCTCTCAATGGTACGAATGTCTTCTTCCCAATCGGTGGGAGAATCGTCATACTTTAAAGCAACATCCCCTAAACTCGCTTCAAATTCTTGTAAAAGAAAGTCACTTTCTCCAAATGGATTCAATGAAGGAGCAATAGAAGCTACGGTCTCAACATGAGGTAAATGAGAAATCCCGCTCTTACAAGCCTCGTGAAAATTTTCTTCACATGCTTTGTCGAGCACATCGATGTAATTCACGGATTCGGGCTCATCGGGAAGTTTAGAAAGTTTACCCATGTTTAAGACGATTTTGTCATCCCCGACCCTCATGATAAGCTCACCCGCGGATACATCAATCAATGTACGGCCGGTTCTCAAGAAGGGTCGTCCCACAATTAAGGGAACACGGGGATCCATCTCATAGTCGACTACAACGAAGTCGGCGGGAAAAGTGAATTTGTCGACTCCTACAAAAACATCCTCGGCTATCCCCACCGGATAAGCAACGGTACGGTTAGCTAATTCCAATGTCATACGAGTCGGGACTAGCTCGGGTAAAGATAATTGTTTCCACACGGACAATGGCATAAGATTGATACTCGCTCCGAGATCCGGCAAGGCCATACAATTCTCAACACCCGGAAAATTGCAAGGAATAAGGAATCGACCGGGATCTCCTAACTTAACCGGTAATTTTCTCAAAAGAACCGCGGAACAATTCTCATTCAATTGGGTATTGGCAATATCAAGCAACTTTTCCTTATCACTTAAAAGATCCTTAAACATCTTAGCGTACTTAGGCATGTGATAGGTGTAGAAATACACGTTTAGGAAAACAACGTATAAATGCGGCAAGTATTAAACTCGACGATTTAGGAAAACCGAAGAATCGAATAAATGCGGGTTCGTTCTCGAAGGAGGTGTGTGTATTAATGTGCCAATATATATAAAATCAAGTTTGGATTAGTGACGTTTTTTGGTTGAGAAGAGAAAACGTAAAGACGAGCTACGACTACGATTAAACTACGACGTTGACGTAAAACGAGAACGTAATTACGTAAAACGTGACAAAATTAAAAATTAAACCTAAAAATTAATTAAAAGTTTAAACTAAGTCTTAAATAATATAAATGAGAATAAAAATCTAACAAAAATATTTTAAAACCTTTTATTAATTAAATATTCAATTTTAAATGCTAATTAAAGCCCTAAAATTAAATATAATTAACAAAATGTCCAAAATATTATTTTATTGAACAAATAAGTTACTTGTATTCTTTAAAGACTAAAAAGTATTTTTCCTAAATTTTCAAAACTATTTTTCTATTTTTAAATGACTAAAAACTATTTTAAAACTAAAATAATTATAAAAAATAATAAAATAATGCCAAAATTAATTTACAATTTTTGAAAATCCTAAATTACACTAATGAATAGTAGAAAATTGAAAAAGTTTGAAAAAAGTAAAATTTTGCACTAAAAGACAAAACAGTTTAATAATTAAACCCTAATTAAGCTAATTTAATTATAAAAAATAATTAAAACAATGAACAGTAAATATTTTTAAACTAAAAATCTTAAATTAATTTTCTAAATCTAAGAATATTTTTGAAATTGAAAAATATTAAGTTTCTGCACTAAAAGACAAAAAACAGAAATGAAAAAGTTAATTAAAAATGCTAAATAATCTAAAAATTATAAAATGAACAGTAACTTAAAAAATAATTAAATAGAAAAATCAAGATTAAAATAAGAAAAATACTGAAATTGGTTTTAAGACCTAACTCCTAAATTAGTCCACAAAAGACAAAAAAATTGAATCTGATAGTGACACCTTGAACTATTTTTGTTCGCTTGTATAGCAGGGGAAACTCTAATACTAGCAGTGGGAACTGTGTTCCCACTGACTGAACAAAAAAACGGGTCTGGTGCTTTTGGGGCTTGTAGCTTCTTTGATTTTAAGCTTTACTTGGAAACAAGGGCACTCCCACAACCAGTTGGGTTGTGGGGAGTCACAAAGAGTATAAAAACAGCATGTGCTTCACAAAATTTACACACTAAAGCCCTAAAATCAGTCACTGAAATAGGGGTAAGTTACTGATGAACAGTACACTGAATCAAATGGCACAAAGATGGATTTTGGGTGCTTATATTTTGCTTAAATCATTACCAAACAACATTCAACTGATTACAAACCCTTCTAAACCTATCCTCTACCTATTTGCCAGATTTCCAAGTCTAGATTTCACAAAAATAGGCAGAAAATGGCTATACCAAATTTTAGCTATGATTAACCAAATTTTAAACTTGCAAATGCTTCAAATCCTACCTAGCTTAGAACCTAATGCTGAAATCAACCATATACAAGCTTGAACTGTGTGTCTAGATAGCAATTAACACCAAAGTTTGTCACAAACCCTAGCTAAAATGCAAATCCAAACACACCCTTAAAAACTGAAATTGAAATTTAAATAATCAAAAGCTTCTTAAACTAAATCAAACTGATGGAAAAGAGCTTAAACATGCATACTAAACTAAAATCAGTATAAATCAACCACAACATCAACACTTAAATAGTTAAAACACAAATCACCATAAAAAAAATTCACAAAGAACTCAAAAACAAGACCAATGGGGTTCAAAGCCTTTTACCTTGGCTGACTGCCTTCCAAAGGCTTGGGAAAGAGCTTTTATGAGCTTATGGTAAGATGTTGATGTAGAGAAAGGAGGTCGGGACCACAGCAGTCCCAAACACCCAAATATCTTCTAAAAATCTTGTGAACTTAGCTCTCTTTGAACCTGCCAAAAAGAAACAGAAACAGTGACCTGGTAAAAAGCAAATAAGCTATCAAGCTAGCTTATTAATCAAGCTAGCTTATAGCTTATAGCTTAAAGAAAGTTAAAAAAATAGAAAACTGATTTTTTTTCTTAAATCTTTTTGAACCAACCAAATCTTGAAGCCTTTAATGAAAACCTAACCAAAGCTTTAGATAAACCTTTTGATTCCACTTTCACTTCCTCAAAAGGATTTATCCAAACTTATAAAATAATTTCTCAAGAACAGTAAAAAAACGAATTACTGAAATTTTTCAAAAACTTAGAACCTTGGAATGTCTTAAACTACATTGGATAAAATTAAAGATTAACTAATAAGGAACTCAGAATCATTGCACAAATTTTAAATTTTTCATTCTCATTACTTTATAAAAAATAGTACAATAAAACTAGAACAAAGAAAAACTTGCTAAATGCTACTGCCTTTATAGGCTTACATAATTTCTAGAAAAATCTAAACCCTAGCATTGTGCTTCGATTTATGCCCTTGAGGAATCTTGAGTATATGCCCAATTGATGCCAACTTGAATTCTTGGTCTTTGGATATTTTTGGCAGCTTGTGATGAACCATGTGATTGAGCAAGGGTCTTGGATGATCTTGAGCGTTTATCAACACGTATGGAGCAAGAAAAATCATTTGAGCCGTTTGATGTAGTCAAAGTGTACAGTGACACGTGAAAGGGTGTACCTTTGGGGAGACAAGGTAATGAGATGTCGTTTTCTGGGTTGTGGGAAATGTTGGGAGTGGGGTAAGGATTAAAACCCCCATGTTTAATTAGTGTAGGGGTGAGTGAGGGAGTTAATTAATCCTGGGTGTTTTTAGGGTTTAATAGGATGAAGATGGTTAAATAGTTAAGGTTTAATCAGTTAAGGGGATTTAAAACGTGTTTCCCACCTTAAGTATAACTGATTATTAATAATCAGTTTTAAAATCGTAGTGGAGGGGTGACGTGGGTGTTGGGGCGAATATGATTGGTTGTTTGCTTGGGTGGGGTGACGTGGCAAGATTTGGTTGAATGGGGAGAGTTATGCTGTCTGCCAAGAATGCCCCCTCTATTCCTTTCACTTTGATACTTCCCATTAAATAGCTACAAACTCTTTTTCCTTTATAATAAGTTTACCCAATGTACAACATCAGTCCTTGTGTTTGGTAAAAATATGAACAAGGACTAAACATATATTTTCTTCAATCTTCAAGGGCCTGAATTGTATATTCATGAAACTTTAGGGACCCCAAAGTATTTCTAAGATAATTGAGGGGTATAAAGTGGCAAATCTTTAAACTTGGAGCACCAATCTTGCCAATCTTCAAAACTTCAAGGGTAATTATGGATATTCAAGATTCGGGTCTGGTTCTTTGTGTGGCTTCGTTTCCCGTGTTCGTTTTTGCTTGATTCCTTTGATCTTTTGGTGAATTCACGATATCCGTACCTGAAATACACAATGAACAAACACAGGCATATTTTTGGGTATTTTGATGATATTTTAAGTGTTTTAAGCCCGATTTGGACGATGAGACTATGTATAAATACAGTCTCATCACTCCCCCATACTAAACCATTGCCGTGTCCCCACGCAATGCTAGAATTAAGTATCGTAGCACTTCCAAAATTCATTTTATGATGACATTTATTGAAGACGTAAATTTAAATAAACTACTACACGTGTTTTAGACATAATGTATTGTTTTCATCACGATATAGTGACTTTTGGGATCATAGAACAAGAACACGTGAATGCTTCGTTAGAAATAATTTCGTCGTCCTCGATTTTCACCCAATTCCATGCTAAGCGTGTAACGAGATCATTGTTATTATAAGTTAGCAACACGAACACATCTCATGAGTGTTAATTACGAACCTAAACTCCCTTATTCCTAATTGGTATCTCTTATATTTTATTTTGTCTTTAATGATCACGAGGATACATCATTGACTTATGCGTGAATAGAGATTAAGTCTAAAAATAGAGTCTTAACGGTGTAACCAAAATCATTAAATTAATAATTCACCCTAATAGACAACGATGTTAAAAAATTAAGTCAACAAGAAGGATCGATAAACACGGTTTTATAACGGTTTTGAACATGAGACTTATTACCAAGACTTTTATACGCCCCCTAACGGAAGGGCCTTATTATCTTTGGTTTACCTCCATCTTTTATTCAACTTCGCCATGAAGCTTTTATTATGACTTCGGTCTTGCCTTGCCTTTTATTATCCGCCTCATCGGTGGTTTTATTAGCCAAAGACGTATATCCTCACGCTAAGGCGAATTTTGGATCTTTAAAGCTTCGAAGATTAAGGCTTGATTCACTTTCAATTTGGGCATAGATTTTTCGGCCTTGTGAGCTTCAAATATTTGCTTAATTTAGGTGAGCACTTGAAATCTTATTATTAGGTGAAGCTCTCGATTATTCGGGTGCCAATACTTCAAAACCGTGACTCTGGCGATACCTTAATGTTTTCCTAATTTAATTACATGGAAGCTACCAAAACAAATTAGAAACCAACAATAGTGACTAAACCGCCAAATCAATATTTATTAACAATTATTTATGCAAAAGCGTGGGGAGAATAAGCTAATAATTACTACACATGAGATCGTGACGATTACGAGACTTATAAATAACTCTATCATTTCTCGTCCTCATTTAAGAGACTTAGCCTAAAAAGTTAAGGAATCGAAGCTAAGTGCTCAACACGAATGGTCGAGTAAAAAATTACTCTCGTTCTCACCATCGGAAAACCTACATTCGTGTCTTAAACACTTATGAAAAATACGAAAAATTTTAAAATTTGTCCATTTTTAGCCTTATTTGCAACAAAACGATAACAAAAAGATGAATATTGGATTGCGTGTTGACGTAAGCAAGGTGAAGTATCTACTCACCCCTCCATACTAAAACTAAACATTGTCCTCAATGTTTCGAGTCTAGGGGTGTAAACACCCCCATACTAGAGACGAAGTCGAATGCTTAATCTCGAGCATGGAAAGGGTAAAACGAATAACCTAAAAGCCGTTTATGAATTATGCTAATAAGATAAACGTTAGAACATAAAAGGATATCATCGGATATCAGAATCTCCAAAGGCAACGATCGAAGCTCGAGTGATCCGTAAAACGAACACGAGAGGCTTCAATGATGACGATGAACCTAATGAATCACAATCACAAACAACTACGGAACAAAGGTTGGAAGAGCACAAGTCTCCTCATTACATTAACTAAGAAAGCGATAATATTTACAAGGATAAGCATGAGAATCCCCCACGAGGCACCTTGTTTTTGATAACCGAGTCAAAAGCTCGACTCGAATCCCCATAAATGTGATCATTTAGGGATAATCTTGGTATGGTCATTTTTGGTGGGGCTTACATGATAAACAAGGCCCAAAAGTACATGGAGTACTTTAAAAACCCGATACACGAATACCAGGGTCAAAGATAGCGTCCTCGTTTTCGGATGAAAGACGAAATAACGCTACTTCAACACGAACCCCAATGGGGTAGAAGAAAATAGATAAGAAGTAGAAAGGTGGGGCAATGGGTAAGTCACTAAAATGAGCTACTCGAGGTAGACTCGCACTAAGCAAACGAAAAGATTTTCCATTTATTGCATCGGTGGAAGACCGAGATTTCCCTTTACAAGCAATTCCGGGATCGTAAATCTCGTCCTCGGTGGAGAAATAGGAGGGAACATTTGGGGCTTCCCCCACACTAAAACCACACCAACCGTTGTCAAAAGGAGTAGACGAGGTGGTAGCACTCATATAACGCGGTGATGACGGAGTTAAACATGTAGAAAAATCTTTTAAAACATTTTTAAAATCTTTTCCTTTTTCATCGTTTTTAAACTCTCTATGAAAACCCGATTTGATAATGTCGAAAATATTTGGCGTGTCAAATTGAAAATTAGTCGCGCTAAAAATCCTCACATTTAAGTCTTTGGTAGGAGGGGGTGGCGGATTATATAAGTTCTCAAAACGTTTGTCAATAAAGAACACCGCCCCCTCGGGGTCAACATACTCGTCATCCTCATGAACGTCGATCTCATCGATTTCTTCATCAAAGATAGGCTTGTCAAACCAAGGTTTGTCATTCCCCTCCTTGAGTATCTTAGAAACCCTCTCGAAAAGATCACGATCAAGCACGAAACCATCATTCTTTTGTGGGGATCGTTGATAAGTTAGATCCTCACGAATGTGGTAAACGTCATTCTCAAATGAGGAGTGTTGATTAGGTAACTCCTCGAGAATTGGATTCTTAGTGGTCACATGAGTTGGTTCGTCATCGAAAATAAGACGTTCCAACTCATTAAGTTCATCCTCGATTTTGGAAAGATCAACCTCACTCGTAGGTGGAAGTGAAGGCATAAGAGCTAGCTCTCGTTCAATGATTTCCTCAATCTCGGGATCAAACTCATAATCATCGTACTTCACATGTTTCTTCTTAGGAGAATCAAAAATTGCATGTGTATTTCGAAGTACGTGATCAATCTCGACAAAATCACCATCGTCATCGTCAAAGAAAGAGTCGATGTGAGCACTCACAACCATGGTCTTACAAGTCGAATGACTATGCTTAGGTGACTTTTCTAAGACGAGAGGATCGATGTCGATAAACCCTTTAGCCTCAACGGGTGTTGGGCTAGGCAAAGGAGGCACTTCGATGGAGTTAGAAGTTGAAGCCTCAAAGACGTGGTCCTTCGAAGGTGGTGAAGACGAGCCCATTTTGGTCTTTGTCGTGATGGCACTAACGTCGCCCTTCGGAATTGGTGGTTCACTTGTTTCGCTAAAAACATCCCAAAGTGAGTTTTCATCCATAAATTTACACATACCCTTTTGAATTAGATACACGTACTCTTTATCATTAAAATCATCATCTTTAAAACCGTTTTTCTTAATTTTTTCAAAACATGCACCAAGCTTCATTCTTTCCGCTAAAGTGAACATTTTGAAATCATTAGGATTTGAATCATTAGGTTTTGAAACCTCGGTTTTTTCATTCTCATAAAATCCTTGGGATTTTCTAGCGAAAAAGTATATTTTCTCATCCCCATATCTCATAGTAAGTCTCCCCTCGTGAACGTCGATTACGGTTCGAGACGTCGATAAGAATGGTCGGCCTAAAATAATGGGACATTTAGGGTCACACTCGTAATCGGATATAACGAAATCCGCGAGAAAAACAAACTTTCCAATCCTAACATAGACATCCTCGGCTATTCCAATTGGTATAAGTGGAGTACAATTCACAAGCTCGATAGTCATGTTCGTGGGGGTAAGCGAAGGCAATCTCATCAACTTCCAAAGAGAATGAGGCATGAGATTGATGCTAGCACCTAAATCGGCAAGGGCTAAACATCCCTCAATCTCGGAAAAATCACAAGGTAAAAGAAATTGGCCCGGATCCTTTTCCTTTCTTGGCATATGCCTTTTGGGTTTTTAAGAAGGATTGAAGCACAAGTTTCTTCAAGGGTTACTTTGGTTAGGTCGACAAAGCTCTCTTTTTGAACCGTGGATGGAATTTGAGGTACACGAGGGTGTGCACTCTTTTCCTTGGTCGCCACGTTCACCCCATCGACTTTAGAACAAGAAGACGTTTTAGAAGTCGAGGGTTGAGAGGGATAAACAACACGGAATCCTTCAAGGTTAGGGGTAATCACACGACCTTTCTCACGAGACGAGGCGGCTTTACATTGCTCCTTCGGATTTGCAACGGTGTCACTAGGTAACGCACTCGATGACGCACCCGAGGACTTGTTCATTATGGCCGAAAACATCTTTTTTATATCAATTTGTCCTTGCTCAATCTTCGTGTTTTGCAATTTCAATGTATTAGAAAAGTCGTTTTTCAAAGTACCAATTTCTCCCTCTAATCGTCTCATATTAGCCTCATTCGTTTTCATGTAATTTTGAAAATCGTTTGACGAACTATTTTGATTTGAATTAAAGTTCCCTTGGTTTTGATTGTTTCTTTGAAAATTTCCTTGATTCCCACTTGAAAAATTGATTCCTTGATTGTTGTTGTTTGAAAAATTCGAGTTTTGATTATTGTCTCGATTTTGCCAAGTTATATTACGACCTTGATTATAACCTCTTGATTTTGATTCGAAAAATTTCCTTGTTGATTGTTTCCTTGAAAATTGTTTCGATTTTGAAAATTGTTGCCTTGGTTATAATTGCCATGTTGTGATGGACCGGCGTTATTTTGATTTTGATTAGAAAAATTGTTGTTTAACGCACTCACATTCGACGTTTGGCCATCCGTAGCCGCACACTCGTAATAATTATGAGGTCCACCACAAAACGTACACGAAACCTCAACCGCTTTCACCGTAGCGGGAGCGTCTTTCTTTTTCATCTCAACGAGAAAAGACGTAAACACATTCGTCAACTTGTCGACTTTTGCATCAACTCTCTCAATGTCGCGATTAGAACTACTAACATTGGCGACATTGGCAACACTCGGTGCGTTGCGGAGTTGGTAAACCTTGGATCGGTTCTCGATAATTATCAATGCATCTTTCGGAGTCTTACACAAAAAGTTGCCACCGGCGGCGGAATTCAACGAATCTTGTTCTTGAAAATTAAGACCGTTGTAAAACGTATCGATTTGGTGCAACTCGGAAAAACCATGGTGAGGACATTGCCTAAGCAATTCCTTAAAACGATCCCACGCGTCTCTAAAAGATTCATGCGATTTTTGCTCAAATTTCGTAATTTCATTCTTGAAAAACGTCGTCTTAGACGGTGGGAAAAAATAATTAACGAACTTGGAAACGAGATCCTTCCACGTAGTTATCGAATTAGGTGGCTCTTTCTCGTACCAATCCTTGGCGGCACCATCGAGCGAGTAAGGAAAAAGCATAAGCTTGACGACATCGGTGTCGACGTTCTTAAACTTGCTCGTGGCCAAAAGACGATCAAAATTCCGAATATGGTCGTGAGGATTATCGGCTTCACGACCTCGAAAATTCGTAGCTTGGATCAACGAAAGCATTCCGCTCTTAATCTCAAAATTCTCCGCTTCGATAGCGGGAATTATGATCGCGTCTCCATAACCCTCGGTGGGCGCTTGGAGCAATTCCATCATCGAACGATTATCGGCCATCTCCTCTACGGTTTCTTCAACAACGATATTAGGAACGTCGATTTCTAATTCTCGTCTACGTCGTCGATTCATTCGATTACAATTGCGTCGATTCGAAGCTTTGCTAGAATTGGAATAATCCTTCGATCGAGTGCGCATGCACTAAGCGTAGAATGGGTAGTAGCAAAGAAGATTCTTTTTGCGGTTTTTCAATTTTTCGATTTTTTTTGGTTTTTGATTGTTTTTAATTTTTTTGGATTTTTGTTGTATTACGTAGACACAAATCTACAAATCTCTCCTCGAATCGACTTTCTCGATTAAAGGATCCTCAAGGAATGAAAACGATCACGTGGAGTGAACGTTCTCGATGACTTTAGAACGTTGGTGGAACACCAAAACGTTCAAGAGGTTTTAATCTTGAAAACACATGCAAATATAATATACGTAGATAATACTTGGGCGGCAAACCCTCGATTGGCCCTCTTTCTCAAAACAGGCACAAGCAAGCGGAGGAAACGAGGCGGCGCGAAGCACTTAAGAGCCTTTTTCCTTTAGGTCATGAAATACAACCGCCTTATACCCACCTTATAGTTTGTGTTAATTGAAATTAATCCTCACGAAAGTATTTATCTATTTTGCCTTTAAACTTTTGCTTTGGATTCGAATACAATGATCGAGTGATGAAATCCCGAATCAAGGTTGCGTTTTCACGCTTTTGGAGTACTTGTATTTTTATTGTTCTTACGTAAATACAATATAGTAATAATATATTCACAAGAAAAACGAAAACCCAATATATCTACAATACATTAAAATGATTGTTGAATGTTTAATTTAGGAAAATTAAACACGTTTTATTTGGATACTATAATATAATAGAGAAAAATAACAAAAATGAGTATGTACGATATTCACGCTTTTCAAAAATTGAAAAGCAAATACGCACTACTCACACAAACATGATACTAATAATAATGGCACACTAAACAACTCCCCGGCAGCGGCGCCAAATGATAGGTGTAGAAATACGCGTTTAGGAAAACAACGTATAAATGCGGTAAGTATTAAACTCGACGATTTAGGAAAACCGAAGAATCGAATAAATGCGGGTTCGTTCTCGAAGGAGGTGTGTGTATTAATGCGCCAATATATATAAAATCAAGTTTGGATTAGTGACGTTTTTTGGTTGAGAAGAGAAAACGTAAAGACGAGCTACGACTACGATTAAACTACGACGTTGACGTAAAACGAGAACGTAATTACGTAAAACGTGAAAAAATTAAAAATTAAACCTAAAAATTAATTAAAAGTTTAAACTAAGTCTTAAATAATATAAATAAGAATAAAAATCCAACAAAAATATTTTAAAACCTTTTATTAATTATATATTCAATTTTAAATGCTAATTAAAGCCCGAAAATTAAATATAATTAAAAAAATGTCCAAAATATTATTTTATTGAACAAATAAGTTACTTATATTCTTTAAAGACTAAAAAGTATTTTTCCTAAATTTTCAAAACTATTTTCTATTTTTAAATGACTAAAAACTATTTTAAAACTAAAATAATTATAAAAAATAATAAAATAATGCCAAAATTAATTTGACAATTTTGAAAATCCTAAATTACACTAATGAACAGTAGAAAATTGAAAAAGTTTGAAAAAAGTAAAATTTTGCACTAAAAGACAAAACAGTTTAATAATTAAACCCTAATTAAGCTAATTTAATTATAAAAAATAATTAAAACAGTGAACAGTAAATATTATTAAACTAAAAATCTTAAATTAATTTTCTAAATCTAAGAAAATTTTTGAAATTGAAAAATATTAAGTTTCTGCACTAAAAGACAAAAAAACAGAAATGAAAAAGTTAATTAAAAATGCTAAATAATCTAAAAATTATAAAATGAACAGTAACTTAAAAAATAATTAAACAGAAAAATCAAGATTAAAATAAGAAAAATACTGAAATTGGTTTTAAGACCTAACTCCTAAATTAGTCCACAAAAGACAAAAAAATGGAATCTAATAGTGACACCTTGAACTATTTTTGTCTGCTTGTATAGCATGGGTAACTCTAATACTAGCAGTGGGAACTTTGTTCCCACTGACTGAACAAAAAAACGGGTCTGTTGCCTTTGGGGCTTGTAGCTTCTTTGATTTTAAGCTTTACTTGGAAACAAGGGCACCCCCACAACCAGTTGGGTTGTGGGGAGTCACAAAAAGTATAAAAACAGCAGGTGCTTCACAAAATTTACACACTAAAGCCCTAAAATCAGTCACTGAAATAGGGGTAAGTTACTGATGAACAGTACACTGAATCAAATAGCACAAAGATGGATTTTGGGTGCTTATATCTTGCTTAAATCATTACCAAACAACATTCAACTGATTACAAACCCTTTTAAACCTATCCTCTACCTATTTGCCAGATTTCAAAGTCTAGATTTCACAAAAATAGGCAGAAAATGGCTATACCAAATTTTAGCTATGTTTAACCAAATTTTAAACTTGCAAATGCTTCAAATCCTACCTAGCTTAGAACCTAATGCTGAAATCAACCATATACAAGCTTGAACTGTTTGTCTAGATAGCAATTAACACCAAAGTTTGTCACAAACCCTAGCTAAAATGGAAATCCAAACACACCCTTAAAAACTGAAATTGAAATTTAAATAATCAAAAGCTTCTTAAACTAAATCAAACTGATGGAAAAGAGCTTAAACATGCATACTAAACTAAAATCAGTATAAATCAACCATAACATCAACACTTAAACAGTTAAAACACAAATCACCATGAAATTCACAAAGAACTCAAAAACAAGACCAATGGGGTTCAAAGCCTTTTACCTTGGCTGACTGCCTTCCAAAGGCTTGGGAAAGAGCTTTTATGAGCTTATGGTAAGATGTTGATGTAGAGAAAGGAGGTGGGGACCACAACAGTCCCAAACACCCAAATATCTTCTAAAAATCTTGTGAACTTAGCTCTCTTTGAACCTGCCAAAAAGAAACAGAAACAGTGACCTGGTACAAAGCAAATAAGCTATCAAGCTAGCTTATTAATCAAGCTAGCTTATAGCTTATAGCTTAAAGAAAGTTTAAAAAAAAATAGAAAACTGATTTTTTTTCTTAAATCTTTTTGAACAAACCAAATCTTGAAGCCTTTAATGAAAACCTAACCAAGCTTTGGATAAACCTTTTGATTCCACTTTCACTTCCTCAAAAGGATTTATCCAAACTTATAAAATAATTTCTCAAGAACAGTAAAAAAACGAATTACTGAAATTTTTCAAAAACTTAGAACCTTGGAATATCTTAAACTACAATGGATAAAATTAAAGATTAACTAATAAGGAACTCAGAATCATTGCACAAATTTTAAATTTTTCATTCTCATTACTTTATAAAAAATAGTACAATAAAACTGGAACAAAGAAAAACTTGCTAAATGCTACTGCCTTTATAGGCTTACATAATTTCTAGAAAAATCTAAACCCTAGCATTGTGCTTCCATTTATGCCCTTGAGGAATCTTGAGTATTTGCCCAATTGATGCCAACTTGAATTCTTGGTCTTTGGAGATTTTTGGCAGCTTGTGATGAACCATGTGATTGAGCAAGGGTCTTGGATGATCTTGAGCGTTTATCAACACGTATGGAGCAAGAAAAATCATTTGAGCCGTTTGATGTAGTCAAAGTGTACAGTGATACGTGAAAGGGTGTACCTTTGGGGAGACAAGGTAAAGAGATGTCGTTTTCTGGGTTGTGGGAAATGTTGGGAGTGGGGTAAGGATTAAAACCCCCATGTTTAATTAGTGTAGGGGTGAGTGAGGGAGTTAATTAATCCTGGGTGTTTTTAGGGTTTAATAGGATGAAGATGGTTAAATAGTTAAGGTTTAATCAGTTAAGGGGATTTAAAACGTGTTTCCCACCTTAAGTATAACTGATTATTAATAATAAGTTTTAAAATCGTAGTGGAGGGGTGACGTGGGTGCTGGGGCGAATATGATTGGTTGTTTGCTTGGGTGGGGTGACGTGGCGAGATTTGGTTGGATGGGGAGAGTTATGCTGTCTGCCAAGAATGCCCCCTCTATTCCTTTCACTTTGATACTTCCCATTAAATAGCTACAAACTCTTTTTCCTTTATAATAAGTTTACCCAATGTACAACATCAGTCCTTGTGTTAGGTAAAAATATGAACAAGGACTAACCATATATTTTCTTCAATCTTCAAGGGCCTGAATTGTATATTCATGAAACTTTAGGGACCCCAAAGTATTTCTAAGATAATTGAGGGGTATAAAGTGGCAAATCTTCAAACTTGGAGGACCAATCTTGCCAATCTTCAAAACTTCAAGGGTAATTATGGAAATTCAGGATTCGGGTCCGGTTCTTTGTGTGGCTTCGTTTCCCGTGTTCGTTTTTGCTTGATTCCTTTGATCTTTTGGTGAATTCACGATATCCGTACCTGAAATACACAATGAACAAACACAGGCATATTTTTGGGTATTTTGATGATATTTTAAGCGTTTTAAGCCCGATTTGGACGATGAGACTATGTATAAATACAGTCTCATCAGCATGTGAGCGAGCGCCTCGGCAAAGGTGATATTAAAATTCAATTGTTTGAACATTTTTAGGAAGTTCTAAACTTCAATATCATCCTTATTCTTCAATTTCTCTTTCCGCAACCTTGAGGGATAAGGTATGTTGGGTTGAGATGAAGGCTTTGGAGTGGATTGCTCACTCACATCCTTTGGTGGAGGAGGAGTAGAAATGGAAGGGGAAGGAACCGGTTTGGGAACCGAAGGTGTGGTAGAAAATTTAGGTATTGGTGGAACATCAGGTGTAGACGAAGGCATAACGGGTGGTATGTCACAAGTGGAAGAAGAAGGAGGTTGGGTAGAAGAAGAAGGTATCTCGGGTCCTTGGTTGGGTGGGGGATAGGAAGGTTCTACGGTGGTCTTACCGCTCCTAGTAGTGATAGCATTAACATTAGCCCTAGGATTGGTCATGGTGTTCGAAGGGAGGGCACCTTGGGGACGAAGTGTTTGAATCATTGTCAAAAATTTCTTATCGGTCGATTCTTGCATCTCTCTCATAATGCGCTCATGGTTGGTCAATTTTTGTAGAACTAAGTCCATTTGAGGATTATGCATGTTCATTTGATTATATCCTTGATTGTTAAAACTTTGATTAGGAAAACCTTGGTTTTGATATTGATTATAACCTTGATTAAATCCTTGATTTTGAAAACCTTGGTTATTAAATACTTGATTTTGATTATTGAACCCTTGATTTTGCCCTTAAAAATTCCCTTGATTTTGATTAAAATCCCGTTGATTAGAATTTCCTTGAAAATTACCCCGTTGAGGACCTTGGTTCCTATTTTGGGTGGGTGGGGGTGGTCTTTGTGGTGCTACAAAACCCGGGGGAGCCAAATAGTTATTAGACTTGTAAGACAAATGGTTAACATCAACATTTGGTTTAAAATGAACTCACTCATTTTCTTTGTTGTTATAAGCATAAACTTCTTGTTGATTATTGTAAACCTTGTCACAATTAAAATAAGAATGCGGTCCACCACAAGTCTCACACGTTCACAAGTTTCTTTCATGGCATTAACTTGACCATTTAGGGCTTCGGTTTTTAGAGAAATTGATTCAATAAGCGACGTAAGCTTATCAATTCTCTTATCATTCTCACTAGAATTAGCACTTGCCATAGTAACCCTAACACTCTTGGTTTGCACTTTAGCCTTGTTTTCAATTATGGCCCAAGCCTCGTTCATTGATTTCACAAGAATATTGCCCCCCGCGGAACTATTAAGTGAGTCTTGGTCATTTAGAGTTGAATCATTGTAAAACGTATTAATTTGATGCACTTTAGTGAAACCGTGTTGTGGACATTTTCTTAAAAGCTCTTTAAATCGATCCCAAGACTCACTAAAAGTTTCCCCTTATTGTTGTTCAAAGGTGATGATCTCATTCCTTAAAGAAGTGGTCCGTGATGGTGGGAAAAAGTAGTTTATGAACTTGGTCTCTAAGTCAACCCATGTTGTAATACTTTGGGGTGGTTCCTTATCAAGCCAAATCCGGGCTTGTCCCTTGAGGGAAAAAGGAAAGAGTTGTAAACGAATAGCCTCTTGTGGCACCCCATTGTATTTGACGGTGTTGGCTAATTGTATGAAACGTTTGATGTGAGCGTGTGGGTCATCATTAGTACGGCCTAAAAATGGTGTAGCAGAAACCATTTGAATAAAACCCGTTTTAAGTTCAAAATTATTAGCTCCAATATCCGGCACCACAATCGCGTCATCGTTTCCTTCAACGTGAGATTGGAGAATCTCAATCATTGGTCGATTATCCGTTGCCATCGTGTTGTTCAAAGCTAGATTATCGAGATCGGCTTTAATGACGGTCTTTTTGTTTTTCTTCTTCTTCATTTTGGAAGAATTAGAAGTATTTGGTACACCAATCGGTATGTATGTACGCGCGCGAGTGCGCATACAATTAAAACTTTAGAATGAGGTAGGTGACCTCGGTCGACTTTGAGAAGAAAAGGATTCTCCCTCTCGAGGTGCAATATGAAAAAGCTACAAAAATATATACTTAATTACTACTTGAGTTGGCAAAACAATAATCGGTCGTCCCTCTCAATATACGCACAAGCAAGCGGGGAAACGAGGTGGCACAAAGCACTTAAAAACCTTTTTCCTTAGACGGCCTTTTATAGCGCGTCGCCTTATACCTACCTTATAGTTTGTATATTTTGAGTTCAAACGTCTTACTAGTATTTATCTATTTTGCCCTTTTTTCTCGTTATGGATGCGAATACAATAGTTAGGTGATGAAATCCCAACTAAGGCCTATTTGAAAAGTAGGTAAATTAATGTTCTACGTAATATAATATAATCAGAGATAAGCTCTGTTTGGTACTGATGACTCTATACTGCTCATAGACTAGTATAGGTTCAAAAATCTCCATTCCAATATGAAAAATCTTTTTGTTTTTTAGAAAAATATATATTCACAATAAAAACGAAAGAGATCGAACTAAGAAAAATAACAGTAATACGTAATATTTTTGGTGTAATACTTTTAGTAAAAAGTATTACTTTTGTATATTTTAATTTTTTTGGTGCAAATCTTAGGAAAGAGTTTGCTTTTGTTGATTTTTTTAATTTTTTTTGTATTTTTAAATTTTTGATTTTTTTGTTTTTTTGATTTTTGTGCAAGAAAATTAACGTTCAAAATGAACGGATCCCAAAATCCAAACGTCTCACGAAAATCGTCAATCGTAACGAGCGAAGCGGCAGCGGCGCCAATTTAATGTATGGGATTTTCAATCCTTTTTAATCATTTAATGTTCGTTTTCCTCGACTCACTCGAATTGATTTCCAATTTACATGGATTACTTGTTCTTGGTAACTAAAACTTTTTGGTATTTTAAACTAATTAAAACCTACTTGATTAAAAAGCTAATTTGATTAACTATTTAAAACTATTTAAACAATTTTGAAAACTATTTAAAACTAATTTAAAAACTAATTTAATTAACTAAAACCTTTTTAAATTTTAAAACTAATTAAATTGATTAAAACTAATCTAATTTAAATTCAATAAACTAATTTTTAACTATTTTAAAACTACTTTGAAATTTAAACAAAATCTACTTTTTAAATTATTTTCAAATTAAACTAGATTAATTAAAAACTAAAAACAATTTAAATAAAATATTTTTTACTTTTTATTTTTTTTATTTAAAACTTAATAAAACGAAATTAAAATGAAACTTTCTAATATAAAATTTAAACTACAAAACTTAATTAAAATTTATTTAATTAAAACTGCCAGATCTAAAACTCCCTATATTAATTAAAAAGCAGGTAAAGAAACACAAAAGAGATGCTAGCTGAGTTGGTAATGGCGTTGGATAGTTGGACAGGAGGTCCAGGGTTCGAGTCCCAGTGGGGACGTTTATTTGCTAATATTATTTTTTTGATTTTATTTTATTTTGTAACCAACAGATCAATTGTATCTGTTGCTTACGCAGTAATATAAGCAATCCAGTAAAACCAACAAGCTCTACAAATAAGCAGAACAAATAAGCATATAATCAATCACAAAGAAAATAAGCAAATCCAGATACTTAAAACTGAAAATAAGCTAAAAAAACTGAAAACTAAAAGCTATGAATACTACAAACTTAAATCAGCAAACTCAAACAATACCAAATGCAAACAGTAAGCAACCAAATAAGCAGATTCCAAAGCAGATCCAAATAAGCCAAAAGCATATCCAAACGAGCAAATCCAAACAACTATAAAACAAAAGCAGATCCAAACGAGCAGATTAAACACCAAACAGACTAAACAGCTATATGAATAAACAGTAAACTCAAATAAGCATTTATAAAAACTATAGAAACTTAAGAAAAACAAGCATACTTTAAATCGAATAATCCAAATTCCAAATACAGACTTTTAACAGACTTATCCTGACAAGCAAATTAAATCAAAGACTAAGCAGATCCAATATACTCGAAATACAAGCAGATCCGGACAACACCAAAACCAAACAGATTAAACAAAACTTTAACTAAACTTAACAATAAAATAAAAAAAAGACCAAACATGGTGTCAATTTCCGTTGGGCAGTAGGGTGGGCGCTGAACCCCCTATGAATTGAAACAATCAAACACCTCCTTATTACCCGAACATCATCATCAGCATCTCGAACCAAACACAAAGCTATTCGAACAAGAACAGTAACCAGCGAACCAGATTTTTTATAATTTCCTAGTAGGGGAAATCATTCCTACCTTTTTTTTAATCTCAATAATTATTTAATAAAAACAGAAACAAGATTAAATTGCAAATAAATTCACGAGACAAAAATTTAATCCGAAATAAAATTTTATTAATATTAAAACTGAGTACAATACTTGATTGAAAAGAAAATTACAAATAACCTAACATCTATTTTTCATTAAAATAAAAATTAAACTAAAAAAAGGCCTTTTAAAATTACAGATATGAGGGGTTTTTATAGGAGAAACCCTGGAAAACCTCTTGTGATCCTTCTTGAGTAAGCAATTAAATCCTAGCCGTCAAAATCCATCATTCTGCCTTCTCTCTCTTCATTTTCTTCATCTAACGTCTGAAAACACCCCCTATGCACACGGATCACCAACCTGGAATGGGGTTGTGTTTGTTGTGTTTGTTGATGGGTGATGTGGACGAATTCTATTGGATGAAGTAGTGGTGGTGATGTGGATTATCCAATCAAAAGAGGGATTGGAGCCACGTATGATTGGAATGAGGACCATTGGTAGTGTTCACCTCCGGTTTTCATAGGGATTTAATCCCAAACCGTGTGAATCACACGATTTGGGTAAAAGCCCCAAAAATTCTTGGGTAATTTTTGTGATCAAAGTAAATTAGGGTTTGGAGTGGTGGTGGCTGTGTAACTTTGTTGAGAGAGAAAAAGATAAACAGTGAGGGTGACTTCTTTGTTATTAACGAAATAGTGTGAGTGGGGGTAAAATAGAAGGTTAAAAAACATGTGTGTGGTTTGAGTGTTTGACCAGGGATAAACACGTATGTGAGTCAAAGTGAAAAATCTTTTCACTTAAAAACCGACCCATTTGATTAGATTATTTGGGCTTGGTTCAATCGTTCCCATTTACTTCATCCGTCTAAATAATATTGGGCTTTTGGTTTTTGGCTTTGAATCCAAATTAGTTATCTTGAACTCTTTATTGGGCTTTTGGGCGCAATAATCCAAATGTGGGTCCCACAAGCCCGTTTAACTCCATAAATATTAAATCCGCTAAAAGCGAGCTCGATTTCAGCTTCCTTGATCTTTTTCTTCAAACTCGTGTCGGTTTCGTCGATTTTCGTGAACTTGGGCACACTTTTGGTCTTTTGACTTTGTCTTCGTCTCTTTCTTGGACTTTTCTTCAACATTTGACCGTGAAATCCCATGTTTTCTTTAGTTTTGATCATTTGTACCTATTTTAGCACAAAAACACAAAACCACGCGTAATTCCGACTTTTACGATATTAAAAACATGATTAGGTCTTGTTTTTCCTTGATTTTAGTCGCAAAAGAATGAGTGTTTACACACTTATTATAGACTTTCTTTGATAATTTCAAAGTTTATTAATAAAAACAAAGTTTATTGATAAAAAAACACAGTTTACTGATAAAAACAAAGTTTACTAATAAAGATAGAGTTTACCGATAAAAGCAGAGTTTAATGATAGTAAATATAGCTTATTGATAACAACAGAGTTTTCTGGAAATAAATAGAGTTTTCTGATAAAACGGAGTTCATTGATGATAAATATAGTTTACCGATAAAAACAGAGTTCACTGAATAAATAGAGTTTTCTGATAAAAACAAAGTTCACAGATAATAAGTAGCGTTTTCTGATAAAAACAAAGCTCACTGATAAATAATAGAGTTTTCCCATAGAATAGGATTGTTTAATGAACCACAAGATTTTCCAACCACTTAGTGACAATATAACAAATACAAAGTCACTAAATAAAATAAGGCATTTATTATTGTCTAAGCTCATGACACCGAAGCGTTAACAACACCGGTAGTATAATCACATAATGCAGCCCCTACGGATGTCTAACCCACGACATCCGTCCACAGACTCAAATGAAACTGTGCCCGCTTGTCCTCTGTTTGACCAAGCCGGACAGGGGCGTCAACCCCGATAGATCTATCCATAACATTCGCGCTTTCGACCGGTCATCCGGTCTAAATTAACGGTTCATGATAATGGGCCAAAGTAATTGGGTTAAAGCAGGACTTAGACCAATACATAAACGAGTATATGCACTTGTGTTCATTCTTGCAACCATTGTCTCATCCCGAGAACCAGTGAAAAGCAGTTAAAGTTTTGGGTTATGAAACCCACAATAGAAATTTTAGTATGAGCATTTATAAGTATGACAACTAATGGAGTTAACCAGCACATAACAACTAAATCAGTTTATAACCAACAAAGCAAGTTTATAAATAGTTCTTGACAACAAAGTAAGTTTATAACTGGTTTACGACCAAGCATGTACCTCCCCCAAAGAGCAATTATAAAAACATTTATAATTCCATTTAAAGTAAGAAAAGGTGGGGTATTAACTCACCTCGACGTAGTAGCACGAACAATAGTGATTCTAATAATACGCTCCACGCAAACAGAAATCGATACGGCTCAGTCATGGTGTTGTGGTTTAACTAATCGGCTAAATCTTACAAACGTGTATTTAAGTTCTCAATAGATATGTACATCAACGTGAATCATTGATAAAACATTTATGTTCCAAGTTATAATAGTTTGGTGGTTGGTTAAATAGAATGAATAAATTAGGCACACACCAAGTATGTAATGTATTCCGTACACATTACATGTAACCAGACGATTATATAATTCTTAGGTTGAATTATATAACAGAAACAACAATCTCACAAAATAAATCAAAGTATATATATTTATTTTGCAGTTACAGTATAAGGATCGTGATAAAAATAATTAGACAACATAGTCCGACACAGTTTAAGAAAATCACCACTTAATTAATAATTGTCACTTTTAAGTAAAGAGTATAACTTTCATTAGTTTATCAATACAATAGAGTCCATTTATTTTATCGGTTTACTAATATAATAGTATTTATTTATTTATCCGTATACAAATATAATAATATTTATTTATTTATCGATTTAAAAATATAATAATATTTTGTACTAAACAAAATATGAAGTATAAAATTTTATAGAAATTTCAACATCTATTCGTTTATACAACCTTTTCTATATTAGCCAATTCTCAATATTTTCCAAACAATATACGTTATGTAAATCAAATTTTAACATATAACTGAACTAGACTATTTAATCACCATAATTAAATAGATACAAACACAACCTATGTGTTATAATTTAAAAGTCAAGCGCCCGATGTGAGCTAATTAACACATATTTAAACGTATAGTAATTTTAATAGTTCTCGTGATAATGATAATTTTTGACATAGTTATTTAACCACTTATATATATGTATACCACCATTTAATACGTTTTAATTAATTACTAAAGTTATCTACGTTATTAGCCGATTTCTAAACCACAACGAACCATGAGCTAAAATCACGCCAGACACTTATATACCCTTGAAGTCTCGCGTCCAAACGCACTCAAAACTAATAAACAACAACCAAACGCCCCTCTAAACTTTCTGCAAACCCAAACACACCGTTACGGCTCGTTGCCAGTCCCAAACGCCCTATTAGGTACTGCTACAGACCCAAACGCCCCATTATAAACCGTCTGCAGACCCAAACGCCCCTTTATAAACTTCCTGCAGACCCAAACGCTCCTTTACTCACTGCTTGCTAATCCCAAACACCCCGTATGTTATTGCTAACCAAACCAAATGCACCGCGAGCTACTGAAGTCTTACACCACACCCTATGGGTCGCTCTCGTTGCATTTTAATCCAAAACAAACATCCCATCTAGGCATTAACCGCAGTAAACAAATACTCCTGGCTGACCACACGAGACAAACACCCTTATGGGTTGAAAATAACTTAATCAACCACATCACAGCAGTAGGCGACTGCTAGTGGTGACTGCAATCCTGTACGTACTGTAGGTGGGTTTTATTCGGCAGAAACAACACCCCTTTACCGAGTTAAATAAGCAAAACAAACACGAAATTGCGGCATAAACAACATCATGTAGGGGATCTAATGTATGCGACAAAATGATGGTGGTAGCAAGGGAACGACTCTGGTGGTCTATGATGGATATGGCGGATCTTATTCTCGAGGTGGCGGTTGTAGGATATGGTGGTGTGGCTGGTGACGATTGTGGTTAACATTCGGGTGGTGGCGCGTGGTCGACTTGACCACAACAGCGATAACCTTATAGTGGGGATGGAGGTATCAAGTGGTGGTAATGGTGGTCGTGAGGCGGCGGAGAACGGCTGTTTAGATAGGGGTGGTGGTGGTCAGATTTGGTGCGAGAAGTGGTGTGGCAGTGACAAAGGTGATGTAGTCGTGGTGATGTTGTGGTGGTGTTGCAGTGGTGTTGCAGCGGCGGCTGGAGTGGCGGTGTTGTTGAAGATCTTGTGGTTTGGCAGCGGCGGTATGGTGGTTTAAGGTGGCGGCTGTAGAAAAGTGATGGCCGGAAAATATTTTTACGGTGGCCGGAAAACCTGTAGGCACCAGATATTTTATAGAGAGTGTCTGTGTTTTTCTAGGGTTAGGGTTTAAGGAGATAATGAGAAGGAAACCCTAATTTTGGCTTTTATATGTGTTAGCTAAATTTTATGAAAATAAAGTAAAAGGTTCTTGATAATGCAGGGACTAAAATGAATATATTGTTTTAATTTTTGTTAATACATGGTTCGGGGTTCGTTCTTCTTTTATAAAATTTGATTCGTTTTCCGAAAATCGCACCGTTGATTTTAAAATGATTTTTTCAATAAATTAGAGTATTTGTTTGATAAATTTTTCGAAATCGTTATGTATATATCTTTATCTAAATTGGTTACTATTTATCGGTTATCTCGAATAGTTAGCGTTGAAAGGAACTATAATTAATTTCGATGTTCTCGTTTCAACGCGCGTTATTAAAATTAAAACAAAAGTATCAAATAATTTAATAAAGCTTTTATCAAATATTTCTGAATAATTAAATATAAATTTATTTTGTATCCCCTTAGTTCTCAGTTTTATTTTTTATTTTGCGCAGTCATGTATAATATGTAAAATAAACTCCCGTTTTCGAATCAAATAACTTTCATATCTCTAGAAAACGAATTTTGATTAATAAATAATATATTTTATTATTATTTAAAGCCTGGAAAATTCCCGATTGTGACAGGATGTGTTCCTTAGTAATGACCGTGTAGAACAATTTGCCCGAGCAATTTAGAATTAACTGATGCTCGTAAAAAAGGAAAATATAGATAATAAAAGGGTTTCGCGACTAATGAAAACCATTAGAAATGGGAGCCGATGTCGTTAAGTGTTTTAAAGGTTGTTTGTAGTTGCTTAAATATGGAGGTTTGTGAGATTTAGTCATGTTGGAATCTCATAAGCTTAAGTATTCTATTTATGCCACTACTGATTAAATGTATCTTACATAAAGAAGTTTGTACTGATGACCAAATATGAAAGCAGACATCACAACATACGTTGGCAAATGTCTAACTTTTGCGAAGGTCAAGGCTGAACGCCAAAACCCATCAGGATTGCTTCTACAGCTTATTATTCGTGTATGGAAGTGGGATAGAACCACCATGGATTCTTATCACAAATCTTCCAAGGTCATCATCTGGATTTGATTCGATTTGGGTCATCGTCGACAGACTGACCAAATCTGCTAATATCATTCCCGTTAATGATAGGTTCTCGATGGAGAAGTTTACTCTTTTGTATTTAAACGAGTTGTGTAAGCATGGTGTGCCTGTATCGATCATCACTATCAAGATCCTCGCTTCGCATAGAATTTCTGGAGATTCCTTCAGAAGTCATTGGGAACGAATCTTGATATGAGTACTTCTTACCACCCCAATCGAAGGGACAAGGTAAAGTAACGATACAGACACTAGATGTCTTGTTTTATGTTTGAATGATTGACCTTTGGTAATGAACAAGATAATCGCTTTCCTTTGGAGAGATTATCATTGATAATTATCGCATTAGGATAGAGATCGAATCTTGTAGGGTTCTATATAAAGAAAAATATAAGAACACCTGTAGGTGGGAGTTGGGTTGAAGATACCCGACATACACCCATTGTGAGTTGAACATGTCTTTTAGGTTTAAGGTTGCCTATGATGACAAACATAACCCCACAAAATACACCCAGTGTGAGATGTAGATCTTGAAGTGCAGGATGGGTAGCGAAGTTATGCCAAAAAATTTCACCATGGAAAAGTAAATTGATGATCTGAAAGATCATGGGAAAATAAGTCCCCGTTGTATGGGACCATTGAGATAATGTAAAGATTTGGACCGAGAGGCATATAAGCTGGATCTAACCCCAGAACTTCAAGGGCTGCATGACTTGATAAAGTATATATCAAGTGAAAATCTGATTATTCCTTAATGAGGGTTGAGTCGGCGAAAAGTTGCATTTCCTCAAAAACCCGTGGACATCATAGAGAGAGAAAGTGAGTCAACTTAAACATGATTATTCCCATTGTTATGTTGATGAAACTCGCATATTGTAGTGAATTACACTTGAGAGAAAAGACCGAATGTGGAGGAAATACCCACATGTCTTTCACTCTATAAGAAGCGAGTAGTAAGATAAATTGATCTTTGAGGACAAAGATCCTCTTTAGGGGAAACTGCTGTGACAATCCGTCAATTTGAGGTCGTTATTTTATTCTCAAGTATTATTTAAAAATCATTATTTTATTGTTAATTTATGAACTCACTCTCCTTTTGGAAGAAATTGAGGTTTACGTCTTAAAGTAGCATCGAGTACGTCTAAACCGGAGAACTCTACCTTACGTGTTTACATTTACATACTCTGTTTTTGTAACAGTCCGACATTTCAGATAATAAATTTATTCTCGAATATTATTTTGAAATTTTAGTTTGTGTTAGTTCATAAACTCACAAATTTACGAGAAGAAATTAGGACTTACGTGCATAATTTAGCGTATTTTACGATTAAACCGGAAACCCTACGTTTACGTATTTACGCTTTTGTGCTCCGTTTTCTATGAGACAAATTTTATTAGAATTGTTTTGTGCCGTAGTTTCATATTTTATAAAAACGTTTTTCATAAATCGACCTGAGGGCACGTAAATCAAGGAAACTAGAATCGAGAAGTACCTGTAAATTAGTGGAGATGAGACAAGTGGGACACTTGTCCCACCCCCACTAATGGGCGGCCAAAACCAAGGGTTAATACTCTTTGTTGTCAAAACCATGACCTTGTATGAGACACTTTTCTCACACATGCAAATACAAGGCACCAAAAACCACCAAAGGCTAAACTTATCACACACACTTCTCACAACATGCAATTTAATAAAGTTTTCATCAAAATTTCTCTCCTCCTCTCCTCTTGGACGTCCATAACATCCACCATATCACCATGATCATCAAAAATTTACCTTAAACTTTACCAAAAATTCACATATGTTGAAGGCCTTTTGAAAAGATGAAGATTGGAGGTGATTATAACTTATGAAAAGGAGTTGTCATGAGGTTAAAGGGATGATTTCAAGAGTGTGTTCATCCACTTGAAGATTTCAAAAAGTCCATTTGCTATGTTGAAGATTTGATGGCAAGATCAAGCCTTGTTCATCCAAAATCTCATCCTTTCCATCATATTGATTGGTATAGAGATCAATTTCTTTCTACCACCCTATTGTTTTGTATATGTATTCATCTATTTTCTTCAAAAATATATATGTATGATGATGATAAATGATGATCAATATATTGTGTGGGGATTTTGTGTAAATAGATTAGGTTAAAAAGGCTAAAACCAACAAGTAAAAATGTTAAAATCTTGGTTAATTACATAGGCTGTATAAAACAGTAAGTATCAATATGGTAACTGGATTAAATGGCTTGGATTATTAGATATATAAATATATAATTGATTTTTACACAAGTGGTTTGTGACAATCCGTCAATTTATGGTTGATATTTTATTCTCAAGTGTTATTTAAAAACATTATTTTAATGTTATATTATGAACTCACTCATTTATGAGAAGAAATTTGGATTTACGTCTTGAAGTAGCATTGACTACCTCTAAACCAGAGGATTCTACGTTACGTGCTTACGTTTACATACACCGTTTTTGGTGACAGACCGACATTTCAGGAAAAAAGTTTATCCGTGAATATTATTTTGGGATTTAATTTGTGTTGTTTCATAAACTCACTAATTTACGAGAAGAGATTAGGACTTACGTGAATAATTTAACGTCCTTTACGATTAAACCGGAAACCTTAGGATTACGTATTTACGTTTTCGAACTCCGTTTTTGATGAGACAACTATTATTAGATTTGTTTTGTGTCGTTGATTCATAATTTATAAAAACGTTTTTCGTAAAACGACCCGAGGGCACGCAAATCGAGGAAACTAGAATCGAGGAGTACCCGTAAATTAATAAGGATGGGACAAGTTTACACTTGCCCACCCCTATACAAGTGGAATCCAAGAGTACATCACACACTCTTTATGTTTCATGTTTACTTAAGTAAACAAGGACACTTGTCCTTGTTTCTTTACAAACCACTTAACCACAAAACAAGCTAACCATAAACCATTTCTCAGACATGCAAACCAAGAAACTCTCTCAACTCTTACTCTCTCCCCTTGAACGTCCAACACCACCATTATATCACCATCATCATCAAATTTTGACCATAAACAAAAGATATAATCAATATATGTTGATAACCATACCAAAAGATGAAGATTGGAGGTAATTTTAACATATAAAAAGGAGTTTTCATGGAGGTCTTTGGGCTGATTTTCAAGAAGGAGTTTAGGGCTGATTTGTTGAAGGTGTCTTCATATCCTTGGTAATCTTGAAGGTGGTCTTGATATATCATAAGATTGGTTACCAAAAACAAGCCTTGTTCATCCAAAATCTCAACCTTTTCATCACTAATGGTGGTATAAAGATTGTTTCTTCCTATCCTCTTGTTATTTTGATTATGTAATCTTGTATTTTCTTTATTTATGTATATGTATATGATGATGAATTATGACAAAAATATTATGTGGGGATTTGGTGTTGATAAACATGGGTAAAAAGATGGAAAACCGCATGTAAAATTGTTAAAATCTTGCTAAATATGATGGCTGTATAAAAACAGTAAGTAACCAAATGTTAACCTGATAAAATGGTAAAGTGGAATCAATATACATTAAGTATTAGGTGTTATACACATGCGAGAGTTGGCCATACAATGGAATCATAAAAATGAGTGAGATATGATCAAAACAAGTTTAGAGTGCAAATCTGCCTACACTGTTTTGGACGAATTTATTAAAATATTTAGAGGTTGATTCATCAGTAGCTATCAAGGAATAAAATGAAGCAAATATCATGTAGTTTCTGTGATAACAATTTGAGCTCCTATCTCATTATAGAACTCTAGATATGGACATTTTAGTGAACTAAAAATTTAGGACTGATTTTGTGAAATTAAAGTTTAATATTATTATATAAGCACTCAAATAAATATAGTATAAAATGTGAATTAAAACCCACTAACTTATATATTTCATTTATATAAATATGAATAAGGATAAATAAATGGACATTATATAAAAATGGTAGTTTGATAAGTTTTATAAGTTATAAAAACTATATACTACGTTTTACGTCTTTTCGGCTAAAACCGAAAAAGTAACGTTTTTGTAAAATAAAACTTAGACGGTCGGACCCGTCTAATGTACACTTTTACAAACTCACATACTGATATATGAACTTATATAAAAAGTAAAAACCGATAAAAACCGAGCTATATAACATACGGACATTAACGGGCTAAGCTAGCATTATTGGACTATAAACCCGACTAGTTAGTAAAACACTTATAAACTTACTTATTGGGCTTAACCCATTTGGGCCAAACATCTAAAGTATAATACTGATAATAAAAGTATAATTTGGCTAATAATATATTGGGCTTGTGGGCCCATTGGGCCTCAAAATGTAAACAAGTTGAACTAGTGTAACTAGTCTTGAAAATTACCAACACATAAACACTATAATGAATGAGTAAAAATGTACAATCCCACTTGATCATCATCATATTTACAAAATCATCATATGTATACATAATTGTTATTTTTATAAAGTCATTAGACAAAAGTCTAAGACGAGTATTATTTGTCTAGGTTTCCGTGATTGAAGCACGTACCGTACATCCGAATTGCAGATAACCCGCTTTCCCACATCAACGTGAGTTCATAGCCTCGCACTCTTTTAAATGTTTTTATGAAATGTTTTATAAACCCGCGAGGGAGATAACATGTTAGTTTTGATAAAATAGGACACCATTTGTCCTGATTGTTTGTTTATTGATTTGGACCCGAATGATTGTATGACCTGATGAATGATCAAATGACCCGCTAGATGAAATGAAATGGATTATTAAAGTTAGGTTATGTCACTAAAAGTCCCATTAGCATGAATTGTGAACTACCGGGATTTGGTAGACGCTTATGCATATAATAGTACTATTTGAGGACGATCACCCCAGTTCGCGCCTTGACGGTTGATCCCCGTCGTGCCACATTGATTGGTAAGCGAATTTATGTATGAGAAGATTTACACAAGCGTGATTATTGTGAAGACACGCTAATTTAGATGGGCAAATTGAGTTTCAGGCTAGATACCCGTTGTTTGTTGTAGTAAGGTAACAATGTCATGCGGCTTATAATAATCCAATTAACGAAATACTGCTATACGCATTGAACAACGATATATTGCCTGACTAGCAATATAGGGTCTTATTATTGATATTATGTTCGTGTTTTGGTTTTATATAACCCTATTCATATAACGATTTTTATTTAATCTATACAACGTTATAAAACGTATTGTATGATGTTTTTAACGACAATGGTTCGTATAATGATTTTGAAGGCGAAAGCCTATATTATGATTTTGATAAAGATTTGTATAAAACGACTTTGGCCATTTTATGGCCTATTACAAAAATTTGTACAAAATGATTTTCGGTATAATTCTATACCGATGTTATATTGATGGATTTAATTAAACTCTATGAATTCACTCGGCGTTATCGCTGACCTTTTCTTTTTTCATGTTTTGTCTCAGGTACTTGAAGGTAATTCTCGGGAAGACAACAAGAATTCATGGCCCGCACTTAAATAATAATTTCCATTACATGCTTTGTAAAACCTGTATGAAATACAATGACTTGGGACCTATATAAATTTGATATTTATGAATGGAAATGCTTTATTATTAAACGACGCGATTTTTATGCGTTGTCTATGATGTGAGTAATGTGCTATCCCGTAACACCAACGAGTCTTCCGCTGTATTGAATTGTGTAAATTTGGGGGTGTTACAGTTTGGTACCAGAGCTCTCGTTATAGAGAACGAAAGATTTTTAAAACCAAGGTTTTGAATAAAACATTTCAAAATCTTTTAACTATAAACATTTTTCACAAAATGTCTAAAAATCTTTTGACTATAACGTTGCCGAAGAATTCCCGAGTTACCGACAAGGCCAGACTAAGAAGTGTTATTTTAATATATAAATATATATATATATATATATACATATATATATATATATACATATATATATATATATATATATATATATATATATATATATATATATATATATATATATATATATATATATATATATATATATATATATATATATATATATATATATATATATATATATATATATATATATATATATATATATATATATATATATATATATATATATATATATATATATATATATATATATATATATATATATATATATATATATATATATATATATATATATATATATATATATATATATATATATATATATATATATATATATATATATATATATATATATATATATATATATATATATATATATATATATATATATATATATATATTATATATAGGTATAATTATGATTTGAAACCACAGTTTTAATCCATGTCATATCCCTGTCACATCTTTTAGCCAATAGTGTTTGAGTATTCCCTAAAAAATCTCCAAATCCTACCAAAATTTTGTTCGAAATCGCAGTTTTTTGAAACTCGCGTTTTAGAAACGCAGTTTTGAAAACGCAGTTTTATAAATCACGTTTTGTAAAATTTCTATAATTTCGAATTTATTGAAAATAATATTAATGACAAGGTTTGAACCCTGGTCTATGCATTCAGGCGCCAACAGTTTTACCAACTAGGCTAACTAATAGTTTGTGTTTCCTTATTAAAAACTCTATTAATATCTTCTTAAAATTCTAAGATAATTATTTAGATATAAATGTTTTAGAAAATATTTAAGATAATAACAATAATATTTTAAAATATATCCTATATTCATTCAAATCTATCACCTGTTTAAAAGAAACTACATATCTTTTTTTTAGTTAATATACACATCTTAAAATCATTTATCTTAATCCACAAGTTAAATACTTTTAGATATGTACTTAAATTAAAAATTATGTATATCTTTTTTTGAATGATAACTAATATCTATCATAATATACGTAATAGGAAAACACAAGAGTCTTTTTTCTTAAAACCCTAATTCTGTTATTTTTTATTTCATTAGTTGATTCTTATGATTATTATTTTTTGTTTATATATATGTAATATTTATTGTTTGTGTTCTTGCAGGTTGCTCATCTTCAAGTTTTCTTTGTTTTGTTTCACAGTTTAATATTTTTTCACATAAAAAAGGTATGTTTTTTTCTCAAACCCTAATGAACCTTTATCTTTTTCTTTGTTTGTTTCGCAGGTAGATGCTTTTGTATCTTCTTTGACAAACCTAATGATAATTGATGATTTCTTATAATTAATATTACTTTATATCCAATTTTACAATAAGAGGATTTATACTATGAATATTGCAACTGAATCTAAAACCGAAACAGATGCATTGTTGATTGACATATTATATATGCAATTTTATGTTTTTTATTGATTTGTGAATGGCTATAAACATATTCCTCCTTTTCAAGATGGTGATTTAAATTTTCCTTATTGATTTATCAACTAGCTTTGATAATGATTCGATTTACACCTTTGCAGGAACATTGAGTGAAAAAGTAACAAGGGTTGTGAGGCAGTTCTCTCCACATTTAGCTTCAAAAATGAGGCCTCCACAATCATGAGCATCTTTACCTTGGTTCTATTGTACGTATAATGGTCATGTTTCTTATATTCTTTTATTTGGAGTTTAGATGGACCCACAATAAAAATGAGAAGACAAAAACCGAAATACATTTTGTTAGCGGAAGTGTTTTGAATGGCTTTGCAAACTGCTGTGATGTAACAAACTACAATAATCAGATATATTATTTGAGAGTTTGGAAATGTTGTTTATTGAATGAATTGTGAAGTAAGGAACACATAATATGATATAAAGCAAAGCAGTGCCCCTTTACTATGATGAAGAGGGGACCTTGCTAACCTTGAGGAATGTAGTAGTCTGCTATGTGGTTCATTGGCTTTACGTGATATTCTTTATTAAATTTAGAAAGAACAATAGTTTATTATAACTTTTTGGTGTTTGTTTTGATAAACTGAGTATTGGTTATAATGTGTGATGTTAACTGATTTTTATAGATCTATACTACAGTTATTATTAAAACTTTGTGAAGACAACTATAGCAATATATACAAATTCATCACATACAATGAAACTATAAAATGGTACGGTGCTCTTCCACCATGTAAGTACATTCTTGACAAGACTGAGTGTTCTTATTTCATGCCTACTTGAATGCATTCTTGACAAGAAAGTGTCCATATTCCCATGCCTACTTAGATGTACGTTCAATAAGATAACGTGCTCTTACTTTTTATAATGGTCTTCTTGAGTAGAAATTATTCTTTGTTTTTAAGGTCACGTTTGCAGGCGCGGGTAATAAATGAATAGGGAACCCTTAAAAATGGAGCGAAAATCTACAAATAATTTTCATTCTCTTCACCGAAAGTGACCATTCTTAAGATATTACTAGCATAACCATATGTAATTAGCTTAAACCATGTCGGCATTCAACCCCACCTTCACCGCCTACACTTTACCAAGTCTTCTTGTAAATGATTGTTGTTAGATCTGATATGATTAGTTCTGGTATGAACCTCCATGTGACCGTGTATAAGAGGATGTGTTGATTCACTGGAAGCGTGACATTCTTAAAGCTGGCTTGAGTGGTAATTCTCAAACAGTAACGATCGCAACTATATCACCAGCAGATAATCAATATCATCACACTGTTAATACCTTGAAGTATGCGGACCGAGCTAAGGAAATCAAAACACACATCCGGGTAAAAGATGTACCTAATAGTTTTGGTGTTGCAGTTTTTTATATGATGGTTTAGAGCTGTGCCTTATTGTCCGCATAAGCCATTGATTGGAAACAATGGTTGAGGAAAGGAAAAGCGAGTTTAATATGAGTTTTATTCAGTTTTGTATGTGAAGATCACTGAGGTCTGCTATTGGTTTATCTTTACATGGAGAACACATCCGTCGTTTTAACTTTAGCGACCTTGCTGAGTAGAAAATAAATAGTGCAGTTTAGAAGATAGTATAAAAATTTTGGTTGAAAAACACAGTTCTGAATCTTCATCCTACATTTTAGTCATTTATTACACCTTTTATAAGTCACACATTAAGCATGAGCCTTTAGACAACTGAATGAATTTTAGGCTGTTAAATACTCTTTTGGTGACTTGATACCTCTTTGAACCGTTTCTTATTCGACCCAGTTGTGATTAAATGTAATCCAGAACTACGCATCGATAAGTAACCGTGTCAAAAAAATTATTTTTGTTGAGATCCATTTTTTAAACTCTTCCCTAACAGAGACAATGCTGATCCTTTATCTAATCTGCTGGAATAAGAGAAGAGGTGTGTTTCCAGTTTTACAGTATATTATAATTTCGAATCATTTACTTATTAATAAATCGTGAAAATATCAAGGTACAATTACACTATATGTAAAGTTCAGCATATTACATATATATCGTAAGTGATTTTTGGCCATAAGGAACAATTGTAGCGAAAAATTTAACATTCAGTCTAGCTTCATTTTCAACCTCTCACAAAAAAGGATGTCTACACGTTTACACAGTTCAAAGAAACTGAAACCAGAATCAAATACAAAATACCAAAAGGTTTCGTTACTGATTCCTGCTGATCTTATAGTTGGACAGTTTTTTTATGTGGTCGTCAAGTTCTTCTATCAGCTAATGTGGCATCAAGTTCTTCTAACAATAATTTCCCTACACCTGGACATTCAGATCACCTTGGTATGTATAAGTATCATTGCTGTTAATATAACGAAAAAACCGTCGCACCAAATACATATGCATCTATTCATTTAACATTCGTTTTTCATCGATTTGTTGTTAATACTGATTAAAGAAGACTCCTTCAGTCACTTCCAGTCTCAGTTCTGCTTCCAACTACCGATGGGGGAGAGCTTGGACGGTGTACGACCAGTGCGCGTGCAAGTGCTAGCCGGCGACATTCTATCACCCTATGTAGGTAATGTATCAACTTTTCCATATTTTTTCCTTAATCTTCAAAGTGGTGCAAAAAAACATAGTCTGTTATGGGAATACAATAGTCTGTCTGTTATATGGGTGTTTGGTTCAGTGGGTCTGCACTCACACATTTGCTGTCATCAACACGTTTACATCTCAACTCTCACTCTTTTTCAGCCAACAACTTAGCTTCATCTCTCTTAATAGTCATTTCTTCAAGTTATGACTTTGTCTGTTAAATAAACAAACTGGACTCTCTAAGCTCGTCGTGTTTCTAACTTTGTCTTAAAAAAGCCTATGAACTGATTAAGCATTAACAAAACTTTGACTGACATAAAAACAACTATGAGCTTTACCCAAAATTAAGCACTATATATATTGGCTTGAAGTTAACCGATTTCCTTTTTTAATGTGTCGTTTTGTTTCTTCAGACGACCACTGTCTTCTATCTAAACTTTCTGGTCTGCAAACAAAAATAACATCCGATTTATATGGTATAGAAGATTACAAGTGCCTTTAATTGTACAAACCTACACCGCCTCCAATTGCTAAAGTCGTTTTCCAAGAGCCTTCATTCACCAATATTGTAACCTGATTAACCATTCACATGTTAGCTATTATCAAACAACTATATATCCAAATAGCCAAAACAAAGGATCCTACCAATGCCTTTTGCTTAGGATGAACACGACAACATATGACTGAACCGCAAGCAATGGCTATGTTCAGAACTCATGCTTTTCTGGCGATAGGATTCTTGGTTGTGGTGGCTGCGAGACAGTAAATAAAGGAATCTTACCTATTGAAGATATCAGGGCCATAAAGAAATCGAGAGTACTGGATGACAGTCAAGGTGAACAGTTTATTAACGAAATTCTAATTTTATCTTAGCTTAATCAGTAAGTTTGCTGCTCTTAGGGAGGTTAAACCTGTTTTTCAAATCTGCCTTACCACTCTTTTTTTCATCCTTAATCTGCATCATTTTTGTTACCTCACACCTTATCAATTTCTGCATAAAGTACTACAACTCGCTATACTTTTTACTTATCTCCACGAATCCAAAATGTGAATAGATTATTGCGCATGTTGAACAACTTGCAGAGTATTTAATCAAAGCTTATATTTGTATGTAGCTCCATGTCTCCGACAGTTATTTGAGGCCACCAGCTTCAATTTTGCTTTTTTATCTATTTATGTTGTGCAATGGTAGGACCCCTTATCACCACATTAGCTCCATGTGTAAGTAGCTCCATGTCTCGTAAATTAGAAACAAATTATAACCACATTATACGCCAAAAGTTGGAAGGCTTGAAACACCAAAAGTTGGGGTGCTTGACAAGTTTGATAAACAAATATGTTTCAATGTGGACATTTAGCATTTCTTGACTGAAATGTTTTTCAGTTTAATTATTTTTGGCTTACATACGAATTAAAACGTTTTCTCCACCTCAGTAGGTAAGAAAAATATTCAAACCAGGTTGTTCTCAAGACGCCTTTATTGTATCTGGGCTACTATTAGCCGTTATTTTACTATAAAAGAGTAAAAGTACTCTGAGTTGTTAATGGTTGAATGCTGATATTTTGTTTGATTTCTCTTGAATGGGATTGCAGATAATGGTGGTGATGTATACATATCAGATGATGGTTCATGGACGAATTCTTTGATGTAGAAGAGTCAAATAAATAGGGACGACTTCTTTGATGACTTCTACTAAGGCCACTGTCACTGTTGTTGATGGGCTGTGTCGAGGTTCCCATCCGATTATTGGCATGTCTAATCGTGAGCCTTTTGAAGTTTCGTTTGAAACGTTGGGTATGAACATTGTGGTTAAGTTTTCATGTAGGTATTTTGATTATACTTGCAACTTTAGTTGTAACCTTTCAATCTATCTTTATTTAGCTTGTGTTAATTTTTGTGTCACCCAGCTCTACCTATGAAATTTGAGAGTACAGAAAAAGTATATGCATTCTCTACATATGGATGTATAACAGTCATTATTATCATGTGCTTGCTATATTACCAATGGACAAGCTCTTTCCAGCATTCTCAGATGATTAAAGCCAACATATCGGAGAGTTTAGGTAAAGGGTCAAAACAACTAATTTTGTAATCCATATTCTCATATAAGTATTTAAAGGTCGTTGTATTCTTGTGTCACTGAATTGTTAGTTCTGATTTGGGGTATTTGATTAGTGCCTGATAAAAGATACCGGATGGGTTCAAGTATAATTAAGATGAGTAACACTCCAATCGATTGGCCAAGATTCCCAACTTTCATACTCTTTAGACTACACTCAGAGTCACCACCACTGTTATATAATTACTATCAAAATACTAAATTTGATGATTTTCATATACAACTCAATGTGTATTGACGTCTAAAATTTTTTCCTTTTCCACAGATCATCGATTAAAAAAAGCACATTTTTCTTTGTAAATAACAACTTTATAAGATCTGCAACGCACTGAAAGTATGTCATGGTTAGTATAGAAGGGTCACAATCCTTTATAAAGTGTAAAGGAAATGTGAGCGTAAATTAGTTACACATAAATTAAATACCTTTTTTTCTTGGGCTATCTTTATTCAAAAAATAAACATATATTATATTTTTTGGAATTTTTTATAATTATTATACAAAATTTTGAATTTTTAGACTTTGTTTTTTAAAAAAATCGGATTTTTTATAAATTATATTATTCGGACTTTTAAAATTTTTGATTTTTTAAAAATTCGATTGAATTTTAATTTTTTTTTAAATGTCTAATTTTTAACATAAATTTAAGAATCATATCATACAACATATCAAGATCGAGTCACCAGGTCACGGGTTCATAGTTAACGGTTCGTTCAGATAAAAAAAAGACAACCCCGCCCGTTGACCACAAATTAACGTTACTTAAGTGTAAACTATAACTATATATACTAACTGTTAAATTTCAAATTCAAGAAACTAAAGAGCACAAACCATAAACCCACCAGAACAAGAAAAAAAACGACCCCGCCCATTGGGCGGGTTACGACGCTAGTGTATATATATATATATATATATATATATATATATATATATATATATATATATATATATATATATATATATATATATATATATATATATATATATATATATATATATATATATATATATATATATATATATATATATATATATATATATATATATATATATATATATATATATATATATATATATATATATATATATATATATATATATATATATATATATATATATATATATATATATATATATATATATATATATATATATATATATATGTATATATGATGTAATTTTATTACATGATTGTTTGATGATTATTTTGATATTTATACAAGGTATTTATATGACGTAGATTGTCACAAGGAACCCTAAATCCCCTAGTAAATTAATCGAAGCTATTCCCGTAGAAATTCTAGCTATCCTAGATCTAAACCAAGTTGTGGATATTTATGATCCCAAAAAATGGTTGATATTCGTAGAAATGTTGATATTAGTTGATTACGATATTAAAGAAGAATTGGCGAGATTAAATCTGATATCGATGTCATGACGATCTTTCCTTATAGAGTGGAGTTTGACAAAATGTTACCACCTAGAAAGATGTCATCTTATTCGTTGTCACCCAATTCTTAAAATTGTAATCGAAAAGGTGAATGTTGCACTTGAGGTTGTCATTGGAACCATTACCCAAAAGCCTCATGCCACTAGTACCTTTCCGAGAAGTCTAATTGAATGTATGAGTCATTTCATACTAGTGACTCATTTGATAACTATTGTTGTAAGAGATATAAGATTGGAAATTAAGTGTTGATCATATCGAGCTTTTATTGCCCTTTTAAGGTCTAAGAATAAGGTTAAAAGTATTAGAAAATGAGGTAGGATATCGCATTAAGTATAAGTTGGTTGAAACTTGAATGAAGTAAAATTTAACTCGTATGGAATATGAGATTGTTAAGAGGAATCTGTTAAGTCCTGTGATTGAATTATAAGGCTTTAAATGATTGTTAGTTCGTGTTAAGGGTTATTCCTAGGCCATTGTTCAATGACGAGGATGCCCAATGTCCAAAAAATAAATTGAAGAAATCTTCTTCTGAATTAGGACCGATGGATCTTCCGGAACAGGTGGGACACCTTATGACTCTTGTAGATAGGTATTCATTGTGGTATCTTTTAAAAAAAAATCCCTAACTTAACTGAGACATCAGTTGGTAGGATGAGTTTTTGGAATTGTATGACATAGTGACACGTAATGTGTTACGGTACAATTTTGACTTGTTTGTGATTAATGAAAAGACTACCTTTGATTGCTAAATTTTACATGTATCGATGTTATCTATCTTTTATTGCTTCATCCTAATGTTCGCATTAGTGATGCAACCATTGAACAAGTACTCATCTCGATTTGAGTTACGTTGTGAATTATTCTCTTTTGAGTGCCATCGAGGTCATGAACCTCATGATTAATTGGTTAAGCTCATTTCCTATCATATAGTAGTTAGTTCTTGGTGAACAACTCTTCATCACTCCTTTGCAGATCACTCATTCTTTTTATAAGATACAATAGTATCCCTTGAGAAAAATTGAATTTTCATCACCATATGGATTATTCAAAGTAAGATTTATAAGTGATCATTATTGAAATAAATTTGATTATGAAATACCTTGGAAAACTCAATTGTTTTCATAACAAAGAAAATCTTTGTAAATTTATTTTTGATTCTTATTTAAGAATTAAGCATGAAAATGTTTTTATTATAAACATGATGATAAAATTTTGACGAACTGAGTATTGCATCGTTAATCTTGAAATTGTATATAGTTGCGCGCCTACATACAATTTGGAAGGGACCATGCAAGGCTGATTAGTAGTCACCATGAAATTGTTAATAAACACTACATTTTCTTTGAAGATTGTGAAAGATTAAATTTTATGAGATTTGCAAGAAGTGAAAAATAGGGACATAGTGTTAGGGACACCTACATATGTGCTCGTACTATTTATTCTTCTAAGTCGAATTTACTCATCTGTGGAACTTGTCTTATTTGACAATTGATATTCCCTTCTTGCCTAATTCTCCCGTAGTGAGATTCTTAGGAAAAGTATCTGATTATCGAGTGTTGATACCCGACTGGATGTATCGACGTTACTATCATTTTTTTGATTAGATTTCATTTGAATGACCTGGGTAACGATCCGAGGAGCTTTCGAATGCGTACTCAAATTATGAAAACATGGGATATACTCATATTCGTTAATGTTTTCGTCTATATCTGATTTGAAATTCTCTCGCATAGATTATGCGTTAACCTTACTCTTTAAAAGGTTAGTTATGTCTCCTGATATCCTTGAATTTGTGAAGGATCATGAATTATTATTAGTCTTTTGAAGAGATCACATCTTATCAATGGTAACAAAACTGTAAAGTTGATAGTGCCAGTAGAATGGATTGATTGATTATGACATGACGACATTGTCTTAATTGATGGGAACTCGAATAGAATTCCCTTAAATAATAAGATGTTGATTATCAAAAGTGATCTAAATAATTCTTGATGGATGACCATATCCTACATTTAGACTTGAATTTATATCATGAATGGTTGTGAACTAGTTATAGATATTGTAATCTAGAAGAACCTAATATGAATTTATTAAAAGATGTTTCTGTTATCTGAAACTTTAGGAAGTATTTGTTGGTGAATTACCTAGACTTTCGCCATTAAGGCAAGTTGAATTTGGTATTGATTATATTCTTGGTGTTACACCCGTGGCGTGTGCACTGTACTTTAGCACCATCTGAATCAAAAGAATTACCGTACAACTGAGAGAGTTGTCGGAGATAGATTTTATTCAACTGAGCTCGTCATCATGAAGAGCAATGGTGTTATTATTCCTTATATTTGTGGAACTACCGTGAACTAGGTAAATTGATGATAAAAATCTATATCCACTACCCAAGATGATAGATTTGTTCGATCATTTACAAGGTTCTAGCGTATGTTTTAAAAATTTTGATCCTCGACATGGTTATCATCAATTTTGCATCCGCGAAAAAGATTATCTATTCCAATCACTACATCCAGAACTTGTAATGAACATTATGAGTTTCACGTGATGTCGTTTGGATTAACTAATACACATGTAGCATTCATAAATATGGTGAATCACGTGTGTAGGCTGTAAATTGATAAATTCATGCTTGAGATCATTAAGGACCATTTGTTTGTATATAAGAATAAGAAGAAGTTAATAATTATTTATGAATTGCCCTGAATTGGCCGAACAACGAAGACCTGTACCTTGAATATTTAACATGTGATTTAAGACTTTGGGTTTTACCAAAAAGTAGGTGCAAATATGTTTTGACAAATGTTTTATCAAAAATAACTTTTGAGGGATTATTCCCTTATACACAAATCATTTAACTAAACTTCTGTTTAGGGGTAAATGTTTGTGTATACCTCAAGACAACCTAAGAGGGACTGAGGAAACCGTTAAACCATGACTTAAAATTTGAAACGACAATTTTTGCTTTTCATCTAAGAAATTTTTTACCAAAGAATAAACGTTCGAACATTTACGGATCTTACTAATTATTTTCGATAAATCAACAAAAATTGTGTTAATTAAATTCAAATTTATTTTGAACATTTTTATATAATTGGACAAACTGAGAAAATATAAAAACTTTTTGCATATACGTTTCATAAAAATTAAATATTTATTATTTAATTACTTGTAGTAATTATCGACGCTTTAAACGTCGGATTGAGCAAAACTGATAAAAACAATAGTTGAGATAGAACTAAGACTTAGAAAATGTGACGAAAGAATTTTCGAATAAATACGGTCATGATATTTATTCCATCTAGGAAAGTGAACGTAATTACTGACACATTATATAGGAAAGATAAAGAACCAATTAGGACATGTTCCTTAATAATGAAGGTGCAAAATAAATTGCCGAACAATATAAAAATAAACAATGTTTGTAAAAAGGATAATATAGATAATAAAAGGGGGTTCGCTGCTAATGTGAACCAATAGATTTGAGAAGCCTGTGGCGTTAAATGTATAAAAGGCCGCTTGTGGTTGCCTGAATATGGAGGATTTTGAGATTTAGTCATGTTGGAATCTCATTAGTATAAGTATTCTATTCCTGTCATTTCTGATTAAATGTATCTTTATATGAAGAAGTTGTACTGATGGCAAATTATGAAGGCAGACATCGCCTCATACATTAGTAAACGTCTAGCTATTGCAAAGGTCATCATCTGAATTTGATTCGATTTGGGTCATCGTCAACAGACTGACCAAATCTGCTAATATCATTCCTGTTAATGATAGATTCTTGATGAAGAAATTGACTCTTTTGTATTTAAAGGAGTTATGTAAACATGGTGTGCCTGTATCGATCATCTCTATCAAGATCCTCACTTCGCATCGAATTTCTAAAGATTTGCTCAGAAGTCATTGAGAACGAATCTTGATGAGAGTACTGTGTACCACCCCAATCGAAGGGACGAGGTAAAGTAACGATACAAAATACTATAAGTGATGTTTTATGTTTGAATGATTGACCTTTGGTAATAAACTGTAAAATCGTTTTCCTTTAGAGAGATTATCATTGATAATTATCGTATTAGGATCAAGATCGAATCTTGTGAGGATATATATTAGAGCATCTGTAAGCAGGAGTTGGGATGAAGACACCCGACATACACCCATTGTGAGTTGGACATGTCTTTTAGGTTTAAGGTTTCCTATGATGGCGAACCTAACCTTACAAAATACTCGACCGCGAGACCTGAAATGATTGTTGAAATTAGGATCTGATTATTAACTGCCGGTAATGGGCAGGAGGTTATGTGAATATGAAATGTAGATCTTGAAGTGCCAGATGGGTAGCGAAGTTATGCCAAATAATTTTACTTTGGAAAAACGAATAGATTATCTGAAAGATCATGGGAAATAAGTCCCCAATGTATGGGACCATTGAGATAATATAAAAAATTGGTTTGAAAGGCAAATAAGCTAGATCTACCCTAGGACTTCAAGAGCTGCGTGAATTATATTTCGTATATCGGAACTTTGTTGGAAATACGTTTTCCCAATAAAGTCTCGGTCACATCTTAGTTAGCATAGATCACGAGATATAGAATATTTAGAGCTTTGTAACTTGAGCGACCTCCCTTAGGGGGAGATTGTTGGAAATACGTTTTTACGTATTTATGAAGGATCGGTCGCTCCAACAATATATTAATGTATTAGGCTCGTGATCCAAGTATAGCCCATATAGCCCACATGTAGGGTGGGCTATATATATAACCCCTCCTAGCATGTTAGGAGGGGTAGTTGTTCATTTGACACAATTAATCATTCCATCTTTATTTTCTCTCTCTAACTTTCTCCCTTCTCTCCTTTCTCTCTCTAATCCCTCATCTCCTTCCTTCATCTTCTTTATATTTATCATTTAACCAACCATCTTTATCCATCTAATCAATCATATAGAATAGGCCAATAATTTGGTAGACCTTCAATTGGTATCAAGAGCCAAGGTTTGATTGGTTTATTCTTGCTTTTATTTCTTTTTGATTTTGGTGGGTTTTGATTTAATCAAGCTTTTATATTAAAAAGTTTGTATTTTTTATATATAAAGTTTGTGTTTTTTATGTTTCAGATCATAAAAAGTTTGTATTTTTCATAAAAAATTTGTGTTTTTATAAAAAGTTATGTTTTTTTTATTGTTTTTAATCACAAATTTAATCACAAATTTCTATAAAAAGTTTGATTTACTTATTTTATATATAAAAATCACAAATTTTTTGGTTAATCATCAATTTCTATAAAAAGTTTGTATTTTTTTCGTTTTTTTTTAATCTATCAATTTTATCAATTTCTAAATTTTTATCAATTTTATCAATTTTTTTATTTTATTTTAAAGTTTGTATTTTTTTATTTTATTTTTATTTTTATTTTTATCAGTTTTATAAATTTCTCGTTTCTGTCAAGTTTTTGTCCAACTGTTTTTACTGGGTTTTCTATAATCTGTTTTTTTATATATAACCATTTTTATTTTTTTTATATAATAAGTTTTTTTATATAACCTTTTTTTATCAGTCTTTTCGTTTATCAGTTTTATCACTTTTTTTTGGGTTGGTCAACTGTCAAACTGTCCAAAGTCATAACTGTCCAAAATTTGTCCCAACAAAACTGATCCTAAAGTTCCGAATCAAACCCAAAAGTTCCGAATCAAACTCAAAAGTTCCGTATCAAACTCAAAAGTTCCGTATCAAACCCAAAAGTTCCGGGTGAAGAAAATTTTCGGGTGCTCAAAAGTTCCGAACGAACAAGTTCCGAACGAACAAGTTCCGAACGAACAAGTTCCGAACGAACAAGTTCCGAACGAACAAGTTCCGAACGAACAAGTTCCGAACGAACATGTTCCGAACGAACAAGTTCCAAACGAACATGTTCCGAACGAACCTGTTCCGAACGAAGCATGTTTATTCAAACATAACGGGACTTTTACCACAAATCAAAATCAAAAGTCTCCCACCCTCGAAACCTTTCACACTCGACCGTCCCAATCTTTTCTAAAATTCCAAATCAATTTCACTCGACCTAACCACCACCCTCGTTCAAACAAATATCAACAATAACTTACACTTTTGATTCTCGCCTACTCTCAAACCGACACACATAATCACGTTTCAAGACTCGAACCCACACATCAAACACAACTTCTCTCGGACATACTTACTCTCGGACCAACAACTGACTCTCGACCCTAGACTTGCACCAAACCAAACAAGACTCATACAACACCCTCGACTCACTCTCTTTCATCTTTATTTTTTTTTCTTTCTTTTCTCTGACTCAAAAACACGAGAGCTCTCGACTCCCTCACCAAAACTCAAACACTGACAAAACAAACACAAACACACTCAGGACCTCACAGACCTCTCGACCATCAAAACCCTCTCTCACGACTCGACTTCAATCGAACTAACACAAAGACTCGATCTTTCATCAAAAACGCGACTCACACTAAAACTCTTAAGATCTCAGTCAAACATAACTATCCTTGATTCAGACTCGATACACGACAGCAAGACTCGACAGATGAGAGAAAGAATTTGATTAGACAAGAAAATACCCACCTGAGACCACATTTACAGATCTTGAAGATTTTCCTTGATCATACCAGAGCAAATCAAAGAGACGGCGGGATTGATTGAGTGGAGGAGTGGGGATAAGGATTTGATTCGGATGTAATAAGTTTTGGGTTTGATAAGTGACTTAAGATTGGTCAAAGGTGATTGGTTTTTCAGGCTGTGAGATTAGGTCGGAGGAACCAAGAGAGAGAGATCAAAGAGTAAGAAAGAAGACGAGGTTTATTTGTGTTTGTGAGTTGTGAGAGAGAGAGAGAATAGTATGGGGTATTTAAACTTGGGCGGATAAAACGAGGGAGTGGGGAAGGATTTTTTTATTTGGGCGGAGGTTACAAAGAAAACGCAACGCGGGATTGGGTGACACGTTTTAAAGAAAGCAACAAAATTAGGTAGGGATTGGGTTTTAAAATCGGTGGAACTTATTTCTATTTTAATTTAGTTTTCTTTAAAAACAATTATATCAGATTTTATTTTATTTTTTGAACTCAAAGTAGTTTAACAATTATTTTAGATTTTTTTTCTATATTTTCATATATCAATTTTTTATTTTATTTTAATATCAAATTATTTAGTTGATATTTTTTCTATTTTTTACTTTTAAATATCAAAATTTTCTTTTTTAAATTAAGTTAATTTTTTATATTAATTTTTGGCAAATCGTGTTGAGGCGGGTATTTTCAAAGTTAACGTGGAAAAATATTTGTCGGGATAAACGTTATTGTGGCCGGATTTCAAGAAAAACGTGACGAGTCAAAGTGACGAGCTTCATTTATATCATCCATCGAGGAATTTTAAGTATTATTTACGGGTCTTTCGTTTTTTCACGAACTCTAAAATCCCGACAACAACAACATCCTCGTCATTCTTAATCGATCTTTAATGGATTCGTTCGATTCGACATGTCAAAAGGGAGAGTTGTATTTAATGCAAAACGAAGTTAGGAAAAGTGGCATCACTTCATTTCAAATGCTTCAGTCTCATCTGGTCACTCTTTCGAGGATTCAAGGAGGGAGCGAATTTGTGACAATCTTTGGTCAAGATCGTCGTATATTCATCGACTCAATGTTCACCACTTTGACCCAACTCGCCGAGCAACTCAACCGTGACAACTTTAATCACTCTGCATCGTCATTTGCTTATAAGGCTCTTGTGACACAACTCACGCCTTTCCTCCAATTCAATATCATCAAGTCTGAAAGTTCAGTGATTTGCCAATCGTTTCTTCGAGATACACATACCGAGCTTCGAGTTTTCCGTGATACAATTTTGAAACTCATGACATCGGTCTCGTCTTCGATTTATGAAAGATCTCGACTTCAGCAAGGGTATGATAATGGAGTGCAAGACTCTTCGATGCAAGAGGAAACTGGTCATACGGTTGAAAACTTGGAGCCTAGCAATGCCAAGAACGCGGAATCAGGAGGACAACATGATACCAGTGGCACGTCAGGGAATGTTCACGAGATCTCTTTTGATGACACCTTACCCGTTTATGACGAAGAGCCTGCAAACATGGTACAATGTAATGTTGTTTATGATGTATATACTGATGCCATGCCGCATATTGAGCATTCTGAACCTAATTATGACAAACATGGGATGGAAAAGAGTGATAGAAATACCACTTCTGATTCATCCGATGTGAGTCATAATGGGGGAGAAAGTGTTCAAAATGCTAAAAATCATGATAATTGTCTTTTGACTGCTTCATTGACTGCTTCTGATTCTAAGATTAGAGAGCTCGAAACGATTGTTGCTCAACAATCAAAAGATCTTAAGGATGCCAAACTTGAATTTTCTAAGAAAACGGACAAATTTGAAACATACTTTGAAAAACTTGAAAAGTCAAACGTTGTTCTTGAAAGAAAATTGGATCAAACTGTTCTAGATTCTAAAGCTGAAAAGGATAATCTTTTGAAACAAATTCAACTGCTTGAATCTAAGTTGGCATCCCAAGATAACTTGCTAAAAGAGAATGAGACTTTAAAGGCCCAAGTACAGGAAAAGGTTTTTGCTATAGCTGCGTTGAAAAACGAGTTAAGGAAAAATAGAGGACCTAGTGTGGACACTAAGCTTGAAAAACCATCAATCTTGGGGAAACCGCCTACAAATTAGTTCGTCAGACAACCGATCGTCAGACAACCTACTGCATTTAGATCCGAGCGACCACAATCCTCGAGACCGCGGCTTGCCTCCCAAGTTGATTTGGGTCATATTTCTAGAACAGTCACTCCACCAACTAGGCCTAATGTGACTAAATCAGTTTTAGCAAGACCTCATCACATGATTGCTCCTAGTTTCTCTAAGAATAGTTCAATGAACACGTCTAGAACTAGTTCAACTGATGTGCGCCATGATTTTGGTCAAAGGGAAGCTATTCAAAAAACACATGTAAGAGATAGCAATGTCCAACCTAGTCAGATGCCTTCTAGATTACCCAACACTGCTAACCGTAGCATGACGTCTCCTAGGAGCATCGATCAATCATCTAGGAATTACTCGGACATTAAATATGCTACTTGTAAAACATGTAGAAAATGTGTCTTTACGGCAAATCATGACTCCTGTATCAAAAAATTGCTTAATGAGGTGAACTCCCGTGCTAGACTTAAATCCCAGTGGGTTGCTAAAATCAAACCCGTTGGCAAAATGTGGCGCCCCACTGGTAGAACTTTCACTCTTGTAGGAAACGAGTGCCCTTTAACTAGGATAGTCTCTGATTCTACGAAGACTACTAGGGAGGAAATTACAAAGGATGATACATCACTTAAGCCTGAACTTAAGATTTTCTATAAAAGGAAACGTTTGCCAACTAAGACAAGTGAATCATCCCCTCAGGCCACCTCTGACACAAGAAAAGAAAACCGTAAACCCCCACGTGCTTCTAAAATAGATATCTCTAACCCATGCAAAAGTATACAAACTCCTAATGAGAATGCAGGTACCAAAGTTGATGTTCCATAAGAACGAAGCAGTCCAATCATTGTATACCGTTCAACTAAGGATACTCTCAGAGTTTGGTTGCTGAAGAAGCAGATATCAGAGAAACTAGTATCTCAGGGGATTCATGGTTAAAGCTTACACAGGACTTATAGTCACATCACAGACTATAACTCGCTCTTCAAAGAAAGGAAAGTTTATCGCCGATGGTAAACTTATCCTAAAAACGAGAAATTAATTTTTCTCGGGCATGAGCTTATATCAAAAACATTCCAAGTTTTTAAGCTCATGCACAATGGCTCCTCGTTAAATGACAGACGACGACCCGGACTTCAGAGACAGGGAAGTTTATCTACGCAACGATAACTTACCCTCTTAACAAGAAATTAAGTTTTCTTGGACACGAGCTTATCCTAAAACCATTCAAAGGTTTTAAGCTCGTGTATATGGCTTATCGTTAAATATCAGACGATAACCCGTGCATCAAAGAAAGGAAAGTTTATCGTCGATGATAAACTTATCCTTACAATGAGAAATTAATTTTTCTCGGGCATGAGCTAATAATAAAAACATTCGAAGTTTTTAAGCTCATGCACAATGACTTACAATTAAATGTCAGACTGTAACTCGAACTTTAAATAAAGGAAAGATTATCTTTTATGATAACTTATCCTCTTAACGAGAAATTCACCTTTCTCGGTCATGAGCTTGTATTAAAACATTCGAAGTTTTAAGCTCAGAAAGGAAAGTGTATCTTTTAAATAAGAGAACTTTTCCTCGTAACGAGAAAATAACCTTTCTCGGTCATGAGCTTTCCGTTAAAACAGTCAAAGTTTTCAAGCTCATGAACACGACTTCTAAGTAAATGTCAGCTTAGGACTCGTTCTTCAGATAAAAGGAAAGGTTATCGCCGATGGTAACTTATCCTTACAACGGGAAGTTTACAACTTCTCGGACTTGAGCTCGTTTTGTAAGATATTCAACATCTTAAGCTCAAGTAATTGGTTTTCAAAACTTTTAACACAATTTTTCAAGAATTTCTCAAAAGGTTTTTCTAAATCTTTCAAAATTGTGTGTTCAAAAATGTTTTGATAAAACGAGCATGTCTTCTGGAATCGATAATATTTACGAACCTAGAAATGTCATTTAATAATGACACGTGGTTGTAAATAAAGTTCGAGCAGAAGTTTAAAAGATTTAAAACATGCTCCATATGGTTTGCTATTATTTCTGATAGTAACCCGCTTTTCACATTGAAGTCAAGCATTTCACCGGAAAGCTTTGACTCTACAATATGAAGTTATCAACTCCACAATCCGAAGCAACTTACTATTGATATCTACATACTCGACGATGCGACTACTCAAACGGTGACTACAGCTCTTTCAATAGAACACGGGTCAACAATTGAGGGGGAGCAATTGTCCAGCATTCAGAATCCTTGATGCCGAGAGTGCCAAGATCACATATTGGTGTTAAGACAACGATATCAATCATTCACATGGAGTCAAGAGATAACCTCAGAAGTTACGAGGAAGACCAACATTCGTGAACAAGAACCATGTGCTTCTTTCATATGATGTTCTCCATCATTCAGGTCCAACCTCGTAAATTGCTAATATTGTGAATTCATTCTCATATATGATCTTTGCACGTGTTAAATACCTTACACTTGTGTTTAAAAGGTATTTAATTTACGTTTCAAGTACACCCTCATTAATTTGAGGGGGAGCTTGTGTAATTCATGAAGATAATTGGATTTGCATTTTTCTTCCCAAATTTTCTTAAAATGCTATTAAATCAATTGATATTAAAAACATCGATTGGGTTAATATTTTTAATATGGGGGAGAAAATGTGATTTAATATGGGAAATGATTAATCACAAATGGTTTGACTTAGCGTGCTAGCTCATCCCGACATGTGCGAAATGTTTTCGGATATCGTGGCATATGTTAAGGGGGAGCAAAATGGATTTGCACTTCAAAATGGGTTTCATGGTGACATACACTTACCCAAAAACATCTCTATTCACGACGGTGAAGATTGTGGTGACATAAGGATGGTAGGATAGGTTAAAGTCCAATGATTTCTCTAGAACCGGAGGAATCTTCCCAAGGACATTCCATAGCTAGAAATAGTAGTCCTTAGGAAAGATGGAGAAAGATTGTGAACGTAGCTGAATGCCAACCAAGTACTTAAGTTAGCACTGGAACAATCACAAAAAGGTGCTAGTGATGACGTATTGGTAAGCATTGAAGGGGTTGAAGAATGAAAAAGAATTGTAAAGATAAAGGGTGTAAAGAAAGAAGCCCTCCTTACAACCTTAGGCAGAAACCGGGTCAACTCATATGCTATTAAGATCATTGTTTAATGATTCTTAATATTGAAGACATACATCATGGACCCAGTGATGCAATGCACAACCCATCCCAGCTAACTCAGATATCTCTCAAAAGATATTTGTTTTAATCACACGGAGACAACGCATTATCTATTGATTTATTCACTCCGAATAAATTGGTATTGAAAAGGTGGCACTCCTCTCCAGCCTCCAATCACTAAAAATCCAAAATGCACGATCGAGTCTAGAGCCATTTGAGATCATCAAATATCTCATTAGGACACACTTTCATATTTCCTTGCTTCTTCACACACTGTGAAAAGTAAGAAAGATCTTCAGAGTCCTACGCAAAATCTTCATGATCTTGCCTGAACATCCGAGTAATACGAAAGTATTTACAATGAAGATGGAAATCCTTCTTGAGCGAATATCAAAAAGCTCATGGTAGGTGACTTGTGCGGTTCTTTATGAATCAAACTTGTGATAACTGGAAAGCAACAGTGGTTTAATTCTTAAATGAATTTAAACACGTTCCAGGCCTCTACGCATTATCATATGATCTTGCCAGAACACTCAGAGTGACTCTTTATTGATCACAGTGACGAGTGGAAATCCTTCTAGTGTTAACATCAAACAGCACTTGGTAGGTAACTTGCAAGATTCTATATGAATCAAGCTAGTGACAACTGGAAAGCAACGATGGTGCGGTTCTTAATTGAACTTCACTTGTTCCAGGAACATGAATTGACGGCTTCAAATCATGCGGATAATATTATCCAAATGATTCACTCTTTACGTTCGCAGTCAGCTTTGGACGGTCGAGTAAAGAGAACGGGTTTACCCGCGAAATCTTGTCAAGGAGGTTCTTTATTGAAACTACCTGCCACAAGTACGATATTTAATATCGTCCAACGGTCTTCACCGACCGGAGGTAAAATGCTACCGAATTAGAATGAAATTTTCAAGGCCATTTCATCCGTGTATATTATTTGTTGCTAACTGTCTTATGCAGCGTAACAAGAAGGTGGCATTGCGGTGTACAATCCAGAAGAAGTCGTCACCACATGCTTATACTACATACAATTAGTACTTCAACAAATTCAAGAAAGCCTGAAGGTCAAGTCTTCCGCTGTATCAAACCTTGAAGCTTTCAAGAATTTAAAAGTATAAGTATGTGGAACATGAAGTCACGAAGAGGCAAATATCACAAGTGAAGAATGCACAAGGTCAAGGAAAGGAAACATGCTCAAGACTAAAGTCAAAGATCACATCAAGCATATTCACAAGAACAAGATCGAAGACTCAAGCATAGATGCTAGGTTTAAGATTTTGTAAAAAAAAGATGTGACCTCCCTTAGGGGGAGATTGTTGGAAATACGTTTTTCCCAATAAAGTCTCGGTCACATCTTAGTTAGCATAGATCACGAGATATAGAATATTTAGAGCTTTGTAACTTGGAGCGACCTCCCTTAGGGGGAGATTGTTGGAAATACGTTTTTACGTATTTACGAAGGATCGATCGCTCCAACGATATATTAATGTATTAGGCTCGTGATCCAAGTATAGCCCATATAGCCCACATGTAGGGTGGGCTATATATATAACCCCTCCTAGCATGTTAGGAGGGGTAGTTGTTCATTTGACACAATTAATCATTCCAGCTTTATTTTCTCTCTCTAACTTTCTCCCTTCTCTCCTTTGTCTCTCTAATCCCTCATCTCCTTCCTTCATCTTCTTTATATTTATCATTTAATCAACCATCTTTATCCATCTAATCAATCATATAGAATAGGCCAAAAATTCCGTAGACCTTCATCTATCAAGTGAAAATCTGACTATTCCTTAATGAAGTTTATATCGGCGAAAAGTTGCATTCATCAAAAACCCGTGAACATCATGGATAGAGAAAGTAAGTCAACATTAATCCTGATCTTATTCTCGTAGTTATGTTTGACGAAACTCGCGTATTGTAATGAATTACATTTGAGAGAAAAGATCTAATGTGGAGGAAATACCCACATGGCTTTAACTCTATAAGAAGCGAGTAGTAAGATAAAATGATCTTTGAGGACAAAGATCCTGTTTAGGGGTAAATGCTGTGACAATCCGTCAATTTATGGTTGATATTTTATTCTCAAGTGTTATTTAAAAACATTATATTAATGTTATATTATGAACTCACTCATTTATGGGAAGAAATTTGGATTTACGTCTTGAAGTAGCATTGACTACGTCTAAACCGGAGGATTCTACGTTACGTGCTTACGTTTACATACACCGTTTTTGGTGACAGTCCGACATTTCAGGAAATAAATTTATTTGTGAATATTATTTTGGGATTTTAAATTTGTGTTGTTTCATAAACTCACTACTTTACGAGAAGAGATTAGGACTTACGTGAATAACTAACGTCCTTTACGATTAAACCAGAAACCTTAGGATTACGTATTTACGTTTTCGAACTCCATTTTTGATGAGACAATTTTTATTAGATTCGTTTTGTGTCGTTGATTCATAATTTATAAAAACGTTTTTCGTAAAACGACCCGAGGGCACGCAAATCGAGAAAACTAGAATCGAGGAGTACCCGTAAATTAATAGGGATGGGACAAGTTTACACTTGCCCACCCCTATACAAGTGGAATCCAAGAGTACATCACACACTCTTTATGTTTCAAGTTTACCTAAGTAAACAAGGACACTTGTCTTTGTTTCTTTCCAAACCACTTAACCACAAAACAAGCTAACCATAAACCATTTCTCACACATGCAAACCAAGAAACTCTCTCAAGTATTACTCTCTCCCCTTGAACGTCCAACACCACCATTATATCACCATCATCATCAAATTTTGACCATAAACAAAAGATATAATCAATATATGTTGATAACCATACCAAAAGATGAAGATTGGAGGTGATTTTAACATATAAAAAGGAGTTTTCATGGAGGTCTTTGGGCTGATTTTCAAGAAGGAGTTTAGGGCTGATTTGTTGAAGGTGTCTTCATATCCTTGGTAATCTTGAAGGTGGTCTTGATATTTCATAATATTGGTTACCAAAACCAAGCCTTGTTTATCCAAAAACTCAACCTTTTCATCACTAATGGTGGTATAGAGATTGTTTCTTCCTATCCTCTAGTTATTTTGATTATGTAATCTTGTATTTTCTTTATTTATGTATATTTATATGATGATGAATGATGATAAAAATATTATGTGGGGATTTGGTGTTGATAAACATGGGTAAAAAGATGGAAAACCGCATGTAAAATGGTTAAAATCTTGCTAAATATGATGGCTGTATAAAAACAGTAAGTAACCAAATGTTAACCTGATAAAATGGTAAAGTGGAATCAATATACAGTAAGTATTAGGTGTTATACACATGCGAGAGTTGGCCATACAATGGAATCATAAAAATGAGTGGGATATGATCAAAACAAGTTTAGAGTGCAAATCTGCCTACACTATTTTGGACGAATTTATTAAAATATTTAGAGGTTGATTCATCAGTATCTATAAGGAATAAAATGAAGCACATATCATGTAGTTTATGTGATAACAATTTGAGCTCCTATCTCATTATAGAACTCTAGATATGGACATTTTAGTGAACATAAAATTTAGGACTGATTTTGTGAAATTAAAGTTTAATATTATTATATAAGCACTCAAATAAATATAGTATAAAATGTGAATTAAAACCACTAACTTATATATTTCATTTATATAAATATGCATAAGGATAAATAAATGGACATTATATAAAAATGGTAGTTCGATAAGTTTTATAAGTTATAAAAACTATATACTACGTTTTACGTCTTTTCGGCTAAAACCGAAAAAGTAACGTTTTTGTCAAATAAAACTTAGACGGTCGACCCATCTAATGTACACTTTTATAAACTCAAATACTGATATATGAACTTATATAAAAAGTAAAAACCTATAAAACCCGAGCTATATAACATACGGACATTAACGGGCTAAGTTAGCATTATTGGACTATAAACCCGACTAGTTAGTAAAACACTTAAAAACTTACTTATTGGGCTTAACCTATTTGGGCCCAACATGTAAAGTATAATACTGATAATAAAAGTATAATTGGGCTAATATAATATATTGGGCTTGTAATGGGCCCATTGGGCCTCAAAATGTAAACAAGTTGAACTAGTGTAACTAGTCTTGAAAATTACCAACACATAAACACTATAATGAATGAGTAAAAATGTACAATCCCACTTGATCATCATCATATTTACAAAATCATCATATGTATACATAATTGTTATTTTTATAAAGTCATTGGACAAAAGTCTAAGACGAGTATTATTTGTCTAGGTTTCCGTGATTGAAGCACGTACCGTACATCCAATTGCAGATAACCCGCTTTCCCACATCAACATGAGTTCATAGCCTCGCACTCTTTTAAATGTTTTTATGAAATGTTTTATAAACCCGCGAGGGAGATAACATGTTAGTTTTGATAAAATAGGACACCATTTGTCCCGATTGTTTGTTTATTGATTTGGACCCGAATGATTGTATGACCCGATGAATGATCAAATGACCCGATAGATGAAATGAAATGGATTATTAATGTTAGGTTATGTCACTAAAAGTCCCATTGGCATGAATTGTGAACTACCGGGATTTGGTAGACGCTTAGGCATATAATAGTACTATTTGGGGACGATCACCCCAGTTCGCGCCTTGATGGTTGATTCCCGTCGTGCCACATTGATTGGTAAGAGAATTTATGTATGAGAAGATTTACACAAGCGTGATTATTGTGACGACACGCTAATTTAGATGGGCAAATTGAGTTTCAGGCTAGATACCCGTTGTTTGTTGTAGTAAGGTAACAATGTCATGCGGCTTATAATAATCCAATTAACGAAATACTGCTATACGCATTGAACAACGATATATTGCCTGACTAGCAATACAGGGTCTTATTATTAATATTATGTTCGTGTTTTGGTTTTATATAACCATATTCATATAACGGTTTTTATTTAATCTATACAACGTTATAAAACGTATTGTATGATGTTTTTAACGACAATGGTTCGTATAATGATTTTGAAGGCGAAAGCCTATATTATGATTTTGATAAAGATTTGTATAAAATGACTTTGGCCATTTTATGGCCTATTACAAAAATTTGTACAAAATGATTTTTGGTAATAATTCTATACCGATGTTATATTGATGGATTTCATTAAACTCTATGAATTCACTCGGCGTTATCGCTGACCTTTTCTTTTAACATGTTTTGTCTCAGGTACTTGAAGGTAATTCTCGGGAAGACAACAAGAATTCATGGCCCGCACTTAAATAATAATTTCCATTCAAATGCTTTGTAAAACCTGTATGAAATACAATGACTTGGGACCTATGTAAATTTGATATTTATGAATGGAAATGCTTTATTATTAAACGAAGCGATTTTTATGCGTTGTCTATGATGTGAGTAATGTGATATCCCGTAACACCAACGAGTCTTCCGCTGTATTGAATTGTGTAAATTTGGGGGTGTTAGATGGTGAGTTTGCCACTCAATGAAATCATTAAAATGAGCAAGTTATGATCAAAATACTATTGAGGTACAAATATGTATAGTCTCTTTTGGACGAATTATTACATATACTTAGAGGCTGATTGAGTAGTGGCTATAAGAGTTATATGTAGAACATATCATGTAGTTTATGCTGCAAAAATTTGAGGTTCTATATCCTTGTAGAACTTAAGATATGGAAAAAATGGTGGACTTGACTTTAGTAATCAGATTTGTTAATAAACTATATAATATAAAAAGAGCACTCAAGGTAAATTCTATTATAAAACAAGTATATAAAAGCCACTAACTAATAATAACTATTATAAAATGAGTTTGTATACTAAAATAAATAAACATGATATCTTATAAAAGTAAAACTCAAATGTGTTATAAAGCTACAAACTATATATAAGTTTTACGTCTTTTCGGCTAAAACCGAAAGATTAACGTTTTCGCCAAATAAAACTTAGACGGTCGGACCCGTCTAATGTAACATTTTTATAACTCATATACTGATATTTAAACATATTTTGACAAGTAAAAACCGATAAACCCGAGCTTTATAACTTATAGACCATAATGGGCCAAAGTAGCCTTATTGGACTATTAGCCCAACTAGTTTGGCTTAACACTAATCGACTTACTCATGGGCTTAACCCAATTGGGCCAAACATATGAGTATGGGCCTGGTCTTAAAAAGATAAATGGACTAATAAAATGATATTGGACTCTTAATGGCCTTATTGGGACTTAATGTGTAAATGGGCTAAAACTAGTGTAACTAGTATAATAAGCCTAAGTTAACTAATACTAAACAATTAGTAATGTTGTATAAGGAAGTAAAACCCCATATGATCATCATGTTATGACATCATTACATATACATAACAACTTTTATAAAGTTATTGGGCATAGCCTAAGACCGGGTATTATTTGTCTAGGTTTCCCGTGATTGAGTCACGCACCGAACGCTCTAATTGCCGAAACCCGCCTTCCCACACCAATGTGAGTTCATAGCCTCGCACTCTTTTTAATGTTTTATGAAATGTTTATAAACCCGCGAGGGAGATAACATGCTAGTTTTAATAAAAATAGGACACAAGTTGTCCCGATTGTATGTTTATTGATATGGACCCGAATGATTTGATGACCCAATGAATGCAATGAAATGGATTATTATTAGTTAGGTTATGTCACTAAAAGTCCCATTAGCATGAATTATGTGTTAGGACCATTGTAATAGTTAAATGTAATAGGTAGACTAGGAGGTATGTAGTTCCTCCTGGTCCTAGTAGTAGTAGGAGCAAGTCCTGCTCCTGGTCCTAGTCGAAGTCAAACTTTATTATTTACTTAATATTCTGTTAGGATATGCATGAGATATGTTAGGAAAGGATATGCATATCAGTTTTACACGTTTTCTTTAATGCTGTATTAGGGTTTCCTTGAAGTATAAAAGGAACCTTAGGCAGAAGGGTTATGGACACCTTCACCAAACGTAGTTCTAGTCATTATCAATATTAGAAATCCTTAGAAAGGATCAAGTCTTTATAGTTATTCTGTTCTCCTTGATTATATTTATATTCTACATTCATATTGTGTATAGAGTCTCTTTGTGATTTGACTTGTTATTACAGAAGTCATTCACCGGTCCTGACAGGCTGCAAGATCTACATCTAGTAGACCCAACAAGTGGTATCAGAGCCTGGGAGGGTCTCTATACAAGAAGAATCAAGTTTTCTTATTACTGACATTTTTTTTATCATGTCTGCCTCAACTTCTACTCAAACAGGAGAAGACAGCACTCCTAAAATTGTGCAACCTCAGCAGATCCTTGCTACGGTCTCAAACACGAATGGTAAATTCCCTCTTCTGAAAAAGGGTGAATATGAAAACTGGGCAATGAAGATGGAATGGTGGATCACCAATACTGATCAAGATCTTTGGAAGATCATTCTGAATGGGAACAGCAGGAAGCTTACTGGAAGAGACAAGAATGGTAATATTACCCTTCTTGACCCTAAATCTCATGAAGAAATCATAGCTATTCAGAAGGAGGTCAAAGCAAAAACGATTTTGCTTCAATCTCTTCCTGAAGATCACATGGGTGACTTCTACCATTTGGATGATGCCAGAGAGATCTGGAATGGCATAAAAGTAAGGTTTGGTGGCAATGAGGAGTCAAAGAAAATGCGAAGATCCATGCTGAGAGATGAATTCACAGAATTCAAAATCTCAGAAACTGAAGGTCTACATCAAGGGTATGATAGGTTCCAGAAGATATTGAGCCAGTTGAATCAACTTCGATCAAAGCCTGATGATGGTGATATTAATGCAAGGTTTCTTAAAGCCTTACCCTGCTCATGGAATCAGGTGGTGATCTCTCTCAAAGCCAAAGGTGGGCTTGACTATCTCAATTTTGATGATCTGTTTCATAGGCTCAGAACTTTCGAACCTCATGTGAGAGGATTTTCGAGTGACTCTTTTCCCACTCCTGCTAACTCCGCCTTTGTGAGTTCTATGACATCCAGTCCCATGTCATATGCAAGTAGCCCAAGCAATACTGTGTCCTCTCAGCACACTCTTCAGCATACTTCTGCTCCTGATCCTACTGCCAAGACTGGTAGTATGGTAGAAGCCGTTCTTCATTCTTTTGTGGCTGATGTTAATGCTGAACAACAACTTGCTTTTGATGACTTCAAACAGGTCGATAAGCTTGACCTGGATGAAATGGACCTTAAATGGCAGATGGCCATGCTCACTCTTAGGGTTCACAAGTTTGAGAAGAAAGCTGGACGGAAATTTAATTACAACCCTCGGGAGCCAGCAAGATTCGACAGAAGCAAGGTTCGATGCTATAACTGCCAGCAACAAGGTCACTTTGCAAGGGAGTTCCCTAACAAGAATGATCAGGAGAAGAGCAGGTACTCAGCTTTCAAGGTTCAGGAGATAAAAGATGACAAGAAGGCATTGGTATCTGTTGACTCTATGGTCAACTGGAATGATCATCAGGCTTCTACTCTGGAATCAGTTGAGTCCTCGACTGACGTGTTTGCAATGATTGCTGGGAATCTCTCTGATGCAGAAGAAGCAAACGAGTTTGCTCTTATGGGCATCTCACCTCAGGTACAACATTGTCCTCTTGGTTGTCATGATAAATACTCAGAATTGTTGTCCCAATTTAATGAAGTAAATGATCAAAATGATAAGTATTTTTTAGAGGTTCAAGCCTATAAGGCTTCATTAAACACATTGGAACAACAAAAGAGGTGGTTACAAGATACTCAACGTGCGTATGAGGATAAAATCAGGATACTAAGCATCAATTTAGAAAACACGACAAATATGCTTAAATATACAAAAACAGTAAGAGATGCTAGTATCAAAGAAAAAGAGGAGATGCAAGGAAAATTAGATGCTACAATGCTAAGATTTGAAAAATGGCAAAAGGCACCTAAAAATCTTTCGAAATTAATTTATAGTAGCATGTCTGGTCGAACTAAAAGAGGCTTAGGATTTGAAAAATATATTGATTCAGAAGATGTATTTGATTTATCTTTTTCAAGTGTCTTTGATGCCAACAAAGAGGATGAGGGAAAACCTAGTTACAATAGGTTTAAACCAGCAGCAGAAATGCATGCTGTCCCTCCTCCTCTTACTGGAACTTTTATGCCCACTTCATGGCATAATGACTTGGATGGATCACAGATGCATGAGTCTCCAACAAGTTCTACTAATATTAATGACTTTGTCTCATGTACTTTCAGTGACAAAGCCAGTGACTCTGCATCTAGTGGTTCAAGTGAAGAGTCAAGACCTACAAGTTCCAAGTTGAATGTACATGCTACTACTGGTGCTAGGAAGTGTGAAGAAAGAGTTGCTGTTATGTCAAGTGTGTCTGGACCTAGTTTATTGAGTCCTAGGAAGAATGTTTCTCCTAGAATTGTGTGTAATAAAGTAGGCAGTATGAAACAATCTCATTCTAATAAAAGGTCTTTCAAAACATGTTTTGTTTGTGGCAGTGCCTTTCATTTAATTAAAGATTGTGATTATTATGACATACATGCTTTTGTTAATCATGCTTCGTCTGCTCCTGGTCCACCAGGAGATGCCCCATATGCTACTAGAAGACTTAATCCTAGTGCTCAATCGTTTTCTTCTTCTAGAAGGACCTCTCCTTTAGCTTCTGATCATTGGAGAAATATTGGATTTCAAACCACCAGTATTTACTTTCACAATTTTAATCCAGTTTATCCACATAATATGGACCACACGTATCTTGGTTTGGGAAATTTGGGCACTGCTGTTAAGCCCTCAGCAGGTTGTTCTTGGTCAAATAATAATACCCATATGATGCATTGGCAACCAAGGAACAACGGTGGATCTCATCTATCTTCTTGGCACTCTTCTAAAGATCCACAAGGCAGGCTTAAACCTGAAAAGGTTTGGGTCCCCTTAAGACACTAACCTTTGCATTGTTATTATCTTGTTGTTGTATGTTACTCCATACCAGGATCCTAGTCTAGGCATTGTTGATAGTGGTTGCTCCAGGAGCATGACTGGCAATAAAAGTCTTCTCTCTAACTTTGTACCATTTCATGGAGGCAAGGTCTATTCTGGTGGGGGTGAAGGCAGAATCACTGGCAAAGGAACAATTAAGACGCCAAATCTAAATTTTGAGCAGGTCTACTACGTGGAAGCACCTCAGCATTTCAACTTGATATCTGTCTCTCAGATTTGTGACAAGAAGCAGTTTGTTCTCTTCACCGATACTGATGCACTTGTGCTCTCCAAAGACTTTCAGCTTCCGGATGACTCACAAGTTCTCCTCAGAATCCCTAGAAGACACAATCTCTATAGTATCAAGTTGAATGAAGTCAATCCTACTGGTCAGCTAGCATGTCTAGTTGCTAAGGCCTCAGAAGATGAAGCCACTCAATGGCATAGAAGGATGGGGCATGTGAATTTCAAGACCATTCACAAACTTGCTAATCTGAACCTGGTCTCTGGTTTACCTCCCAAGTCGTTTAGAAATGATATCAATTGTGTTGCCTGCAGCAAAGGCAAACAACACAAAGCATCCTTCAAGGCCATTACTGCTCTTAGTCTTATTACTGAACCATTGCAGCTACTACACATGGATTTATTTGGTCCTACTTCCATTAGAAGCATTAACCACAAGCAATTCTGTCTGGTGGTAACTGATGGTTATAGCAGGTTTTCGTGGGTGTTCTTCATGGCTGCCAAGAGTAAGACCTACTCAATCCTTAGAGATTTTCTTACCCTAATTGAGAACCAGTTGACCAAGAAGGTTAAAGGTATTCGTTGCGACAATGGAACCGAGTTCAAGAATAAAGACCTCATCGCACTTTGTAATGCTAAGGGCATCAAAAGAGATTATAGTGCAGCAAGGACTCCTCAACAGAATGGCGTGGCAGAACGAAAGAATAGGACACTAATAGAAGCAGCAAGAACTATGCTTGCCGATTCCAAGCTTCCAACCATGTTCTGGACAGAAGTTGTTAATACTGCAAGTTACGTTTTGAATAGGGTTTCTATTACCAATCCTCACAAGAAGACTCCTTATGAGCTTCTAACAGGCAAAGTGCCAAATATTGCTCATTTGAAGCCTTTTGGGTGTCCAGTCACTATTCTGAATACTAGTGATTATTTGGGGAAGTTTGATGGCAAGGCAGATGAAGGATACATTTTGGGATATTCAGCTAATTCACGGGCTTATTGTGTCTACAATCTCCAAGCCAAGCGGATCATTGAAACTATAAATCTCAGGTATTTTGAAGAGAAGTCAAACATCCAAGGCAAGGGTCCTGAATGGTATTTTGATCTTGACTATCTTAGTGATTCGTTAGGATATTTTCGTTTCAAAACTAACCATGATGCAGGACCACAAGTGTTTGCAACTTCTAGTACTGGTGTTCCTTCTAATCTTTCTGATTCAGATGATGAGGATGACATTTTTGTGGTTCCATCCTACTCCACCACCGTCTCTCCTACTCCTCCTAGTGATGTAACTCCATTGGATGTACCAGATTCCCAAGTAGCTCTTGACACTCTACTGAAACAACAACAAGAGGCTACTACAGCAGCTGATCAAGGTGGTTTTGAGTTTCCCTTGGATGATCCTACTAACAAAGCTGCTCCTGGTACTCTAGCGTCTGCTCCAAGTGCTAGCTTATCACCTACTGTTACTCCGGCTAGTGAGTCTGCTTCCAATACTCGTTTCTCCAGTCCTTCTGATTTGAGGAACCCTCAAAAGAAGGCTTCTACCAAGCTGGATGATATTCATCAACAACCGGTAGATGGGATTTTCAACACTGCTTCATATGATGCTGACTTTGTTGGTGATCTCAATAACTTGGCACCAGAAGTGGAGGTTTCTTCCAATCCAGTCTTGCAATCACACAAGGATCATCCTCCCACTCAAATTATTGGAGATCCTGGTTCTACTATTAAGACACGCAGAATACAGAAGAAGGCCTCGTCTGATCATCATGCTCTTGTGAGCTATATTGAAGATCAAAAGCGTAATAATCATACGGACTTTCAACACTGTTTGTTTGCTTGTTTTCTTTCTCAGGTGGAACCTCGGTCCGTTTCTCATGCACTTGAGGATCAAAGTTGGGTGGAGGCTATGCAGGAGGAAATGCAGCAATTCTTGTTTCAGAATGTTTGGGTTCTGGTTGACTTACCAGATGGAAAGTCAGCAATCAATACCAAATGGATTCTCAAGAACAAGAAGGATGCACGGGGAATTGTCGTGAGGAATAAAGCTAGGCTTGTCGCACAAGGCCACACTCAAGTTGAGGGCATTGACTACACTGAAGTTTTTGCTCCGGTTGCAAGGATAGAGGCCATTCGTCTGTTTTTGGCTTTTGCTTCTTATGTGGGCTTTACGGTGTTTCAAATGGATGTCAATAGTGCATTTCTCTATGGCAAAATTGACGAGGAGGTGTATGTAACTCAACCTAAGGGCTTTGTAGATCCACTTCATCCCAAGAAAGTTTACAAGGTGGTCAAGGCTCTTTATGGATTACATCAGGCTCCTAGAGCTTGGTATGAGCGTCTTTCCACTTTCTTGTTAAAGAATGGCTATAGAAGGGGTACTATTGACAAAATACTATTTCTTCGGAGGAATACCAAGGACATTATCCTTGTTCAGGTTTATGTGAACGACATTATCTTTGGTTCTACTAGGAAGGAATGGTGTGATGACTTTGAACACTTGATGAAAGGCGAATTTCAGATGAGTGCGATAGGAGAACTTTCTTTCTTCCTTGGTCTTCAGGTCAAGCAACAATCGGATGGCATTTTCATCAGTCACGATAAATATGTTCATGAGATTCTTTAGAAGTTTGACATGGATCCTCTTAGACCAGCAGCGACTCCTTATGAAGTTGCTAAAATCAAACTTAAGAATGAGCCAGACCCCCCGGTCAATGTTCACATGTACAGGTCTATGATTGGCTCCCTCATGTATTTGACTGCATCACGTCCGGATATCATGTTTGCAGTATGTGCTTGTTCTCGACACCAGGTGACTCCAACGGTTTCGAACTTAAATGCAGTGAAGAAGATTTTCAAGTATATCAAGGCTCAACCTAAACTGGGCCTATGGTATCCTAGAAAATCACCTTTTGTTCTAGAAGCCTATAGCGATAGTGACTATGCAGGTGCTAATAATGACAGGAAGTCTACTACTGGTGGTTGTCAATTTTTGGGTCGTCGACTTATTTCATGGCAATGCAAGAAACAGACAATCGTAGCTACTTCTTCAACAGAAGCTGAATACGTTGCTGCTGCTAGTTGTTGTGGACAGGTTTTGTGGATCCAAAATCCGATGTTGGATTATGGCTTCAATTTTATGAACACCAAAATTTTTATTGACAATCAAAGCACTATTTGCATTGTGAAGAATCCTGTTTTTCATCAGCGAACGAAGCATATTGAAATTCGGCATCATTTTATACGGGATGCCAATGAGAAGAAGCTAATTCAGGTTCTTAAGGTTCATACGGATGATAATGTTGTTGATTTGCTGACTAAAGCATTTGATGGTCCTCGGTTTAACCACTTGGTGGTTCACATTGGGATGGTCAATCCTTGAGGTCTAGGATTGAGGGGAGGCTAAGCCTAAGGGGAGGCTTTGTGTACATATTCTTAGGACAAACTAACGTATTGATAGAGTTTAACAACTTATTATATTGTTTCTGGTAGTGTGTGGTACTTTTGGTGGAGGATTTAGCTCACTTCTGGTGGATATGGGCTTACATGACTAGCTTCTGGTCCTCATTGGTTAGCTTCTAATCATAATTGGTGGCTTCTAGTGGTTCAAAATCCTTCCTTGACAAGTGGTTATTGGCTCCTGGTACTGGTCTGGGACATTGTTCATTCCTTTTGTCCTTTGTTGACCACGTTTTGCTCCTGGTCTGACCATTGTGTGTTTTGACTTTTGGTCAACGCTCCCAATCCTGGTATTCACATTTTTAATTAAGTATGGTAAATTGGGAGTTGGTAATTATGTTATAAAGGGCAAGTGGTTACTATGCAATTATGTCTAAATTTGAAAGGGCAACCCCCCATTAATAGGGGTCAATGAACAGTTACTATTTTCCTTTTTAATGGTCAATTTAACCTCTTGACTCACTCATTCCAATCAACACACACACAAAACCGCTCCTACTATCTCAACCCTAACCACAATCCTTCTTCCATCAATTGATCAAGATCCATGGCTGCTCTTGCTTACCAACCTGCTCACAACCGAGTTGCTTATCTGGGTGATGGTCCACATCGTGAAAATTTTGCTGACATTCTGGATTTCATTGAAGCTTCCAACCTAAGGTTTACGTTTACTGTATGTCCCACTATTTATGATAGTGTTATTCGTCAATTTTGGGCGTCTGCTCGACTTGTGACTGTGGCTGGTCGACCACGTGCACTCCATGCTACCATAGATGGACGTGCATATGTGGTGACTGAGGCTTCTATTCGCTCTTCTCTTCATCTTCAGGATGAGGGTGGTGTTGAGTCCATCCCCAATTCGGAGGTATTGGAGGGGATGGCTGCTTTAGGATACGAACATGGGGGGAAGTTTAACTTCCAGAAAAATAGGTTTTCCCCCCAATGGAAGCTTCTGGTGCACTTTCTTATTCATTGTATGAGTCCCAAGTCTGGGAATTGGGATGCTTTCCCTACTCCCTTGGCTACTGGTCTTATTTGCTTAGCCCAGGGTAGAGTTTTTAACTTTTCTCATTATCTTTTTGAGGGGATGGTTAGTAATCTATCTAATGCTGGTTCTAGAAAGAAGTTTCTTATGTATCCTAGGTTTCTTCAGCAAATACTGGTTTGCATTCCTCGTGATAGGACTGAACATGTACCGTCTAAACTTAATGCAAAAGTGTATTACAATATGGTCCATGGGTTTACCGGGGAGTGGAGGCCCCTGACTGAGGCCATGTTGGGACTGGCTCAGGGTCCTATGGGTGAGGAGGAGGAGGCTCCCGAGTTTGTTGTGATTGATGATGACCCTATGGAGGAGGAGGCTCCTACTGGTGGTCCTTCTCATGTGGTTGAGGAGGAACTGGTTGAGGAGGTGGTGGTTGAAAAACCATCCCCCTCCAAGGCTGGTCCTTCTTCAGTACCACAAAAGTCTCCATTTGTGGAGACACCACCTCCTAGTCCTGCTCCACACTCGGCTGATAAACCTTTTGGTACTAGTACTCCACAGGTTGATCCATATGTTGCTTCGGGCTCCAATGACGCTTTCCCTGACCCAAGTTCTCTTGGTGGGCAGGCGGAGGAGCCTACTACACTTATGTCTTTACTTGATCTTATGCGCAGGTATCATGAGAGGATGGTTTCATTGGAAGCTGATTTGAACCAACACAGGAAACTTACTCGGGAGTTTGTTCTTCCTTTGGCTGATCGCATCAAAGCTTTGGAAACTCAGCAACGACGCCGAAAGAAGCATGTGATCCATTCAGATTCTGATGAAGAGGGTACGGAGCATGTTGAGGATGGTTTGACATTATTGGCAAAGGTTGCCTTTGTTGATAAAGTGTATGATGATTTGCCGGTTCCTCCGACATCCTCCAGTGTTCCTTCTCCTGGTGCTATTCCCACTCCTATGGATGGTGATTCTGGTCCTGTTGCTGGTTCCAATGCTGGTCCCTCCCATGATTCGAAGGGCAAGGCCCCAATGATTGATGCTCCATCACCATCTCGCAAGCGTACCCGTCGACAGCTTGAAGAGGAAAGGCTAGGTGAGGAGGCTGCTCGTCGGATCCAAGCTGAGATTGATGAGGCTGAAAGGGCTGCAGAAGAGGAGCTTCGACAGCGGAGGCGTGAACAAGTTCAGCACGATGCAATGCATTGGAGTGATAGTGAGTGGATGCAGGTGTTGACTATTCTCACCAGGGATTATGCTCAGTTTACAGATCTTTTGGGTGACGATGTTGTTGAGAACAATTGTATTCCAAGAGCCATGGTATTGATGCGCAAGCACCAGTTGGCGCTTGCAGCAAAGCTTAGGGAACAGAGAAAGAACAGACCTTTATCTAGGACTGAGGAGCGCAAGCAGATGCAGCGCTATGTGAAATATCAGTCTGCTGCTCATTTTAATGCTCCTTGGAAGTGGGACAGGGTTTGGGCTTTAACTTTTGATGAGCTCAAGGAACTTTATGAGCGTATGGTTAAGCGACAGAGTCAACCAATTCCGGAAAGATTTATTTACCATCCTCGTGGTGTGACCTCTTCTTCGCCTGCTGCTTCTACTGTTCCTTCCTCTGCTCCTACTCCTGGTTCTGCTGCTAGTCCTTCGGGTTTTGTTGCTACTTATGTTGGTACTTCTACTACTCCATTGGTTGCTCCTTTGGTTTCTTCTACTGGTCCTGCTACCACCACCACTCATGCTTCTACCATCCCACCTGTTACCATCACCACCACACATGTTGCCACCACCACATATGCTACCACAACAACTACAACTGCTACACCTGATGTGCCATCTTCCTCACAACCGGTTCCTGGAACTCAACCGATTCCTACTTCTGATGCAGCTCCTACTGCTCCTTTGGGTGGGCAAACTCATGAGTCTTCTTCTCCTACTCCCACTGCTGCTGCTGAGGTTACGGTAAAGGTTGAACCCACACCTAGTGATCCCACACCTAGACGTTCGCTTCGCCAGAAACAAGCTCGTCGTGTTCGCCGTGGTAAGGCAGTCCCTTATGAGAAGCGTGATCCTGAGAATTTGATTGATGCAGCTTCTGACAGCGATTCTGACTTGCCGTTAGGGAATGGGAACATTACTGGTTACACGGTTGAGCGTTCTACAACTCTTCCTGGTGTGGTATCCCATAGAATTACTTTGAGTGATGGGTCTGTGCGTTTGGCTTCGGGTTTGCAGGGTGTGTTATCGTGGGCTGATCGTATGGATCTTATGGCCTTATATGGATTAGTGGATTCTAGCATGCCTTTTTACCCCATGGCTGTGTCTTCATGGCCTGGTCTGCGTATCTGGGCTGATCTTAAGCTGATGTTAGATGCACCTCCTCATGCTCCTGTTTCGGGCATATGGAAGGATCAAATGCAATGGGTGATTCAGCGCTGGAAGTTATATGCAGGATGTGGTGTGCATATGTTGGAACTAGAATCTGGTCATATGGTTTTTATGCTGACAGATGTGGAGTATCCTTTGACAATTTCTTCGATGGAGGCGATGTTGGCCAGTCACTTACAAATTTCAAATGCTCCATCAGGAAATGAGTCCTCTATGGCTACGGCGTTGGTGGAAGGTATTCAGGCGCGTTTGATAGCAGATAAGAAGGCTGCTTCTGGTTTGTGATGTGATTGGGTTGTAAGTGTTTATATTTTGTATTTTTGTTTATTTGTTCTTATTTTCATTCTTTTCACCAATTTGTACAGTGATTGGTTAATTTCATTCTTTATAGTTAAAAAAAATATATAAATAAACATTAGAAATTAGACTAACTTTAACCAATTTATAAAAAAACAAAGAAAAATATATACTTTTTATATAATATCTGCTTATACTTTTAACACATCTTGGATTTTATACTTGTGAATATGATACCCTTGGCTGCTTCACATTGTGGGTTCTGGTTACTGATTTGTGCTTGTACTGGTACTTGGTTTCACTTGGTGTTGGACTTTGGTCCACACAACAAATGGTTCTCAACTTACCATGTCTAATCGACAAGAAAAGGTTGATTCACCTTGAGGGTAAGGCTCCTGGTGCGATTCTCAAATCCGTTGATGGTTGCCAGGTTACCCAATACTGGATGGTTTTCACTTGCCATAGTCTTGGACTAAAAAGTGGCTAATCCAAGGGGGTACGGCTCTTGGTAAAGATCTTATCAAATCCGTTGATAGCTGTAATAGCTTGCTTAAAGCTATAGGGTTTTCAACTCACCGATGCTTCATTGCTAAGAGTTGGCGAGTCCAGAGGGGTACGGCTTCTGGTAAAGACGTATCAAATCCATTGACGGCTGTGATGGTTTGCCTAAAATCATCAGGGTACTCCCACTCACCATTGATTCACGTTCTAAGAGTTGGGCTGGGTTCTAGTCTCCCAGGGTGATGCTTATTCCACCAGAAAGACTGGCTAGCCCAAGAGCGAGCAGCTACTTGGTAAAGGCTCATCAAATCTGCTCATGTTGCTGAAAAGATTCAACACGATGCTGATTTGTTCCACGCTTTGGAGAAGCTTCTAGTGTTTCATGTTGCGGCGGTTACTCTGATTCTTATCTTTCTGATGCTGCTATTAGTTTTGCTGATTCAATCCTTGGGCTTTATTCGCATGTTTTCCAAGAAACTTGAACTCAACAGGTCAAATTCAAGTTTAGGGGAGGATTGTTAGAACCATTGTAATAGTTAAATGTAATAGGTAGACTAGGAGGTATGTAGTTCCTCCTGGTCCTAGTAGTAGTAGGAGCAAGTCCTGCTCCTGGTCCTAGTCGAAGTCAAACTTTATTATTTACTTAATATTCTGTTAGGATATGCATGAGATATGTTAGGAAAGGATATGCATATCAGTTTTACACGTTTTCTTTAATGATGTATTAGGGTTTCCTTGAAGTATAAAAGGAACCTTAGGCAGAAGGGTTATGGACACCTTCACCAAACGTAGTTCTAGTCATTATCCATATTAGAAATCCTTAGAAAGGATCAAGTCTTTATAGTTATTCTGTTCTCCTTGATTATATTTATATTCTACATTCATATTGTGTATAGAGTCTCTTTGTGATTTGACTTGTGATTACAGAAATCATTCACCGGTCCTGACAGGCTGCAAGATCTACATCTATTAGACCCAACATTGTGAACTACCGGGATTTGGTAGACGCTTATGCATATAATAGTACTATTTGGGGAAGATCACCCAAGTTCGCGTCTTGACGGTTGATCCCCGTCGTGCCACATTGATTGGTAAGCGAATTTATGTATGAGAGGATTTATATAGCGTGATTATTGTGACAACACGCTGTTTTAGATGGGCAACGGAATTACAGGTTAGCTACCTAATATGTGTTAAAGAAAGGTAACAATGTCATGCGGCTTATAATAATCCGATAATAAAAATATGATATATGAATTGAATTATAATATATTGCCGGGTTAAGTCTATATATTAGCGATATACTTTCAAAATTTTACACATCTAGGTAACAACTCTGAATATTACCAATATAGTCATTCAAACCGGCAAATTTGTAACAATATAGGTAATATGACTTGTTGGTTTTCCACATAAATAAATAATATTTTTAAATTTCCACGTAGACAATTATTTTTATACTTTTTAAAAAAAAATTTCTTGTTACTTTATATAGTTGTCTTCTACCTTAAAAAATTGAGATGTTATCTTCTTCCAAACATAATATACTGTCATATTGTCAACATATTTACAAACATATCAATATACATCAGATCAAAAGCATTAATTTCAAGAATTCTATAATCTTGAGAAGACCAATTCCTTAAAACCCATATACATTTTAATCAAAACCCAAATCAAATCTTGAAACCCTTCATCACCCCATAGCTACCGTGAATCACTTGTCTATTTGGAAGATTCATTGGAGTTGCGAACGATGAAACCCTTCGTCACTGGATCTGTTGGTGATGATTTTGTAACCACTGGATACCGACAAACCGGAGCTACATCGGTCAACGACGGGTGAAGGGGAGGTCCGGTCTGTGGTGGTTGAATAAAGTAAATTGTGTTCATGAAAGATTTGCTTACTATTTGATGATTTACAATTGAAATAAAGCAAGCTTATGTAGTATGTATATTCGTTGGAGATGATTTAATGTTTGTAAAACGATATCTGATCTCTAGTATGTACTACAGTACTATATATAAAGTGACAATGTTTGACTAAACCGACACATAAGCATAAAGTTGAAAAGAAAAAAATTAAAAGTGACGTGGAAGGTTTTTTACCTGCCGAACCGGTAACAAGTGACAAAATTGCTAATATTGTAATAAATTCGAAAGTTCCTTACTCATATTGGTAAAATAAAAATCTGATTACCTATATCTATAAATTATTAAAAGTATGTTTTTTCAGTAGACTTAACCCTATATTGCCTGACTAGCAATATGGGGTCTTATTACTGATATTATGTTTGTGTTTTGGTTTTACATAACCATTTTCATATAACGGTTTTCACTAAACTCTATACAACGTTATAAAACATATTGTATGATTTTTTTACGACAATGGTTCGTATAACGGTTTTGAAGGCAAAAGCCTATATTACGATTTACGACAATGATTTGTAATAAAACTGTTTTTCGATAATGATTACATACCAGTGTTATATTAATGTTTTTTATTAAACTCTATGAATTCACTCGGTGTTTCGCTGACTTTTAACATGTTTTATCTCAGGTACTTGAAGGTAATTCTCGAGAAGACGACAAGAATTTATTGCCTACACTTAATTAAAAATTTCCATTCAATTGTTTTGTAAATTTGTAAGATATACATTGACCTGAGGACCTATGTAAGTTGATATTTATGAATGGAAAATACTTTATTATTAAACGACACGATTTTTAGGCATTGTCTATGATTTGAGTAATGTGTTGTCCCGTAACACCAACGACTCTTCCGCTGAATTGAAATATGAAAATTAGGGGTGTTACAAAAACAATCGTTTATGTAATTCTATCATATCTTTCTCAATTTTTAAGAAATTATCATTCTCATTTATTAATTCTCGAAAGCTATATTTATCCATTAAGAAGAATTATAGTTCCAGTATGTATTATCATATGTATAGTTAGATGCGGTCCTCACATATCTATCAAAACTAAAGTCTTCATCAAAAATATTATCATCAAATTCATCATTTAAATCTATGTTTTCTAAGTCATCAATTGAATTATCAATTTGCTTTATACCAGGATTATTATTAGAAACATTTGTTTGAGTTTCTTTAAAAAGTAGTATCGAATTATCGACAAAGTTTATGTTTAAAGCCAAAATCGTATCTCAATCAATTTCCATCCCACCCGGTGAAAAAGTTTGAATGGCTCTGATACCATTTGTGTAAGCCGATATATTTTGTCGGTTCAAAATCGTTAAGTCAAATAAAATCCCATTTAAGTAGTTAAATAAGCAATCAAACCCATTTATTGAAATTATATTAATATTCCACATATTTAAATCATTAAATTAACTATGTAAATCATGTACACATAACATATCAAAAGTTTAATATTCATGTAAATCAAATTGGACTAATTGTTAAATAGATGAGACATATCATTTTTTTACGTATATGTATTTTTAAATTAATTAGATTCTAAGATTCTTGAATATTTTATTTGAACTTTCTTTTTAATATAACACTTCTTATAGTAACTAGGAATTATAATACTAGTTGAGATTTCTTTAAAATTACCTTAGAGAAGAGTCCAACACACTTCCGTATTCGTCTCCTTTTTCGACCAGAATATTACCGGGTCACACCACTAGACTTCTTAGCAGAGTATTTCAAATCCAACCCATCATTGAAAGATAGGTGACTTCTTTTGTGGCTCCTTCAATAATATTTAGCTCAGCCTAATTTCGTTTCCTACGTTAGGCGTACGGTAGACTTCTCTTGAACTGGTTGGAAATATTCTTTAGGTAATATTAAAGTAATCACCAACAAGTATAATTCCAAGCTACTATAAGAAATGTGCAGGAATATTAGCTATGCATGTTGGAGAATATTGAAAAGTATTTCATAATTGGAAAAATGTTGCATGGAATCTTGGAATATGACTAAGTTGTAGAGATTTTTATTGATAATAAGCAAAGATACATAGAAAAACAAACGATACCACTATTCTATTACAAAGTCTTATTTATATTACATTCGAAAGATTCTTCACTTCTTTAGGTCTTCACATCTGTCTTTCTTTCTTCGAACGTGTCATCAACCGCTTAATGAAAAATTTACACATATCTTGACTTTTTAGACTATAGGCCACGTATCTTGTGTTTTTTTAATATCCACCACGTATAATGTATCTCCAAACACGTACTCTTGGAATATTCTTTGTAGATATCATTCAATCTCTCAAATATTTTATTAATCACATTAGTTATTTTTAGTGGTTAATTTTTATTATTTAATCATCGGGGATTATGGTTACTTCTTTATTTTCTGAACATGTCGGGCAGATTCCTCCTCCTTGTTCTATATGACTCTGTTGGACAAAGAACTTCATTAGGGCATCTGGACTGGATCTTATAATACCCCTTTATATCATTTTCATTGTTTGTTGTACATATTTTATGGCACCTAAGGGCGATTTCTTCGCTGGAGCAATCATTATTGGGTAAAGCGGGCTTTCTCCTGCATAGGTTCTAAAACCTCTTTTTAATATTGTCTCCATTGATAGGAGAATAACCCTTAATCCGATGGCGCGCCTTGCGCGTATCCCTTCTTCATTAAATCTTTGAAATGGTTTTCTGAATGTATCTATATCTTTTCATGTACCTTACATTTTTGTCAACTGTATGAAATGGTATGCTGGATATCTGTAATTATCTTGAAAATCTAGTCCGGCTGACAAGAATTTCAGTATCAACTGATATTTGTAACTAAAGCTAGTGTTATTTTTATAACGTTCCTTAACTGCATTTTGTAACCAAAACGACATTTTTGATATTTCTGTAAAATTTGGGGTTGTAAGGTAAATCGAGTTATTGCCCCAAACTCGTACCAATACCTGACTTTCATCTGGGTTAGAACCCTGAAAATAATTTATACGAGGATATACTCCATTGAAATCAACAAATCTTATACCTGTTGACAAAAGAATATATAATTCTTTCATTGTTAGGGTTTGTATTTCAATAGGGTTTTGAATAATTGGGTTTTGGACAATTTTTTCAAAAGATGAAGTTTTATCTGATTGGGGTCTAAAGGAATATGTTTCCTTAATCTCAACTGTTTCTTCTTTATCAGAAATTATATCCATCATTTGTTCATCAGAAGAACAGGATGGGATATCAGTTTTGCTTGAACTTCCTTGTACCATGGCCCTTTTTGAAGGCTATTAGACTTATAGTTATTAGCACTTGTTGCTATCATAGCACATTGCCTTTTAAATATATCTTTTATTTGTACTATATTTTCTGGAATAACCCCCACTATATCCATTAATTATGCCATATCTGAAGCAGTATCCTTTATTCTTTGTACAGCTTTATCCATGCGACTAAGCAATATATCAAGATCTTCAATTTTCTTTTTCATATCTGGTCAAGAAATCTGCTAAAATATTTTTTCAGAATTAATATTCTCGATATCAAAAACATATTCAGATAAAAGAGTTTGCCATCTAATTAATCTTTTAAATTTAGGCTTTGAGGGCATGTTATTATTTATGAAAGCTTTTACTTGAGCATTATCTGTCCTTAGCAAAAATCATTTTGGTAGTAAGAAATAATAAAAATTTTGACAACTTCTTACAACTGCTAACAATTCTTTTTCATTTATATGATATCTTGTTTATGTATCTATAAAAGTGCCAGAACAATATCTACAAAGGCTTTCTACAATTTTTTGTTTATCATGATTGTAATCTATCTTCTTAAGTACTCCGCTCCAATTATTTTCTGAAGCGTCAGTTTCCAAAATTATATCATCTTCTTTTGGTAATTGTAATTTAGGTAAATTTTTACAAAGGTCTTTAATTTTTCTTACTTGTCCTTCTAGACTTTTATCAAAACTAAATATCTTATCTTTCTTAAGTAACTTTTGAAATGGTTTTCTTAGCTCTACCAAGTTTTGGATAAAATCTGAAGCATAATTTAATATACCAAGAAAACTTTGTACATGTTTTTTATCAATTAATTTGTCTAGAAAAGACGAGATTTTTTCAACAATGTGGCTTTGGAGTTTTATTCCATTACCGTCTAGTTTCATTCCTAAAAACTCAATTTCTTTTTGAAGCATATTTGTTTTCTTTTCAGACAAGGCTAAACCATTTTTATGCATAAATCAGCAAAAATATCAAGATGTTTTAAATGTGAACCTATATCATTTGATAAGACTAAGATATCATCAATATAGACAAAAATGAAGTCATAATCTTTAAATATAATATCCATCTTTCTTTGAAATATTTGTGGAGCATTTTTAATCCAAAAGGTAAAACTAACCATTCATATTGGCCTTGTGGAGTAGAAAATGCAGTATAAGCTATACCATCAGGATGCATTTTTATTTGCCAAAATCCACTTTTACAGTCAAATTTAGAAAACATCTTTTTGTTTCTAGTCCAATTTATCAAACTTTCTTTATGTGGTAAAAAGAAACCATCAAATACTGTATTTTCATTTAAATTTTTATAATTCATCACCATTAATAAGTGTGAAAACACTTATCCTTTTACCACTTAATTATAATAATAACCAAGCCAAAACGTGTATTTTATGTCATAAATGTCGGAATTATGCGTGGTTTGTGTTTTTGTTGTGATTTAGGACTAAAATGTGAAAAGGGGAGAAAACACGGGCTTTCACGGGCTTTTATCAAAGAAAAAGACAAAAGACGAAGTCAAAAGATCAAGAGTGCAAAAAGAACGGAAGTCCAAGGCCTATTCTAAAGATTTATCGAAGAAAAGACTAAAGATGAAAGTTTAATAAAAGCCGAAGAACTCAAGTCTAAATTAATGAAGAAATTACAAGACGAGTTTAATTAATCCCGAGACAAAGTCGAGAAAGTCGAAGAACTTAAAAAGACGAAAGACGAGAAAGAAAGAAAGAAGGAAGCAACACATGCTTAACCTCCCTAATCATTATAAATACCCTTCATTTCACCACATTTCATTTTGTTAGCTAATTTGACACATTAGTCTTTCCACCTTATTTTCATGTCATTTTAATTAATTGTCATTTTAAATACTTGTTTTGCACTTTAATTCCTTTAATTCCAAGTAAGTCTTTTAATTTTGGGTTGTTTAATCTTTTATCTTTAATCTTTTTATTAATATCCTTCTACCTTTCTTGTTTTAATCTTAATCTTTTTAATCATTTTCGTTTGTTTTGATTTAGTATTCTTAATCTAAACCTTTTTCATCTACTTTTTACATAAAGTTTAAATCTTTTTTAATTTTCGTGGCTTGTTTTTGATGTTTTCATAAGTTTGATCATTAATCTAGGGTTTTTAGTTAGCTTATTGGTGTTTTATTTTTCTTATTGTGCTTAAAAAGTTAAGTTTTTAGTGCTTATTTTCGTACTTTTTCATTTTCCTAGTTTTTAGGAAAAGCTGGTACAAATTCGCAATTGTCATCATCATTGCGGAATCTTCCTTCGTTTGTAATTGCGAAGTCTTTCCCATTTTGAATTGCGAAATCGAATCCTACAACATTGCGGAATCTTCACTTCTGGTCATTGCGAAATCTGTGATTTCGCAAACATTGCGAAATTACATCTTCAAACATTGTGGATTTGTGCTTTCGTCCAACATTGCGGATTTGTTCCCTTTTCATGCATTGCGGATTCGAATTTTCTGGATTGCGGAATCATGCTTATTTGTAATTGCGGAATTTTGTGTTGATTGCGAAATCTTTCCCATTTTAAATTGCGAAATTATTTGAGTTTTTATAATTGCGAAATTAATTAGTTTTTATTTAAATTTGATTTTTTAAATTTATTTTCCCGCAATTTAATTAGCTTTATTTTAATTGTTTCATCTTATTTTCACTTAGGTTTATTTTTACTTGTTTTGTCTCATTTAATTTTCAAATTTACTTTTCGTCAAACCTTAATTTTTCGTCATTTACTTTTCAAGTTTTTATTTTTATGTCATTTAATTAATTTACTTTTAAAAGTTTTTAATATTGCACCATTTACTTTTTAATTAGTTTTAGTTATAATTACCGTCATTTACTTTAATGTTTTGCAATTTAATTATACTACAACGACCAATTTATTTGTTTCCACCAAAAGACGACTGAGTTGCACAATTAAACCAATAGTCAATTCGAATTGAACCGATTTCAACGAACTTTTTAACTGAGTAAAATCCAGTTATTAAATGGCGCCGCTGCCGGCTCTTTTCGTAAAGATTAACGGTTTTCTGTGAGAGACGCGTTACTTTTTGGGATCCGTTCATTCGTGAGCGTTATTCTTCTTGCTCAAAAATTTTCAAAATTCCATAAAAATAAAAAATTGTTAAAAATCCATAAAAATTAAAAAATTTCAAAAATCCAAAAAGATTTTATTTTTATTTTCATAGTGTCCATATATTGTCTATTGCTTTGGTATCTTTTTCTTTTGCTTTTGCAGGTGTATGTGTACTAGATCTTCAACTTATCCAGAGCCCGAGACTCGTGAAGATTTAGCTATGGCAGGTGTGAACAACAACAATAACCCACCGCACCTCAACAATAACAACAACAATGTTCCCCCACCCGACCTTAGAACAATGGAGGAGCTTTGTCAACCCACAATGTATGGACGAGGAGGACCGATTGCGCCGATGCAAATCACGGCTCCAGAGTTTTCGTTGAAGCATCATATGATCCAACAAGTGCAAACTAATCCATTTCGCGGATTGCCGGATGATGATGCCAACAAGCACCTCGACAAATTCATTACTATTACTCAAAGCATGAAGTTGCCCGGTGTTACTATGGATGTCCTTCGCCTACAGCTCTTTCCACATACTTTATCCCACCACGCCGAAAAATGGTTTGATCGTCTCCCGAAGAATTCCATTCATACTTGGGACGACATGACTCAATGATTTTTGTCGCGCTACTTTCCACCATCCATGGTCACGAGCCTTCGAAATCAAATCAGCGGTTTCATGCAAGAACCCGATGAATCTCTCTTTGATGCTTGGGAAAGATATAATGTTTTGATCGATCGATGTCCAAACCACAACATGCTCCTCGTTACGTTGATTGATACTTTCTACAATGGTTTAACTTTTCGTGATCGTGATACTATTAATGCAGCCGCCGGTGGCACATTTATGAAAGGAAGACCAGAGGAGTGTAGAGAGCTTATTGAGAACATGACTACTCATCACAAAAATTGGGATTCATCCGCATCTTCAAGGAATAACCCGAGAATCAATGTTTCTTCTACTTCAGCAAACCCCGATATGACCGAATTCACCCGCATGATGGCCGAAATGAACAAAAATATCTTGCTCATAGCTACGAATCAACAACAACAAGTTAAAGTTGTAGCAATTTATTGTGAGACCTGCGGCGGTCCTCATTCATACACTGATTTTCCTTCTACTCAAGGCAATCCGGAAAACGTGTATGCGGGTTATGGTAACTATTCACCGGAAAATTACCAAGCCCGACCTCAAGGTGATCGGAATTTGCTAAGTTACCGCTCTAACAACTATCTTTCACCCCGTTTTTCTCCTCAAAACCACAACCCTAATAACTACAATAGAAGCACTCAAAACCCACCTCGATCTTCTACTCCATATCACCCACCTGCCCCCCAACCTCCACCCATCAATCACGATGTTGAAACTTTCATGAAAACCCAACGAGAGCTAGATAACAATCTTCAAAGCCAAATCATAACCTTGAAAAGTGATATCACTAAACAAGGAAATGATATTAGAACCGAGCTTCGTCAAGATATGCAAACTTCTATCAGCACTCAGACGAATGATTTGAAGAACATGATGGCTAGTTTCTTTCAAGGTAATCAACCATCTACTTCGGGCTCACTTCTTTCAAATACTGTTACCAACCCGAGAGAGAATGTAAGTGCTATTACTACCCGTAGTGGAACAACTTTAGTAGGACCATCTATCCCACCCCCAGTTACACCATCTACACCTCCTCCACCACCATTTATCCCTACTACTCCCACACCTAGTATTAGTTCACCATTACCGTCTCCGCCTCATCATGAAGAAGTACCCAAGAAGAATCTTCCACCAACCCCACCCACCAACTCTAAACGCTCAACATCTCAACCTTTACCTGCTACACCTATACCTTCCACTTATAAACCCAATATTCCTTATCCATCTTGCTTAGACAAGGCCAAACTGCAAACCAAGGATGACATTCAAGTGTCAAACTATTTAAAAAAAGTTTCTGAAATGACCATTATTTTTAGCCTTGTTGAAGCTCTAGCACAAATGCCTAAATTTGTTAAGATGTTTAAGGAATTGCTTAGCAAGAAGAAGAAGATGGCCGAGTTTGTTAATACTCGATTGAATGAAAATTGTTCTACCGTCCTTCTTAAAGAACTTCCGGAGAAACTTGGAGATCCCGGTCGTTTTGTGTTACCATGTACTTTTCACCAAACCGAAGAATTTACTTCCTTAGCCGATCTCGGGGCAAGTATAAATCTTATGCCTTTAAGTGTTTGGAAAAAGTTATCATTACCCGACCTTACACCAACGAAGATGACTCTTGAGCTTGCAAATCGCACTCTCGCTTACCCTCTTGGTATTGCCGAAGATGTGTTTATTAAAGTGGGCACCTTAACTTTTCTGGTCGACTTTGTTGTTGTTGATTATGAAATGGACCCTCGTATTCCTTTAATACTTGGTCGGCCATTCTTGAGAACCGGAAAAGCTCTAGTCGATGTTGCCGAAGGTGAGTTAATCTTAAGGGTCGGGAATGATGCACAAATGTTTAAAATGGGGAAGATCACAACCAAATCAAATGGAAGAGAATCCGCAAATATGATTAATGTGCTTGATGATTTTGCCATCTACAACAATCCTCTATTCGATTATTGCTATGATAATCCACTGTTCCAAGATGATGTTGATGATTCTCTCTCCAGTTCTGATCCTCCACCAATTTACGATTCTCCACCGATCTTTGATGCTTATGATGACAATTCTAGTTTCGATGGAGATGATTATGATGATTTTACTTCTGAGTATCCAGACATGCCCACTTATGATGATTTTGATGAGGCTGATACTCTCTCGAGTGATTCTTCACATGATGAAGATCCTCCACCAACAACACTTGATCCTACTTTGGATGACTACTCATTTGAGGAAGACTTTGTTACTTTTCTCAATACATACTTCCCTCATGAGAGTGATGCCCCTCCTTTGGACTTTGATGATTATGGTCTTTATCCTTCTATAGATTTGAAGAAACTTCTTTTAAAGGAGAAGACGTCGTAAGACACCAACATCCGCAGCACGTATGTTTTAACACCTCTCTATCCACCTTCTGAGAACGAGGTTGTGCATTTTATTAGCGGATCTTCTTCAAATTCTGCTGAGCCTGAGTGCTATTTTCCCCTAAAGGAAAAGGTTTTCGACCCCGGTATCGAAATTTTTCAGCCATCTCAGTATCCATCTGATGCAATAAAAGGAAAGATTTTTGGAACTGCTGGAGCCATGCTATCACTTCACCATACCTCCCACCACCGTGCTCTATCTTTGCTTAAGGGAACCTTGCCTACTCTTATTTGGCTTGCCTTGTTCGCCTTAAGCTTGTGTTACTTGTTGGACGAAAACCATGTGTTTGATCCCGGCGGATGCTCTTCAAGGTTATTTCCATGCTAATCAAGGTCGAGTCAGGCTCACGACTCGGTGATCAAAAATCAAGCGCTTCTTGGGAGGCAACCCAAGTATCTATCTTTTAGCTATTTCTATCCTAAGTGTAGGGGAGACCCGTTGGTGTTTGCTATTTTCTCTCTTCTCATACTCAGGGATTCACGCTTTTAAAGATCCATTCTTGATGACTTTTGATGACCCGTGATTCCGTGTTCCCGTCTTCCTGGTTCTATCCTAAACTCTTTTCGATTCACTATTTTATATTTTCCAATATTAAAATAGGAATCCCTTTAGTTGTCTTTCCCTTAACAAGATTTAAATAACGTGCACAATGTTCTAAGTGTAGGGGATTTTAATCCCACATGCTTAAACATTAAGGACAATGTTTATATCAAGTGTAGGGGGACTTCTATCGAAGTTAAGTGGACTTTTCCATGAATTTGACCTCATTTTAACCAGAAATTTGATTTTTCGATATTTTTAAAAAATTTTAATCTATTTTGGCCTAGTTGTAGTTTCCTTTATTTTTTTGTTATTTTCTCTTATTTAAAATAAAATGGTTTTAGCAAGTTTAGATATCTTAGATATATTAGGCTCGTCGTGAATATTTTGACTCAACCCGAGTTTACTTATCCAAGTTTACTCTATCTAGTATCCTTAACCATGTAGACCTTAATTGGTTTATTAGGCTAAGTATCCATGAGTCTCATTCTTTGAGATTTTAAATTGTAGAGAACGAGAAATGATAGAGTTGGTTATAAGTTTGGTATTCTTTCATTAACTTATGTGAGTTAATTATGATCTTCTTCTCCCATCGCTTGTAAATAAATAAATGCAATAAGTAAGGTCGTACGGTTTGAAAAGTTACTTAGCTTCTAGCCTAAGATCGTTTAAAAGTTGCTCGGTAATGATTAGAGTTCATAGCCAAGGCATAACTTATTGAAACGGGACGCGAAGATTGGCGAGTCCAAAAAGGCCCTAACAAGGCATGAGGATTCCATTTTGTTGCTAAAGATTCAAGATGATGTGAAAAGCATTATTCCAAAATCAATATGAAGGATCAAGACACACGACGAAAAGAAATTACTCCCATAAAGATCATGGAGAAATCTATCTGAAAAGACCCTAACAAGGTATGAGGATAAATAGATCCAAGTCTGAAAAGGAGGCGAATCGTTGTATATCGAAATCCCAAATAAGGATTGAAGAAATAATGAAGAAGTCGTGGTCAACATTTGAAGAAAATATCTCAACTACCCCAAGTGAAGATATACACTATATATGAAGAGAAGACCATAATTTCAAGATCGTCTTCTCAAGATTTGAAGTATGAAGTAAATGCCAAATATCGGTCCGAGAAAGGTCTCAAATCGTGAAACGAGTTATGCCAAGATATGAACTTTATGAGGTTTCGAAAAGCAGTTTTAAAAGATTTGTCCTTTAGCTAACTATGGATTAGATCGTCCTACTTTATTTTCAGCCTTAATAAACTATCCAAATAAGTCAACAATGCATCCTCGTGATCATTCAAGACATCAATAAAATATAAGAGTTACACATAGGAATAAGGGAGTCTAAGTGATTAATTGAACCGCATGAGTAAGTGTTAGTTGTGCTAACTTGTACTAACAATGATCTCGTTTTTAAGCTTGGCATGGGGAACATTAAACTTGAGGGTGATAAACATTCATGACACCCAAGCCCTAATGTAAGTCTTAGATTTCTATACAAGTTTCTTCCTTCTAGCATTATGCTATTTTCTATCTTTTAAATTTTCCTTATTTTCTATTGTTTAATAAAGGCCAAGGTAGGTTGATTATGATGGAGAATGTAAATCTTGCGTTGTCACTAAGTATTGCATGAGGTCATTGCAATGGTCAAATATAGGGGATTTAATAAGTGTGAAAACACTTATCCTTTTACCACTTAATTATAATAATAACCAAGCCAAAACGTGTATTTTATGTCATTAATGTCGGAATTATGCGTGGTTTGTGTTTTTGTTGTGATTTAGGACTAAAATATGAAAAAGGAAGAAAACACGGGCTTTCACGGGCTTTTATCAAAGAAAATGACAAAAGACGAAGTCAAAAGATCAAGAGTGCAAAAAGAACGGAAGTCCAAGGCCTATTCTGAAGATTTATCGAAGAAAAGTCTAAAGACGGAAGTTTAATAAAAGCCGAAGAACTCAAGTCTAAATTAATGAAGAAATTACAAGACGAGTTTAATTAATCCCGAGACAAAGTCGAGAAAGTCGAAGAACTTAAAAAGACGAAAGATGAGAAAGAAAGAAAGAAGGAAGCAACACGTGCTTAACCTCCCTATCACTATAAATACCCTTCATTTCACCACATTTTATTTTGTTAGCTAATTTGACACATTAGTCTTTCCACTTATTTTCATGTCATTTTAATTAATTGTCATTTTAAATACTTGTTCTGCACTTTAATTCCTTTAATTCCAAGTAAGTCTTTAAATTTTGGGTTGTTTAATCTTTTATCTTTAATCTTTTTATTAATATCCTTCTACCTTTCTTGTTTTAATCTTAATCTTTTTAATCATTTTCATTTGTTTTGATTTAGTATTCTTAATCTAAACCTTTTTCATCAACTTTTTACATAAAGTTTAAATCTTTTTTAATTTTCGTGGCTTGTTTTTGATGTTTTTATAAGTTTGATCATTAATCTAGGCTTTTTAGTTAGCTTATTGGTGTTATATTTTGCTTATTGTGCTTAAAAAGTTAAGTTTTTAGTGCTTATTTTCGTACTTTTTCATTTTCCTAGTTTTTAGGAAAAGCTGGTACAAATTCGCAATTGTCATCATCATTGCGGAATCTTCCTTCGTTTGGAATTGCGAAATCTTTCCCATTTTGCATTGCGAAATCGAATCCTACAACATTGCGGAATCTTCACTTCTGGTCATTGCGAAATTTGTGATTTCGTAAACATTGCGAAATTACATCTTCAAACATTGCGGATTTGTGCTTTCGTCCAACATTGCGGATTTGTTCCCTTTTCATGCATTGCGGATTTGAATTTTCTGGATTGCGGAATCATGCTTATTTTTAATTGCGTAATTTTGTGCTGATTGCGAAATCTTTCCCATTCTAAATTGCAAAATTATTTCAGTTTTTATAATTGTGAACTTAATTAGTTTTTATTTAAATTTGATTTTTTAAATTTATTTTTCCCGCAATTTTATTAGCTTTATTTTAATTGTTTCATCTTATTTTCACTTACATTTATTTTTACTTGTTTTGTCTCTTTTAATTTTCAAATTTACTTTTCGTCAAACCTTAATTTTTCGTCATTTACTTTTCAAGTTTTTAATTTTACGTCATTTAATTAATTTACTTTTAAAAGTTTTTAATATTGCACCATTTACTTTTTAATTAGTTTTAGTTATAATTACCGTCATTTACTTTAACGACCAATTTATTTGTTTCCACCAAAAGACGACTGACTTGCACACTTAAACCAATAGTCAATTCGAATTGAACCGATTTCAACGAAATTTTTAACTGAGTAAAATCCAGTTATTAACCATTCTTGCTTTGCCTCTTGTTATCCCGACATGTTTTCTTACTAAAAAAGCTGGTGAACTATGAGGACTATGGCTAGGTCTTATTAATTTACTATCTAAGAGTTACTTAATTTGTGTCTGGAATTCTTTTTGGTCTTCTAGGTTATACCTTATAGGTTTTACCCGAATTTGTTTATCCTTATCTTTCATTTCTAATTTAGCCATAATTTGTTTTTTATTCCAGAATTTAAAGGATTATCTGCATAGCACTCATTTAATCTTTCTTTTATATCTTCTATATTATTATCAATTTTTCTAAGATTTACTTGATAATCTAAAAGATTTTCTTCTTTTTGATATTTTAATAATAATTTTCCTCTTTCCATAATTGGTCTTCCTTGGTATCCTATGTCATCATGTTTCTCACGTTTTTTAAACCTTATAGGAAAACTTCGTCCATAAGCTCTTCTTATTCTTTTAACAGATATCAAATGATGGCATGGTGTTTTAAATAAAATTTGAAAGGCTAAAATATCAAATACGACTTTGTTAAATCTTTCAAGAAAATTTTGTCCTAATAAGACATCACTACATGTATCATGGAAATAAAATATCGGACCTTTAACTAAATAAGATCCTATCAATAACAAAGGAATTTTTATACCTTTATTTAGTAATAAAACTTCTTTATTAAAACTAATTCCTCTATATGTCTCAAGGTCTTTATGATATTCTTTTGGATAACATTCAGATTTACATACACAGAGGCCAGCATCACTATCTATATAAGCAGCAAAATATTCGGCTTTATAGTCTTTATATGTAACCCCCATAGGGATATAAACACTACTACGACTCGTCATCAAGGAATATGTTACCCCTATATTTTATATAGTCGAACAAGAATGTAATAGGTCATGTTAGTCGTTAATGGTCTTGTATTGTAATAGGTTAGTCGGGTTACTTTAAGCTAATATTGTATAAGTTAGGGGCGTAAGGCCAAGCAAAGCCAAGCCCAGCCCAAGGAAACTAAACCCACGGCCCATATGCCAAGGGTATATAAACCCTCTTTCATGTGTGGAAGAGGGTGTTGGTTACATTACTTTCTCACTCTAGTAATAGTTTTACCAACCAATCTCTCTCTAGTTTCTCTCTCTACTTTTCTTCTCTATCTCTCTCTAAATATCATCTCTAAATATTGTGTTATGGATTAAAGCGGGATTAACATTTAGTATCAAGAGCCTATAATGGATAGGTGATTGAAGTATTGTGGTTATTGCTTCTTGATTCGTGTGATTTTATAACAAATCATCTCGTCTCAAAAATTATTTTTTTGTGTTTTCGAGCTAAAAATCTTCATACAAATTACCTAAAAAGTTATGGTAGGAAGTTGTGTTCTTCTTTTTGGTGATTTTCATGATAAAGTTGGTAGTTTTGGCTTGTTTTGTGGGTAAAATTACAAGGTACGAATTTTTTTTCTTGTCCGTTTTATAAGGGTTTTACTAGTCGGAATACGAGGGTTTTAAGTTATTCCGGATAGTTGTGACTTAGTTTATTCCGGATAGTCTTGCGAAGATTCATTCCGGATTAAGGTTAGAAGGTCTATTCCGGATAAGTAGTGACAAGATTTATTCCGGATAAGAAGCAGTATCCCGGATAAAGACAAAGTCGCATCCCGGATAACACATACAGTTATATTCCGGATAAGCAGCATAACTCGTAGTCCGGATAAGCTACAGTTTTATTCTGGATAACGTTGAAAAACGCATTCCGGATAAGAGAAATACGTATTCCGGATAAGAGACATAATTATTCCGGATAAGAGACATACGCATTCCGGATAAGAAGAAGCAGTCGAATTCCGGATAAGGTCAAATCTTATTCCGGATTAGCAACAGAATATTATTCCGGATTAGCAACAGAAGAATCATATTCCGGATAAGCTTGAGAAGTCATATTCCGGATAAGCTTGAGAAGTCATATTCCGGATAAGCTTAAGAAGTCATATTCCGGATAAGCTTAAGAAGTCATATTCCGGATAAGCTTGAGAAGTCATAGTCCGGATAAGCTTGAGAAGTCATATTCCGAATAAGCTTAAGAAGTCATATTCCGGATAAGCTTAAGAAGTCATATTCCGGATAAGGTAGTCCGAAAAAGGTCAGTTTTTTTATTATTCCAAGTTTTTATTTGAAGTGTTTTTAGACTTAGCCACCCTCTAGACTAGTCCCGGATAAGAGTTTCCAAAAAAAAAAAAAAATTTTGGCGGGAAAACCTTAGTAAAATTTATTTTTTCCTAGACCATTTTTAGGCCATTTAAGCTTCGATTTCAAATTTTGCCGATGCGAAAAAATTTTCGACGAAAAATTCAAATTTTCGGACAAAAATTCAAATTTTTAGGTTTTATTTTTGTCAAAATTTTTCACTTTCTAAATTTTTTTCCCTACTAGTTATTGGCTATTTCTAACTCGAATTCAAAATTTGGCGATTCCAAAATTTTTGGTCTACCGTTATATCGGACTGAGGAATTTATTGTCGGACTGAGAAAAAATCGAATTTTTCGGAAGTTCAACCACAACCAAATCACAACACATCCACTAAGATACATAATCCATGCACATCATATCCCCTTCAAGACATCCGTTCAATGGACATCTTCGCGGATTCAACAACAACAACATCCATGACTGCGATGAATAAAGAGAAGATGTAGAATCCAGAGGTTTAGAAAAATACTGAGACTCCAATCAGTAAACCTTCTAACAAGGATTCTACAACCAAAACCGTTCATGCAATCAAACACAAGATGTCAAAATCAAAGAAAGATGCATGGAACACTTTAAGTTGCTTCAGTCACACCTTCAGGTTCTTTCAAAAGAAGACCTAAAAGGCACTCGTCTTGAAATTGGATTCAAACGGGTATTCATTCTTCTATTTGGCCAAGAGGTTGATACATTCACCAGAACGATGCTACATAATGTGGATCATCTACACCACACACTTTACAGCGATGATCTTCACGAGACTCTATTAATGGAGATCCTTTTAGCTTTCAACATTCTGTTCCAGGAATTCATTGACTCAAGTGGCTTATCCGACAAAGATCGAGAGTTCATAAGTACATAATTTACCAAATATACTCTCGTAGATTCTCAAACGTTCAAAGAGACACTTCAACATTTGATTAATCTAAAGAAGTCAATTGCTGAAAGAATACGCCATCAAAGGCAGTTTGAACGAAGGGTGAATCAAAGACTGATGCAGAAGAAAGATATCAACATCGATACGGGTTAACATTGGATGCTTGTTTGGTTGATACAAAAAGTAGCAAGCCAGAATCAGAAACTCAGCATACCAGCACAAGCTCAGGGAACGATACAGAAGCCACTGTTACAGCTATCGGACCCATATGTGACGCTGAGCCAGTGGCTGAGGTACAATTAGATATTGATTCTAAAATTCACGAGCTCGAAACTTTGTTAGCTCAAAAGACAAAAGATTTTGAGGATGCCAAACTCGATTTTTCAAAGAAAAATGACAAATTTGAAGCTTATTTTGAAAAACTTGAAAAAGAAAATGTTGTTCTTGAACAAAAATGCGATCGTAAGATTCAAGATTTCGACGCGGAAAAGAACATTTTGTGCAACAAATAAATTTGTTAGAATCAAAGTTGGCTTCTCAAAATCCAAGTCCTCCGCCTGCTTCATCTAGTGAAATATCTGTGCAACCTATTGACACTATATAATGTAATGATGCGAATGCTGATAACGACATATTTGATTATATGAACATTAAGTTAGAACAACGTGTTGCTCAATTACTTCTACAAAATGAGCAATTAAAAGCTCAGATTCAAGAAAAAGTTTTTGCACTGACTGTAGTGAAGAATGAATTAAGGAAGTTAAAAGGAAATAGTGTGGATACTAAGTTTGCCAAACAGTCTGTCTTAGGGAAACCTAACTCTCAACCAATCAGACGAGGCTCAGTTGCTAGACAACCGAATGCGTTTAAGTCTGAACGACCTAACACGTCGAACCCGAGGTTTGCCTCCCAAGCTAACACGCGTAGCAATTTGCCAAAAGCAGTCACTCCACAATCTAGACCCTCCTTAAGACAAACTACTTCTGCAAAAACCCGATCACATGAATGCTTCAAGCAACTCTAGATCTAGCTCCAAGAACATGCCTAGGTGATGTAGGTTTTTATAGATATACAAGTCTTAGGAAAGACGAGTATAAATGCGGCAAGTATTAATCGACACGATTTAGGAAAACCGTGAAGACGAATAAATTCCAAGTTCGTTCTTGAAGGAGGTGTGTATTATGTGTGCCAATTATGTAAAATAACAATGTTTGGATTAGTGACGTTTTTTGTTTCAAGAGAGAAAAATAAAAGACGAGCTACGATTACGATTACACTACGACGAATTAACGTAAAACGCGAACGTAAATACGTAAAACGTGACAAAATTAAAAACAAAACCTAAAAATTAATCAAATGATTAAACTAAGTCTTAAATAATATAAATAAGAATAAAAATTCAACAAATATATTTTAAAACCTTTTATTAATTAAATATTCAATTTTTAATGCTAATTAAAGCCCAAAAATTAAATATAATTAACAAAATGCCCAAAATGTTAATTTATTGAACTAATAACTAACTTATATTATTTAAAGACTAAAAACTATTTTTCTTAAATTTTAAAAACTATTTTTCTATTTTTTAATCACTAAAAACTATTTTTAAATTAAAATAATCATAAAAAATAATAAAATAATGCCAAAATTAATTTAACAATTTTAAAAATCCTAAATTACCCTAATGAACAGTATAAAATTGAAAAAGTTTGAAAAATGTAAAAATTTTCACTAAAAGACAAAACTATTTAATAATTAAACCCTAATTAACTTAAATTAATTATAAAAAATAATTAAAAAGTGAACAGTAACTAATTTTAAAACCAAAAATCTTAAATTAATTTTCTAATTCTAGGAAAAATTTTAAAACAAAAAAATAAAACTTTTCTACACTAAATTCCAAAAACAGCCTATTTAAAATTAATTAAAAATGCAATTAAATATAAAAAATAGAAAATGAACAGTAACAACCAAATAAACTAAACTGAAAAATCAGAAATTTAAAAAGAAAAATAATGCAAAAAGAATCAGAGTCTAAATCCTAAATTAGTTCACTAAAGACAAAAATGTAAAATCTGATAGTGACCTTTCTTGTGTTTCTGTCTTTTAGTGTAGCAGGGGGAACTAAACAACTAGCAGGGGAAACTTTTTCCCACTGCTAGAGCAGAAAAACGGGTCTGTGGACTTTGGTGCTTGTAGAATGCTTATTGCTTGGAATATTTTGGAAACAAAGGCACCCCCACACTCATGGAAGTGTGGGGAGTCAGTTTAAACACAAAAACACACAGGCACAATTCAACAATCACACAAAAATGGGCAAAGTTCAGTTGCTGTGACAAATAGGGGGGCTGTGGGGGGCTTTCTGATCTAGTGTGCAATAGGGTGAGTTTTAAAGCTCCAAACCTAGCATACAAGCTACCCTAATGACTAACAAAGCTAATCAAACCCTAGATGAACCTATTATCTTAACAGAATTCAAAGATGATGGTCTAAATTCGGCTAAAACAAGCAGATTTGGATGCTTAACAAATTTATACTAGTGAAAACTCATTGTAAACATGCAATAAGGTAGAAAGCTATCTAAACTAAACCTAATGACTAAAAGCAAGTCATACTAACATCCTAATAAGTCTAATCCAGTTTTAATTGCACAAATTCTCAAAACTTCCTAGCTTAATCTACAAATCCAAACACTACCTTATATTTTGAAAATGGATTTTAACAAAGCTACAACATACAAACCTAGATTAAATTGAACCAAATCATTCCTAACATGCATGTATAACACAAATAAGCATGAACAACTGAAAACACCAATCAACCATCAGTTTAACACCAATTCACATATACTTCATGCAAAAATCCAAAAAAAATACATTAAAAGGGTTCAAGCCAAACCTTAGGCTGAGGCCTTCTTAAAATGGATTGGGTGGACTCATATGAGCTTATAGGAGAGGTGTAAGAAGCTGATGTAGAGATGTGCTGATATTGGACTATAATCAGTCCAATATCCAATATGCCTTCAATCTTGAAAAATGGGATGGAAATGGTGGAAACTTGTATCCTGCCAAGAAAAAGCACACACAAACAGTTAACCTGTTAGAATAGTTATAAGCAATAAGCTGAGCTTATTGGTTAAGCTAGCTTATGGCTTATAGCTTAAAAGAAAAAAAAATGGAAATCAATTTTTTAAAAATCACCACTTTGAAACTTTGAAAGATACTTGATAAAAATTGTTAAACCAAACCTGAAAATCCTTTCACACTCCACTTTCACTTCATGTGAAAGGTGATTTCAGTTTGCAAAACGTTTTTCAAACAAACTTAAAATAAAACCAGAATTTCTGAAAATTCTAAGAAAATGGAAACTATTGAGAACTTAACTAAATCCCATGAAAATAAGATAATTAAACTAAGAAAGTGATAAGGAACTCAGAGTTTATGTAAACTTAAAAATTTTCATTGTCATTAATCAACTTTAAAATTTTACATAAAAAACTGGAACAAAAGGAATAAGGACACAATTCGTCCTTATTTATACAATGAGAAAGAAAAATCTAGAAACCTAAACCCTAGCCTTGTGATTCCTAAAATGCCCATGGATATTTTCAGAATATGCTCTTTTTTGAATTCTTAGTCCTTGGTCAAAAATCAGCTCATGTGTCTTGCCAGTTGTGCTTGATCATCTTGGTCGTTGAAGTAGTCCTTGGGGAGCAAGAAGTATATAAGGGACGTTGGATTACTGAGTGGATTCCAAATTTACTATTTTTGTTCAAGCAAGGTTGCAGGGGAGTCTCGTGTGAGCCCCACATGTGAGCTGGAGGGAAAATGAAAGTGGGGTTTGGTTTAAGTGAGTATCAATCATGTTTCTGGAAGCTTGCACACAAAACCCCTTTGATTTGCATTAGATTGAGATTAGGGTTGTTGACTGGGGATTAAGAGGGATTAGGGGAAGATAGTGAATAGTAAGTGTTTCCCCCCGTTTTATATTATATTTAAATAGGTTTAAAAAGTGGGTTAGTGGGGGTGTTTGACCAGAGTGTTGACTTGGGCTGGGCGGGTTTTGGTATTGGGCTGGTAGGGTAAAAAGGCGGGTTCAAGTTGGGTATGGTCGGGTTTTTGGGTTGTAAAAATGGATATGGGTTTATTTTGTGGCAAAAACAGTCCTTAAACTCCCCACACTTGATCACTTTGCATTTAGCCAGCCAACCTTTCAATTTCCTTTGTTATTAAGTTTTCACAACTTGTCATATTTGGCAAGGCAAGAGAAAAAACTTTCACCAAGGGTCTTCATGTAACTTTGGCATTCTTCAAGGACTAATGATGACATATCTTGAAACTTTAAGGACCCACTTGTAATATTGAGATTTACAAGGGCCTAAAGTGACAAGTCTTCAATAATTGAGGGACCAATCTTGCCAATTCTTCAAACTTCAAGGGTATTTTTGGAAATTCCATATTTGGGCCCGGTTTCTTGTGCGGCTTCGTTTCCCGTGTTCGTTTTTGCTTGATTCCTTTGATCTTTTGGTGAATTCACGATATCCGTACCTAAAATACACAATGAACAAACACATGCATATATTGGGTATTTTGATGACATTTTAAGCGTTTTAAGCCCGATATGGACGATGAGACTATGTATAAATACAGTCTCATCACTCCCCCATACTAAACCATTGCCGTGTCCCCACGCAATGCTAGAATTAAGTATCATAGCACTTCCAAAATTCATTTTATGATGACATTTATTCAAGACGTAAATTTAAATAAACTACTACACGTGTTTTAGACATAATGTATTGTTTTCATCACGAGAATGTAACTTTTGGGATCATAGAACAAGAACACGTGAATGCTTCGTTAGAAATAATTTCGTCGTCCTCGATTTTCACCCAATTCCATGCTAAGCGTGTAACGAGATCATTGTTATTATAAGTTAGCAACACGTACACATCTCATGAGTGTTAATTATGAACCTAAACTCCCTTATTCCTACTTGGTATCTCTTATATTTTTTTTTTGTCTTAATGATCACGAGGATACATCATTGACTTATGCGTGAATAGAGATTAAGTCTAAAAATAGAAACTTAACGGTGTAACCAAAATCATCAAATCAATAATTCATCCCAATAGACAACGATGTCAAAAAATTAAGTCAACAAGAAGGATCGATAAACACGATTTTATAACGGTTTTGAACATGAGACTTATTACCAAGACTTTTATACGCCCCCTAACGGAAGGGCCTTATTATCTTTGGTTTACCTCCATCTTTTATTCAACTTCGCCATAAAGCTTTTATTATGACTTCGGTCTTGCCTTGCCTTTTATTATCCGCCTCATCGGTGGTTTTATTAGCCAAAGACGTATATCCTCACGCTAAAGCGGATTTTGGATCTTTAAAGCTTCGAAGATTAAGGCTTGATTCACTTTCAATTTGGGCATAGATTTTTCGGCCTTGTGAGCTTCAAATTTTTGCTTAATTTAGGTGAGCACTTGAAATCTTATTATTAGGTGAAGCTTTCGATTATTCGGGTGCCAATACTTCAAAACCGTGACGCTGGCGATACCTTAATGTTTTCCCAATTTAATTACATGGAAGCTACCAAAACAAATTAGAAACCCAACAATAGTGACTAAACCGCCAAATCAATATTTATTAACAATTTATTATGCAAAAGTGTTGGGAGAATAAGCTAATAATTACTACACATAAGATTGTGACGATTACGAGACTTATAAATAACTCTATCATTTCTCGTCCTCATTTAAGAGACTTAGCCTAAAAAGTTAAGGAATCGAAGCTAAGTGCTCAACACGCACGGTCGAGTCAAAAATTACTCTCGTTCTCTCCATCGGAAAACCTACATTCGTGTCTTAAACACTTATGAAAAACTAAAAAAAAAATTAAAATTTGGCCATTTTTAGCCTTATTTGCAACAAAATGATAACAAAATGATGAATAATTGGATTGCGTGTTGACGTAAGCAAGGTGAAGTATCTACTCACCCCCCCCCCCCCATACTAAAACTAAACATTGTCCTCAATGTTTCGAGTCTAGGGGTGTAAACACCCCCATACTAGAGACGAAGTCGAATGCTTAATCTCGAACATGGAAAGGGTAAAACGAATAACCTATAGCCGTTTATGAATTATGCTAATAAGATAAACGTTAGAACATAAAAGGATATCATCGGATATCGGAATCTCCAAAGGCAACGATCGAAGCTCGAGTGCTCCGTAAAACGAACACGAGAGGCTTCAATGATGACGATGAACCTAATAGATCACAATCACAAACAACCACGAAACAAAGGTAGGAAGAGCACAAGTCCCCTCGTTTCATTAACTAAGAAAGCGATAATATGTACAAGGATAAGCATGAGAATCCCCCATGAGGCACCTTGTTTTTGTTAACCGAGTCAAAAGCTCGACTCGAATCCCCACAAATGTGATCATTTAGGGATAATCTTGGTAAGGTCATTTTTGGTGGGGCTTACATGATAAACAAGGCCCAAAAAGTACATGGAGTACTTTAAAAACCCGATAAACATATATCGGGGTCAAAGATAGCGTCTTCGTTTTCGGATGAAAGACGAAACAACGCTACTTCAACACAAACTAAAACCTCAAAGAGGTAGAAGAAAAGAGATAATAAGTAGAAAGGTGGGGCAATGGGTAAGTCAACAACATGAGCTACTCGAGGTAGACTCACACCAAGCAAATAGATATGATTTCCATTTATTGCATCGGTGGAAGACCAAGATTTCCCTTTACAAGCAATTCCGGGATCGTAAATCTCGTCCTCGGTGGAGAAATGTGAGGGAACATTTGGGGCTTCCCCCACACTAAGACCACACCAACCGTCGTCAAAAGGAGTAGACGAGGTGGTAGCAATCGTAACACGATGTGATGACGGAGTTAAACATGTAGAAAAATCATTTAAAACATTTTTAAAATCTTTTCCTTTTTCATCGCTCAAAAACTCTTTATGAAAACCCGATTTGATAATGTCGAAAATATTTGGCGTGTCAAATTCAAAATTAGTCGCGCTAAAAATTCTCACATTTAAGTCTTTGGCGGGAGGGGGTGGCGGATTATATAAGTTCTCAAAACGTTTGTCAATAAAGAACACCGCCCCCTTGGGGTCTACATACTCGTCATCCTCATGAACGTCGATCTCATCGATTTCTTCATCAAAGATAGGCTTGTCAAACCAAGGCTTGTCATTCCCCTCCTTGAGTATCTTAGAAACTCTCTCGAAAAGATCACGATCAAGCACGAAACCATCATTCTTTTGTGGGGATCGTTGATAAGTTAGATCCTCACGAATGTGGTAAACGTCATTCTCAAATGAGGAGTGTTGATAAGGTAACTCCTCGAGAATGGGATTTTTGGTGGTCACATGAGTTGGTTCGTCATCGAAAATAAGACGTTCCAACTCATTCAGTTCATCCTCGATCTTGGAAAGGTCGACCTCACTCGTAGGTGGAAGTGGAGGCATAAGAGCTAGCTCTCGTTCAATGATTTCCTCAATCTCGGGATCAAACTCATAATCATCGTACTTCACATGTTTCTTCTTAGGAGAATCAAAAATAGCATGTGGATGTCGAAGTACGTGATCAAGCTCGGCAAAATCGCCATCGTCATCGTCAAAGAAAGAGTCGATGTGAGCACTCACAACCATGGACTTACAAGCACTAGGGCTATGCTTAGGTGACTTTTCTAAGATGAGAGGATCGATGTCGATAAACCCTTTAGCCTCAACGGGTGTTGGGCTAGGCAAAGGAGGCACTTCGATGGAGTTAGAAGTTGAAGCCTCAAAGACGTGGTCCTTCGAAGGTGGTGAAGACGAATCCATTTTGGTCATTGTCGTGATGGCATTAACGTCACCCTTCGGAATTGGTGTTCCACTTGTTTCGCTAAAAACATCCCAAAGTGAGTTTTCATCCATAAATTTACACATACCCTTTTGAATTAGGTACACGTATTCTTTATCATTAAAATCATCATCCTTAAAACCGTTTTTCTTAATTCTTTCAAAACATGCATCAAGCTTCATTCTTTCCGCTAAAGTAAACATTTTGAAATCATTAGAATTTGAATCATTAGGTTTTGAAACCTCGGTTTTTTCATTCCCATTAAATCCTTGGGATTTTCTAGCGAAAAAGTCTATTTTCTCATCCCCATATCTCATAGTAAGTCTCCCCTCGTAAACGTCGATTACGGTTCTAGCCGTCGATAAGAATGGTCGGCCTAAAATAATGGGACATTTAGGGTCACACTCGTAATCGGATATAACGAAATCCGCGGGAAAAACAAACTTTCCAATCCTAACATAGACATCCTCGGCTATTCCAATTGGTATTAAAGGAGTACAATTTGCAAGCTCGATTGTCATGTTCGTGGGGGTAAGCGAAGGCAATCTCATAAATTTCCATAGAGAATGAGGCATAAGGTTGATGCTAGCACCTAAATCGGCAAGGGCTAAACATCCCTCAATCTCGGAAAAATCACAAGGTAATAGAAATTGGCCCGGATCCTTTTCCTTTCTCGGCATACTCCTTTTGGGTTTTTTAAGAAGGATCGAAGCACAAGTTTCTTCAAGGGTTACTTTGGTAAGGTCGACAAAGCTCTCTTTTTGAACCGTGGATGGAATTTGAGGTACACGAGGGTGTGCACTCTTTTCCTTGGTCGCCACGTTCACCCCATCGACTTTAGAACAAGAAGACGTCTTAGAAGTCGAGGGTTGAGAGGGATAAACAACACGGAATCCTTCAAGGTTAGGGGTAATCACACGACCTTTCTCACGAGACGAGGCGGCTTTACATTGTTCTTTCGGATTTGCTACGGTGTCACTAGGTAACGAACTTGATGACGAACCCGAGGCTTTGTTCATTATAGCCGAAAACATATTTTTAATATCAATTTGCCCTTGCTCAATCTTCTTGTTTTGCAATTTCAAAGTATTTGTAAAGTCGTTTTTCAAAGTACCAATTTCTCCCTCTAATCGTCTCATATTAGCCTCATTCGTTTTCATGTAATTTTGAAAATCGTTTGACGAACTATTTTGATTTGAATTAAAGTTCCCTTGGTTTTGATTACTTCTTTGAAAATTTCCTTGATTACCACTTGAAAAATTGTTTCCTTGATTGTTATCTCGATTTTGCCAAGTTATATTACGACCTTGATTATAACCTCCTTGATTTTGATTCAAAAAATTTCCTTGTTGATTATTTCCTTGAAAATTGTTTTGGTTTTGAAAATTGTTGCCTTGGTTATAATTTCCTTGTTGTGATGGACCCGCGTTATTTTGATTTGAAAAATTGTTGTTTCCATTTAACGCACTCACATTCGACGTTTGGCCATCCGTAGCCGCACACTCGTAATAATTATGAGGTCCACCACAAAACGTACACGAAACCTCAACCGCTTTAACCGTAGAGGGAGCGTCTTTCTTTTGCATCTCAATGAGATAAGACGTGAACACATTCGTAAGCTTGTCGACTTTTGCATCAACTCTCTCAATGTCGCGATTAGAACTACTAACATTGGCGACATTGGCAACACTCGGTGCGTTGCGGAGTTGGTAAACCTTGGATCGGTTCTCGATAATTATCAAGGCTTCTCTCGGAGTCTTACACAAAAAGTTGCCACCGGCTGCGGAATTCAACGAGTCTTGTTCGTGAAAATTAAGACCGTTGTAAAACGTATCGATTTGGTGCAACTCGGAAAAACCATGGTGAGGACATTGCCTAAGCAATTCCTTAAAACGATCCCACACGTCTCTAAAAGATTCATTCGATTTTTGCTCAAATTTCGTAATCTCATTCTTGAAAAACGTCGTCTTAGACGGTGGGAAAAAATAATTAACGAACTTGGAAACGAGATCCTTCCACGTAGTTATCGAATTAGGTGGCTCTTTCTCGTACCAATCCTTGGCGGCACCATCGAGCGAGTACGGAAAAAGCATAAGCTTGACGACATCGGTGTCGACGTTCTTAAACTTGCTCGTGGCCAAAAGACGATCAAAATTCCGAATATGGTCGTGAGGATTATCGGCTTCACGACCTCGAAACTTCGTAGCTTGGATCAACGAAAGCATTCCGCTCTTGATCTCAAAATTCTCCGCCTCGATAGCGGGAATTACGATCGCGTCTCCATAACCCTCGGTGGGCGCTTGGAGCAATTCCATCATAGAACGATTGTCGGCCATCTCCTCTACGGTTTCTTCAACAACGATATTAGGAACGTCGGTTTCTAATTCTCGTCTACGTCGTCGATTCCTTCGATTACGATTGCGTCGATTCGAAGCTTCACTAGAATTGGAATAATCCTTCGATCGAGTGCGCATGCACTAAGCGTAGAATGGGTGGTAGAAAAGAAGATTCTTTTTGCGGCTTTTCGATTTTTCAATTTTTTTGGTTTTTGATTGGTTTTTTAATTTTTTTGGAATTTTTTGTTGTATTACGTAGACACAAATCTACAAATCTCTCCTCGAATCGACTTTCTCGATTAAAGGAGCCTCAAAGAATGAAAACGATCACGTGGAGTGAACGTTCTCGATGACTTTAGAACGTTGGTGGAACACCAAAACGTTCAAGAGGGTTTAATCTTGAAAACACAAGCAAATATAATATACGTAGATAATACTTGGGCGGCAAACCCTCGATTAGCCCTCTTTCTCAAAACACGCACAAGCAAGCGGAGGAAACGAGGCGGCGCGAAGCACTTAAGAGCCTTTTTCCTTTAGGTCGTGAAATACAACCGCCTTATACCCACCTTATAGTTTGTGTTAATTGAAATTAAGCCTCACGAAAGTATTTATCTATTTTGCCCTTAAACTTTTGCTTTGGATTCGAATACAATGATCGAGTGATGAAATCCCGAATCAAGGTTGTGATTTCTCACGTATTTGGAGTACTTGTATATTTATTTGTTCTTACGTAGATACAATATAGTAATAATATATTCACAAAGAAAAACTAAAACCAATATATCTACAATATAGTAAAGATTGTTGTGAGTTTAGTTTAGGAAAACTAAACACGATTTATTTGGATACTATAATATAATAGATAAAAATAACAAAAATGAGTATGTACGATATTCACGCTTTCCAAAAATTGAAAAGCAAAAACGCACTACTCACACAAACACGATACTAATAATAATGGCACACAAACACCTCCCCGGCAGCGGCGCCAAAAATTGATGTAGGTTTTTATAGATATACAAGTCTTAGGAAAGACGAGTATAAATGCGGCAAGTATTAATCGACACGATTTAGGAAAACCGTGAAGATGAATAAATTCCAAGTTCGTTCTCGAAGGAGGTGTGTATTATGTGTGCCAATTATGTAAAATAACAATGTTTGGATTAGTGACGTTTTTGGTTTCAAGAGAGAAAAATAAAAGACGAGCTACGATTACGATTACACTACGACGAATTAACGTAAAACGCGAACGTAAATACGTAAAACGTGACAAAATTAAAAACAAAACCTAAAAATTAATCAAATGATTAAACTAAGTCTTAAATAATATAAATAAGAATAAAAATTCAACAAATATATTTTAAAACCTTTTATTAATTAAATATTCAATTTTTAATGCTAATTAAAGCCCAAAAACTAAATATAATTAACAAAATACCCAAAATGTTAATTTATTGAACTAATAACTAACTTATATTATTTAAAGACTAAAAACTATTTTTCTTAAATTTTAAAAACTATTTTTCTATTTTTTAATCACTAAAAACTATTTTTAAAATAAAATAATCATAAAAAATAATAAAATAATGCCAAAATTAACTTAACAATTTTAAAAATCCTAAATTACCCTAATGAACAGTAGAAAATTGAAAAAGTTTGAAAAATGTAAAAATTTTCACTAAAAGACAAAACTATTTAATAATTAAACCCTAATTAACTTAAATTAATTATAAAAAATAATTAAAAAGTGAACAGTAACTAATTTTAAAACCAAAAATCTTAAACTAATTTTCTAAGTCTAGGAAAAATTTTAAAACAAAAAAATAAAACTTTTCTACACTAAATTCCAAAAACAGCCTATTTAAAATTAATTAAAAATGCAATTAAATATAAAAAATAGAAAATGAACAGTAACAACCAAATAAACTAAACTGAAAAATCAGAAATTTAAAAAGAAAAATAATGCAAAAAGAATCAGAGTCTAAATCCTAAATTAGTTCACTAAAGACAAAAATGTAAAATCTGATAGTGACCTTTCTTGTGTTTCTGTCTTTTAGTGTAGCAGGGGGAACTAAACAACTAGCAGGGGAAACTTTTTCCCACTGCTAGAGCAGAAAAACGGGTCTGTGGACTTTGGTGCTTGTAGAATGCTTATTGCTTGGAATATTTTGGAAACAAAGGCACCCCCACACTCATGGAAGTGTGGGGAGTCAGTTTAAACACAAAAACACACAGGCACAATTCAACAATCACACAAAAATGGGCAAAGTTCAGTTGCTGTGACAAATAGGGGGCTGTGGGGGGCTTTCTGATCTAGTGTGCAATAGGGTGAGTTTTAAAGCTCCAAACCTAGCATACAAGCTACCCTAATGACTAACAAAGCTAATCAAACCCTAGATGAACCTATTATCTTAACAGAATTCAAAGATGATGGTCTAAATTCGGCTAAAACAAGCAGATTTGGATGCTTAACAAATTTATACTAGTGAAAACTCATTGTAAACATGCAATAAGGTAGAAAGCTATCTAAACTAAACCTAATGACTAAAAGCAAGTCATACTAACATCCTAATAAGTCTAATCCAGTTTTAATTGCACAAATTCTCAAAACTTCCTAGCTTAATCTGCAAATCCAAACACTACCTTATATTTTGAAAATGGATTTTAACAAAGCTACAACATACAAACCTAGATTAAATTGAACCAAATCATTCCTAACATGCATGTATAACACAAATAAACATGAACAACTGAAAACACCAATCAACCATCAGTTTAACACCAATTCACATATACTTCATGTAAAAATCCAAAAAAAATACATTAAAAGGGTTCAAGCCAAACCTTGGGCTGAGGCCTTCTTAAAATGGATTGGGTGGACTCATATGAGCTTATAGGAGAGGTGTAAGAAGCTGATGTAGAGATGTGCTGATATTGGACTATAATCAGTCCAATATCCAATATGCCTTCAATCTTGAAAAATGGGATGGAAATGGTGGAAACTTGTATCCTGCCAAGAAAAAGCACACACAAACAGTTAACCTGTTACAATATTTATAAGCAATAAGCTGAGCTTATTGGTTAAGCTAGCTTATGGCTTATAGCTTAAAAGAAAAAAAAATGGAAATCAATTTTTTAAAAATCACCACTTTGAAACTTTGAAAGATACTTGATAAAAATTGTTAAACCAAACCTGAAAATCCTTTCACACTCCACTTTCACTTCATGTGAAAGGTGATTTCAGTTTGCAAAACGTTTTTCAAACAAACTTAAAATAAAACCAGAATTTCTGAAAATTCTAAGAAAATGGAAACTATTGAGAACTTAACTAAATCCCATGAAAATAAGATAATTAAACTAAGAAAGCGATAAGGAACTCAGAGTTTATGTAAACTTAAAATTTTTCATTGTCATTAATCAACTTTAAAATTTTACATAAAAAACTGGAACAAAAGGAATAAGGACACAATTCGTCCTTATTTATACAATGAGAAAGAAAAATCTAGAAACCTAAACCCTAGCCTTGTGATTCCTAAAATGCCCATGGATATTTTCAGAATATGCTCTTTTTTGAATTCTTGGTCCTTGGTCAAAAATCAGCTCATGTGTCTTGCCAGTTGTGCTTGATCATCTTGGTCGTTGAAGTAGTCCTTGGGGAGCAAGAAGTGTATAAGGGACGTTGGATTACTGAGTGGATTCCAAATTTACTATTTTTGTTCAAGCAAGGTTGCAGGGGAGTCTCGTGTGAGCCCCACATGTGAGCTGGAGGGAAAATGAAAGTGGGGTTTGGTTTAAGTGAGTATCAATCATGTTTCTGGAAGCTTCCACACAAAACCCCTTTGATTTGCATTAGATTGAGATTAGGGTTGTTGACTGGGGATTAAGAGGGATTAGGGGAAGATAGTGAATAGTAAGTGTTTCCCCCCGTTTTATATTATATTTAAACAGGTTTAAAAAGTGGGTTAGTGGGGGTGTTTGACCAGAGTGTTGACTTGGGCTGGGCGGGTTTTGGTATTGGGCTGGTAGGGTAAAAAGGCGGGTTCAAGTTGGGTATGGTCGGGTTTCTGGGTTGTAAAAATGGATATCGGTTTATTTTGTGGCAAAACAGTCCTTAAACTCCCCACACTTGATCACTTTGCATTTAGCCAGCCAACCTTTCAATTTCCTTTGTTATTAAGTTTTCACAACTTGTCATATTTGGCAAGGCAAGAGAAAAAACTTTCACCAAGGGTCTTCATGTAACTTTGGCATTCTTCAAGGACTAATGATGACATATCTTGAAACTTTAAGGACCCACTTGTAATATTGAGATTTACAAGGGCCTAAAGTGACAAGTCTTCAATAATTGAGGGACCAATCTTGCCAATTCTTCAAACTTCAAGGGTATTTTTGGAAATTCCATATTTGGGCCCGGTTTCTTGTGCGGCTTCGTTTCCCGTGTTCGTTTTTGCTTGATTCCTTTGATCTTTTGGTGAATTCACGATATCCGTACCTAAAATACACAATGAACAAACACATGCATATATTGGGTATTTTGATGACATTTTAAGCGTTTTAAGCCCGATTTGGACGATGAGACTATGTATAAATACAGTCTCATCACTAGGCGTTGTTCAAATGACACGGGTCATCAAAGCTATCTAGAGGATGTTAAGAACAAGACACTAGCAAGAGATAGGACAAAACCACAACCTATGAGCCATAATCTCACATCTAGAAATTCTAGACCCTTCTATGATGTGCACAAATCCATCAACCCTAGGAAATCTAGAGCCTTCTCAGATGCTAAGAACTTTGTTTGCAAGAAATGTAACAAATGCGTGTTTAATGCCATTCATCATGATTGTATAACGCAAGTCCTGAACCAGGTGAACCACAAAGCTATAGCATCTCAAAGATGGAACCCTAAAGGAAATAGGTTTTCTCCAACTAAGTCTTCCGTTGTGCATGAGAAAACTATGTCTCCTAGACCTTGTCTTAGGTGGATACCAACGGGTAGAACCTTTAAAACCATATGTCTTAGGTGGGTTCCTACTGGAAAGATATTTCCCTCTAGCTTGACAAAGGTTCATAGTGAACCCCCACATGGTTCTCATCAAGATATTGCTAACCTACGTGCTAGCATACAAACTACTGATGAAAGTGTAGGTAATAAAGTAAAGGTTCAACAAGAACACAAAGGTTTTCCATATACATATCGTTCAACAAAAGACACTCTCAGAGTTTGGTTGCTGAAGAAACAGATATCAGAGAAACAAGTGTCTCGGGGGTTTCACAATTAAGCTTCATAATGACTTAGAGTCACATATCGGACTGTAACTCGAACGTCAAAGAAAGGGAACTTAATCTCTTCAACGATAAGTTACCTTCAAAATGAGAAATTAATATTTCTCGGACACGAGCTTCTCTTAAAACTATTCAAAAGTTTTAGGCTTGTGTACAAGACTTACAGTCACATGTCAGACTGTAACTCGTACTTCAAACACAGGAAAGTTCATCCCGAGTATGACTTATCCTCAAAACGAGAAATTCGATCGGACACGAGCTTTCAATAAAACTATTCGAAAATTTTAAGCTCGTGTATATGACTTCTAAGTGCATCAAAGCTTAGGACTCGGATCTCAAATAAGGAAAGTTATCACGGACGATAGCTTATCCTTCTCAACGAGAAATTAATATTTCTCGGTCATGAACTTCTTATAAAAACATTCAAAGTTTTTAAGTTCATGAAAAACGACTTCTAAGTAAATGTCAGCTTAGAACTCGTAATTCAACTTAAGGAAAGTTTATCACGGATGATAACTTATCCTTCACAACGGGAAATTAATTTTTCTCGGTCATGAGCTAGTAACAAAACATTCAAAGTTTTGAGCTCATGTAAATCGGATACTATTTTAAAACCGTTGAACACAATTTTTCAAGAACTTCTCAAAAGATTTTTCTAAATCATTCAAAATTGTGTGTTCAACACTCCCTTCCTCATAATGTGGTTTTTATATCTCAAAACTGTCTGATGTTATTTGGATCAATTTTTGAGGGGGGGCGTTTTAAAATCAAGCCTTTAATGTTGTTGGGTACATCTCAGAAATTGTCATATTTTATGTATCCAACACATTCTGAAAATGAAATTAAATCTATCATATGCTATATATATTACATAGAACAAGGCATCTCAACTCCATACCTCAACATATTTTGTGGTGTCGTTTTTCCAAAATATTGTCAATTTTTGTTTCATGACACACATATATTGTTGAGGGGGAGAAAGTTGGCTGAAAAAGTTCCATGATTCATGCGTGGACACATGTTTCTCTCCCAATGGGTTTTCGAAATTGTCATATTTTAATTGGTATCTTTAATATTATATTTTTATACTAGAGATACGGGAGAAAATGTGATTAAAATGTAATATATCGCAACATGTGATCTTAAAGACTCAAGTGCAACTCTTTCCTTCACATGCTAAACTACTTCGCATATCGATGCATGTGTGTAGGGGGAGCTTTTCGGAAATGTAAAACTTTCAATGTGTTAAAAGTATTGATTTTTATCAAGCACTTTGAATGGTTTTCAATGGTTTTATGGTTACGATCTTTACCCAAAACAACCTACTATCCACGACGGAACAATGGAGTCAAAAGGTGGTTTAGGATAGGAAACTAAGTCCTATGATCCAACCAGAACCAGAGGGATCTACCCAAGGACATCCCATAGCTAGAAATAGTTGTCCTTAGGAAAGATGGAGTTGAATGAAGCTGAATGCGGACCAATTACTTAAGTTAGCACTAGAATAATCACAACAAGGTGCTAATTATGACGTATTGGTAAGCATTGAAGGATTTGAATATTCTATGCAACTTAGGTAGAAACCGGGTTAACACATGTATTGAAGACAAGTGTCATGGACCCAGTGATGCGATGCACAACCCTTCCCCAGCCATTCGAGTTTCTATCAAAAGAAACTTTTCTCATTGTCACAGAGATCAACACGTATCTATTTAATTTCTCACCCCGAGTCAGTTAATATTGAAAAGGCGGCAGTCTGCTCCAGCCTCCGATTACCAAAATGCACTTATCGAGTCTAGAGCCAAAAGAGATCAATCTATCATCTCATTAGGACACAATCAAGTCCTACGCATTATCCTTGTGATTTTGCCAGAATATCCGAGTGATACGATTCACGATGAAGATGGAAATCCTGCTTGAGCCAGCATCAAACAAGCTCATGGTAGGTAACTTGTGCGATTCTACACGAATCAAACTTGTGAGAACTGGGAAACAACTAAGTTTAAATTCTTAAGTGATTTAAACTTGATTCCAGGTTTCTTCGCAAAATCCGTGTGATCTTGCTAGAACATTCATAGTGACACTCTTTAGTGTTCACATTGACGAATGGAAATCCTTCCAGTGTCAACCTTAAACAGCATTGCGGTAGGTGACATGAAAGATTCTCTAAGAATCGAGCTTGTGACAAACTAGAAAGCAACAATGGTGCGATTCTTTTAGAATCAAACTTGTTCCAGGAATTCCGAATTGACGACTCTAATCAGACGGATAATTTATCCTTATGATTCACTCTTTACGTTCGTAGTCTGCTTTGAGACGGTCGAGTAAACAGAAATGGCTACTACTGCCGGGAAACCCTGTCAAGGAGATTCTTAATTGAATCTACTCGATCACAGGTACGGTATCTAATACCGTCTAACGGTCTTCACCGACCAGAGGTAAAACGCTACCGAGTTAGGATGAAATGTTCAAATCCATTTTATCCATGTATATATATATTATTGTATATCAAGATGGTGGCGTAGCTGTGTACTAACCGAAGTCGTCTTCAAATGTTCATACTAAAAGTTAAAGTCTTTCGCAACTCTGATAGATATTTGAAGGACTAACTACAACTTCATTTGAATGGGAGATTGTTAGTCGTTCAAAATCAACAAAAGTATGAACATGCCGATTCAGAAGTCACAAGAGCACAAGATGGCGATAATCAAGATACCTAAGAATGTAAGAATGTAATAGGTCATCTTAGTCACAAGGAGCACAAGATGAAGATCTCAAGCACTAAAGGTCAAATGATAAAGGCTCAAGATGAAGATCACGAAAGCATGAAGAAACAAAGTCGTTACAAACAAGATCAAGACCAAGATACAAGACCAAAGCAGGAAGATCTCCTCTACAAGAATGTATTCACTCAATCATCTTATGCTTTTTAAGCTTTTTAAGATGACCGATAAATTATGGGAGATTGTTAGCCCTATATTTTATATAGTCGAACAAGAATGTAATAGGTCATCTTAGTCGTTAATGGTCTTGTATTGTAATAGGTTAGTCGGGTTAACCTGGCTTGGACTTTAAGCTAATATTGTATAAGTTAGGGGCGTAAGCCCAAGCAAAGCCAAGCCCGGCCCAAGGAAACTAAACCCACGGCTCATATGCCAAGGGTATATAAACCCTCTTTCATGTGTGGAAGAGGGTGTTGGTTACATTACTTTCTCTCTCTAGTAATAGTTTTACCATCCAATCTCTCTCTAGTTTCTCTCTCTACTTTTCTTCTCTTTCTCTCTCTAAATATCATCTCTAAATATTGTATTATGGATTAAAGCGGGATTAACATAATATATATTAGTTTATCATTATATGTTATTTTTAAACCATAAGAACTTATTTTATATGGTTTAACATTTTCAAGAAAAGTTAATCCCAACATAATTTCTAGTGTAACACCCCCAAATATTCACGTTTCGAATCAGCGAAAGAGTCGTTGGAGTTACGGGATAGCACATTACTCAAATCATAGACAACGCTTAAGAATCGCATCGTTTAATAACAAGGCACTTTCCATTCATAAATATCAAATTACATAGGTCCACAGATCAAGGTATGTCTTAAAAATTTACAAAACATTCGAATGGAAATTTTTATTTAAAAGCGGGCCATAAACTCTTGTCGTCTTCCTGAGAATTACCTTCAAGTATCTGAGATAAACATGCTAAAAGTCAGCGAAACGCTGAGCGAGTCCATAGAGTTTAATAAAAACCATTAACATAAAACCGGTATATAATCATTACCGAAAAACATTTTGTACAATTCTTTGTCGTAGTTCATAACATAGGCCAAAAGCATTTTATACGAATCATTTTCGTAAATCATAACATAGGCCTTTGCCATCAAAACCATTATACGAACCGTTGTCGTAATAGCATCATACAATACGTTTTATAACGTTGTTTATAGTATAATAAAAACCGTTATATAAAACAGTTGTGAAAAGCAGAACACGAGCATAATATCAGTAATAAGATCCCAAATTGCTAGTCGGGCAATGTATTATAATTCAAATCATATATCATACACTATTCCTGAGACCGCAGCCTCATTGATACCATTATAATTATTATTATCGGATTATTATAAGCCGCATGACATTGTTACCTTTCTATAATATACATCGAGTAGCTAGCCCGGAATTCGTTTGCCCATTGAAAACAGCGTGTCGTCATAATAATCACGCTAAATATACCCCTCTCATACATAAATTCGCTTGCCAATCAATGTGACACAACGGGGATCAGTCGTCAAGACGCGAACTTGGGTGATCTTCCCCAAATAGTACTATTATATGCATAAGCGTCTACCATCTCTCGGTAGTTCACAATTCATGATAATGGGACTTATGGTGACATAACCTAACTAATAATAATCCATTTCAATCATTCGTTGGGTCATCATATCAATCGGGTCCATAGCAATAAGCATACAATCGGGACCACTTGTGTTCTATTTTTATTAAGACGAGCATGTTATTTCCCCCGCGGTTTTACAAAACAATTCATAAAACGTTTAAAAGAGTGCGAGGCTATGAACTCACGTTGGTTTGGAAGGCGGGTCATCGGCAATTAAGGTGTATGGCGCGCGTCGCGATCACGGGAAACCTAAACATATAGTACTCGGTCTTAGACTATGCCAAATAACTTTATAAAAGTTTTCATGTATATGTAATCAATTCATATGATGATCAAGTGGGATTTTAATAACTTACACACTTTACACAATTAATTAGTTGTTAAGCATCTAGTTAACTTAGTCCAATTACACAAATTTTGGCCCATTTATAAGTTAAGGCCAAATAGGCCCACCAAGGGTCCAATATGTTCAATTAGCCCATTTATCCATTTAGGGCCAGACCTTTACTCATATGTTGGGCCCAAGTGGGTTGATCCCATGAGGGAATCCAATAGTGTTAAATCAAACTAGTTGGGCCTAGTGGTCCAACAAGGCTAATTGGTCCATGACGGGTCCATAAGTTACAAAGCTCGGGTTTATCGGTTTTTGCTTGTTAAATGTGTCTCTATACCAGTAGGTGTCTTGTAAAAATATTACATTAGATGGGTCCGACCATCTAAGTTTTATTTGGCGAAATCGCCATCTTTTCGGTTTTAGCCGAAAAGACGTAAAAGTCATGTATATAGTTTGTAGTTAGAAAAGTATTTGGGTTTTATTTTAATAAATTGTGATGTTTATTTATTATATTATATAAACATATTTTTATAATAGTTATTATCAATTATTCACTTTTACATATTTATTTATATATCATTTTACCTCATGTTGTCTTTTAATACTAAATGTCTTATGTGAAATCTGATCCAAAAACTCATGGTCACCATTTTTAGCATAACTTGAGTTCTATAATGACTTAGAACCCCAAATATTTTCTGTAGAAACTACACATTATGCTCTACAATTTATTCTTCTATGGCTCCTTCTCAAACAGCCCCTAAATATGACTTTTAATTCGTCCGAGATAGACCAGTCGGATTTGCACATTAAAAGTATTTTGGCCATATCTTGCTCATTTTTAACATTCCATTGTGTGGCCAATTAACCACTTGTTTAAAAATCATTTATCTATCATTATATCAAATCATCTAATCCATTTAATCAACTAAAAATATTGAAACTTACTGTTTTTCATAGCCTACTTATCTAGTGATGTTTTTATCATCTTTTACTTGTAGATCTAGCCTTATTAACTTATTCTAATGACACAAAATCCCCATATAACAATTTGATCATCATTCATAGCTCTCTTACATATAAATTGGAAAGAAAGCAAACATTTACTTTTACAAAAATAAGAAGATGATGGAAAGAAACAATTTTTATACCAACAAAATGATGGAAAATGACACCCAAGTCTTGATCTTTAGCCCAAATCTTTAACCTTTTAAATCAACTTTTTGTGATATTCAAATGTATAAACTTTTCTTTAGAAATCAGCCCCAAAACTCCATAGAAACCTTCTTTCACAACTTGAAATCACCTCAAATCATCTTTCTTTTATGTAGGTTTCATCATATCTTGAATATAGCTTAGGTTTTAGGTTGAAAATTTTATGAAAACGGTGGAGTGGTGGTGATGGTGGACGGCTACAAGAGAGAGAGGAAGAGAGTTTGAAAAAATTTTGGTTAACACATGCAAGAATGAAGTGTGTGTGAGAAGTTTTGAGTTTATGTATTTAGCTAACTCATGAGACAAGTGTCTCATGGTTTAGTGAGGTTTTGACACCAAAGAGGCAACCCCTCTTGGTGTGTCCGCCCATATTGGGGGTGGGACAAGTGTAATACTTGTCTCACCTCTAATATTTTACGGGTACTCCTCGATTCTAGTTTCCTCGATTTACGTGCCCTCGGGTCGATTTACAAAAAATGTTTTTGTAAATATGAAACTACGGCACAAAACGACTAATAAAATTTGTCTCATAAAAAATGGAGCACAAAAGCGTAAATACGTAAACCTAGCGTTTTCGGTTTAAACGTAAAAGACGTTAAATTATGCACTTGAACCCTAATTTCTTCCCGTAATTATGTGAGTTCATGAACCAACACAAAAATAAAATTTCAAAATAATATACGAGGATAAATTTAATACCTGGAAATGTCGGACTGTCACACGTAAACCCTAATTTCTTCCGAAAAGTGAGTGAGTTCATAAACTAATAATAAAATAATGATTATAAATAATCCTTGAGAATAAAATAACGACCTCAAATTGACGGACTGTCACATCTAGGCTATCATCTTCACTTTCATTTTCAATTAATAATCTTGGAGGAATCTTTTCCTCACCAAACTTAATAATAGTTTCTATTGCTTCTTTTATTATATGCAATTCTCCATTGAAGTTTGTATAATGGTGGGGCACATCTAATTGGTGTTTTTGTAGTTTTCTACATAACTTATGACTAATGTAGCTTCCGTTTGCTCATGTATCTATTAATATATTAACACATGAAAATTCTTTTCCATCAAAATATTCCCCTTGAATTTTATAATTCTTTCTTGTATCTTCTTTTCAATTATAGTATCATTATATCTTCTAGATATAGCTAATCTTCTATTAGATACTCCTTGACTTGTAAAAGTAAGTTTAGGAATCATTTGTTCTTTCAATAAAAGGGGTTTGTCTTGTAAATCTAAGTCTAGAGGTCTAGTATCAATTTCCACAATTTTAGATAAAGTGGGAATCTGAACTTGACATACATCATTAAATAAAAATGGAAAATCTATTGTATCTTTTATGCTAAAATATTCAGAATGATGTGTATTTGAAATTGCATATGAAATAACATAGGTTACTAAATAAGGTCTATTTTGTTCTTTAAAGAAATCTTTTCTTTTAAAGTCTTGTAACAAACTTAAAGTTTTATCAAAATCCTTATCTTGTAAATGATAATAAATTACCGGATATACATTAAACTTTAATTTTCCATATTGTAGATTTCCTCGTAAAATACCCAAACATGCTTCTTCTCTATTATGTATTCTATTATCCATAATTGCTAATTCTATAGGTGTATCTATTCCTTCTTTGAAGGTTGATTTTATACTAATTTGTATGGCTCCGATATGCACCCATCTAAAGTATTTCTAATTTTGGGCTTTATTTTTGTAACTTATTTTGAATATCTCTTTTAGATAATAAAGGTATCATGACTTTATTAGAGGTTATATATACATTCAAAGCTCTTTCTTGGATATTTAGCCGATAATATAGGTGATGGTTTCTCGTACTTATACCCAATTTTTGTAAAGTATTTACTTTAAATCCAGCATGATTAGATAAAGAAATTTTTCATGTTTTATTTGTTTTAACTTTCTTATCTATCAAAATTTCTTGTTTGTATTCTCCAAATTGTTCTTCTTGAGAATTCATTATTATAGAACTATTTATAACGTGTAAATCAGTTATTATAAAAATACTTTCATCTGAATCAATGTCTTGAGAACTTTTAATTGGTATGAAATCTCCATTTTCAATTATCTTCTCTATATCTTCATCTATCTCAAATAATTTTAAATTTTTATTAAACTTATCGGGAGATCTATTAGCATAATGTCCTTCTTTATGACAATAAAAACATCTACAAGTCTTATGACCTTCTTTCTTTTAAAAGTAGGTTTAAAAGTATACTAATATCCTTTGTTTTTATAATAACTTTTTTTCTCTTTTTAAAATATCTCTTTTTATAATGGGTTTTCTTCTTGTATTTCTTTTTTATTGGTCCATAATAATATGAACTATCACACCCAATCATGGTTGGCATTTTAGAATTACCACAACATAATGGCGCTCTTTTCTTTAAGCCTTTACTCATTTTAGCTAAAATAGCATCTCCACACCATTCACTTAATTTATCTCTAACATGTGTAATTCTTTTCCATAAAGTATCTATTGTGCCTGGCATATATGTATCAATTAATTTTTGTCCCCAAGGGTCAAGTATCTTAGGAAAAAATAGTGGTAAATAACTTTCAGTATTTGGCATTTGATTATATATGTGGTAATAATAGTCTTGAAATACACATATATATCTATCAATTTCACACATATCACAGAATTGTAACCCAAGCAAGGCAGTTGAAAATTTTTAACAGTAGCCACATCTTTAATAATATTTCCTTCACCACAGAATTCTAATCTTAGTGCTTCTACTGCTCTAGTAATTACATTTGGTAGGCTCTTATCAGTCCCAATTATAGTGTTTTTTGTGTTTGGAGCTATATTTTGCCAAAATCTTAAAGTACTATTTAGAAGAGTTCTTTCTAGAAACCCTTTTAAAGTTTGCATATCCATTTTATTTATCGCAACTACTGTTCTAAGGGCAGTTTCCCATTTATCAATAGCTTCTTCAGTGTTGTTAACACAATCAAGGTCTAAATATATTCCAAGGGGATTAATAGGCTCATTTTTCATACTCTCATATGGTGTAAACTTTTCGTTTCGTTCCCCTTTTATTTTATCCTTTTTTTCTAATAATTGTCTTAACAGTAGCATATCCCTCAGTGGGTCTATTAAATGATTCTATTATAGTTCCCGAGTTACTTGTACTTGGTATATCATTAACATTTGGTACAAAATTTTCTTGTTTAAGATCTTGTTTAAATTTACAAACATATCATTTATATTTATCTCTCCAATTTTAGTAACTAGACTATCTATATCTGTTGGTATATAATTTTCAAAGTCCGAATATGTCATTTTAATAATCTTTACAACCTTTAGGTATCTCCAGAGAAAGAATTTGTTGAAGTAATTTATCCTGAGTATTCTTAGAAGAATCAAGTGTTTCTTTATTCTTTTCATTATTATGAGTAAATATTTTTAGTAAAGTATTTATTTTTTCTAGTTGAGATAATATTTTTTTCCATAAAAAACAATCGTTTTTTTGTAATTCCATCATATCTTTCTCAGTTTTTAAGCAATTATCATTCTCATTTTTTAATTTTCGAAAGCTATATTTATCCATTAAGAAGAATTATATATTTTGTCGGTTCAAAATCGTTAGGTCTAATAAAATCCCATATAAGTAGTTATATAAGCAATTAAACCCATTTATTGAAATTATATTAATATTCCACATATTTAAATCATTAAATTAACTATGTAAATCATTTACACATAATATATCAAAAGTTTAATATTCATGTAAATCAAATTGGACTAATTGGTAAATAGATGAGACATATCATTTTTTACGTATATGTATTTTTAAATTAATTAGATTCTAAGATTCTTGAATATTTTATTTAACTTTTTTTAATGTAACACTTATTATAGTAACTAGGAATTATAATACTAGTTGAGATTTCTTTAAAATTACCTTAGAGAAGATTCCAACACGCTTCCGTATTCGTCTCCCTTTTCGACCAGAATATTACCGGGTCACACCACTAGACTTCTTAGCAGAGTATTTCAACTCCAACCCATCATGGAAAGATATGTGACTTCTTTTGTGGATCCTTAAATAATATTTAGCTCAGCCTAATTTCGTTTCCTACGTTAGGCGTACGGTATACTTCTCTTGAGTTGGTTGGAAATATTCTTTAGGTAATATTAAAGTAATCACCAACAAGTATAATTCCAAGCTAATATAAGAAATGTACAGGAATATTAGCTATGCATGTTGGAGAATCTTGGAAAGTATTTCATGAAATTGGAACAATGTTGCATGGAATATTGGAATATGACTAAGCTGCAGAGATTTTTATTGATAATAAGCAAAGATACATAGAAAAACAAACGATACCACTATTCTATTAAAAAGTCTTATTTATATTACATTGGAAAGATTCTTCACTTCTTTAGGTCTTCACATCTATCTTTCTTTATTCGAACGTGTCATCAACCGCTTATTGAAAAGTTTACACATATCTTGCCTTTTTATACTATAGGCCACGTATCTTGTGTTTTTTGAATATTCACCACGTATAATGTATCTCCAAACACGTACTCTTGGAATCTTCTTTGTAGATATCATCTAATCCCTCAAATATTTTATTAATCACATTAGTTATTTTTAGTGGTTAATTTTATCATTTAATCATCGGGGATTATGGTTACTTCTTTATTGTTTGAACATGCCGGGCAGATTCCTCCTCCTTGTATTATATGACTCCGTTGGACATAGAACTTCTTTTGGGAATCTGGATTGGATCTTATAATACCCATTTCTATCCTTTTCATTGTTTGTTGTACATATTTTATGGCACCTAAGGGCGATTTCTTCGCTGGAGCAATCATTATTAGGGAAAGCGGGCTTTCTCCTCCATAGGTTCTAAAATCTCTTTTTAATATTGTCTCCATTGATAGGAGAATAACCCTTAATCCGATGGCTCGTCTTGAGCATATCCCTTCTTCATTAAATCTTTGAAATGATTTTCTAAATGTATCTATATATTTTCCTGTACCTTCCATTTTTGTCAACTGTATGAAATGGTATGCTGGATATCTGTAATTATCATGAAAATCTGGTCCGGCTGACAAGAATTTCAGTATCAACTAATCTTTGTAACTGAAGCTAGGATTATCTTTATAACAATTCTTAACTGCATTTTGTAACCAAAACGACATTTTTGATATTTCTGTAAAATTTGGGGTTGTAAGGTAAATCGAGTTTATTGCCCCAAACTCGTACCAATATCTGACTTCATCTGGGTTAGAACCCTGAAAATAATTTATACGAGGATATACCTCATTGAAATCAACAAATCTTATACCTGTTGACGAAAGACTATATAATTATTTCATTTTAGGGTTTGTATTTCAATAGGGTTTTGAATAATTGGGTTTTGGACAATTTTTTCAAAAGATGAAGTTTTAGTTGATCGGGGTCAAAAGGAATATGTTTCCTTAATCTCAACAGTTTCTTCTTTATCAGAAATTATATCTATCATTTGTTCATAAGAAGAACAGGATGGGATATCAGTTTTGCTGGAACTTCCTTGTACCATGGCCCTTATTTGAAGGCTATCAGACTTATAGTTATTAGCACTTGTTGCTATCATAGCACATTGCCTTTTAAATATATCTTTTATTTGTACTATATGTTTTGGAATGGCCCCCACTATATCCATTAATTCTGCCATATCTGAAGCAGTGTCCTTTATTCTTTGTACAGCTTTATCCATGCGACTAAACAATATATCAAGATCTTTAATCTTTTACATCTCTGGTCAAGAAATCTGCTAAAACATTTTTTTTTCAGATTTAATAATCTCGATATCAAAAACATATTTAGATGAAAGAGTTTTCCATCTAAATAATCTTTTAAATTCAGGTTTTGAGGGCATATTATTATTTATGAAAGCTTTTACTTGAGTATTATCTGTCCTTAGCAAAAATCGTTTTTGAAGTAAGAAATAATAAAATTTTTGACAACTTCTTACAACTGCTAACAATTCTTTTTCATTTATATGATATCTTGTTTCTGTATCTGTAAAAGTGCCAGAACAATATCTACAAAGGCTTTCTCCAATTTTTTGTTTATTATGATTGTAATCTATCTTCTTAAGTACTCTGCTCCAATTATTTTCTGAAGCGTCAGTTTCCAAAATTATATCATCATCTTCTATTGGTAATTGTAATTTAGGTAAATTTTTACAAAGGTCTTTAATTTTTCTTACTTGTCCTTCTAGACTTTTATCAAAACTAAATATCTTATCTTTCTTAAGTAACTTTTGAAATAGTTTTTTTAGCTCTGCCAAGTTTTTGATAAAATCTGAAGCATAATTTAATATACCAAGAAAACTTTGCACGTGTTTTTTATCAATTAATTTGTCTGGAAAAGACGAGATTTTTACAACAATGTGGCTTTGGAGTTTTATTCCATTACCGTCTAGTTTCATTCCCAAAAACTCAATTTGTTTTTGAAGCATATTTGTTTTCTTTTCAGACAAGGCTAGACCATTTTTATGCATAAATCAGCAAAAATATCAAGATGTTTTAAATGTGAACCTATATCATTCGATAAGACTAAGATATCATCAATATAGACAAAAATGAAGTCATAATCTTTAAATATAATATCCATCTTTCTGTGAAATATTTGTGAAGCATTTTTTAATCCAAAAGGTAAGACTAACCATTCATATTGGCCTTGTGGAGTAGAAAATGCAGTATAAGCTTGAAATTGTGTATAATTGAAGTTCGTTTTCTCAGTTCTTAACTAACTGAAAGTCCTAAAAAGATCGGGTTTCTAATCGTTTTTGGTTGGTAGGGTTATTTGGCTTTGCTATGTCTAATTGAACAATCAAGTAAAAATGGAAAATATTAACTACGTAACCGTAAAACAATTTGTCAATTACCAAATTTGTTATTCAAGTAAAGACAAAAATGTAAATCTATGAAAGTAAAGGGCTAAAAATATAAATTCTAGAAATAAATGTGCTTGAAATGAAAATCAGTTAACTATAAGGACTAATTATGTAAATTTAACTAACTATTAACTAACTTTAACAAACTACTAAAACTGATTAACCAATTTTTAACTAAACTGAAATTAAGGGACTAAACTTAACAAACCCTAGAAATTAGGTAATATTAGCTAAAAATGCAACTAACTCAAAACAGGGGGACCTAAGTGTAAAAACTAGAAGTTTTTATACAAAAACGGGCTAACAACTTCTATAAGCTGGCTAGAGCTTAATTCTGAACCAAATAAGCTCTAGTAAACTGCAAAATGCTTAAAATCCAAAAACACCTAGGCTTGCAAAAGGAATTAGGCTGAAATCAAGTAAATCTCTAATAAGCTATTCTTAATAAGCCACAATTAAGCTAACTAAAAAGTTGGACATGCACAATTTGATTTTCTTGTCAAAACCTGTTAATCAGCTTATAGCTTGAAATGTCTTTCCTTTTTCAAAATAATCAACTAGATAAGCTGGAATATGAAATTAAGCTAAAAGAGTGCTTCTTTGACTTTCGTTTACCAAATTTTTCAATAAGCTGAAAACTTCAAAACCTATCCAGAAACACTTTCTAACAAAGTTTGTGAAATAAAATTAACAAGTTTATGAAGTAGAAATGCTAGTTGAAGAAATCAGTTTGGATTTTTATCTCAGAGAATGACATTTGCTAAAATGCTTATTCAAATGCTTATTCCTATTTCAAAACTGGATACTGTAGATTTTCCTTTAACACACTAACACTACAGATATTGAGTGATGATTAGAAAGTGATTTGAAGAAATTTTATCCAATAACAAAGTAATGCTAATGAATTGAAAACACTTTCTAAAAACTTTTCTAACAAAGGATGATGTGACAATCCGTCAATTTATGGTTGATATTTTATTCTCAAGTGCTATTTAAAAACATTATTTTAATGTTATATTATGAACTCACTTGTTTTTGGGAAGAAATTTTGATTTACGTCTTGAAGTAGCATCGACTACGTCTAAACCGGAGGATTCTACGTTACGTGCTTACGTTTACATACACCGTTTTGGTGACAGTCCGACAATTCAGGAAATAAATTTATCCGTGAATATTATTTTGGAATTTTAAATTTGTGTTGGTTCATAAACTCACAAATTTACAAGAAGAGATTAGGACTTACGATTATAATTTAACGTCCTTTACGACTAAACCGGAAACCTTAGGATTACGTATTTACGTTTTTGAACTCCGTTTTTGATGAAACAATTTTTATTAGATTCGTTTTGTGCCGTTGATTCATAATATATAAAAACGTTTTTTGTAAAACGACCCGAGGGCACGCAAATCGAGGAAACTAGAATCGAGGAGTACCCGTAAATTAGTGGAGATGAGACAAGTGGGACACTTGTCCCACCCCCACTAAATAAAATGGCAATACTAAGCTACAACACCCCTTGGTGTCACTTTTATACAAGGTAATGGACACATGTCCTTTACATTTGACCAAAACAACCAAACCACAAAACAAGCTCCCAAAACCATTTCTCTCATTCTCATACATGTAAACCGCTTTATTTTCTCTCTACTCTCTCCTTGAACGTCCCATATACATCAAAAACACCACCATTGATCAAAAATCTTAACCACAAATCATATGTATAACTTGCATATGATGATAACCCATTGAACACATGATGATTTGAGATGATCTTAACAACTAAAAAGGAGTTTTCATGAGGTCCAAGGGCTGATTTCTACAAGGAGTTTACAATTATTGGTGGCCATGAAGATTGGTGTTGATCTACCACAAGTTCTTCCATCAAAATCCATGTCTTAATCACAACCTACATCATCTGGGTGGTATAAAGATTGTTCTCCCCGTCCTCTTGTTATTTTGATTATGTAATCATTTATTTTCTTTCTTATTGTATATGTATATGATGATAAAAATGTTGTGTGGGGATCAAGTGTTGATAAACATGGGTAAAAAGATGAAAAACTATATGTAAAAGTGGTTAATCTTGCTTAATTTAGTAGGCTGTATAAAAATAGTAAATAACCATTTGATGAACAGATAAAATGGTATAGATGAATTGATATACATTGAGTATTGAGACTTGTACACATGTGAGAGTTGGCCATACAATGGAATCATAAAAATGAGTGAGATATGATCAAAACAAGTTTAGAGTGCAAATCTGAGTACACTGTTTTGGACGAATTTTATAAAATAATCAGAAGTTGATTCATCAGTATCTATAAAAGAATAAAATGAAGCACATATCATGTAGTTTCTGTGATAAACATTTGGGGTTCTATCTCCATGTAGAACTCTAGATATGATCATTTTGGTAAACTAGATTTTTAGGACTCATTTTGTGAAAATAAAGTTCAATATTATTATATAAGCACTCAAATAAATATAGTATAAAATGTGAATTAAAACCCACTAACTTATATATTTCATTTATATAAAAATGCATAAGGATAAATAAATGGACATTATATAAAAATGGTAGTTTGGTAAGTTTTATAAGTTATAAAAACTATATACTAAGTTTTACGTCTTTTCGGCTAAAACCGAAAGATTAACGTTTTTGTTAAATAAAACTTAGACGGTTGGACCCGTCTAATGTAAACTTTTATAAACTCACATACTGATATATAAACATATATAACAAGTAAAAACCAATAAAACCCGAGCTTTACAACATATAGACATTAGCGGGCCAAAGTAGCCTTAATGGACAATAAACCCGACTAATTTGGTAAAATACTTATAAACTTATTTATTGGTCTTAACCCATTTGGGCCCAACATATAAAGTATAATACTGATAATAAAAGTATAATTGGGCTATGAATAGTATTGGGCTTGTAATAGGCCCATTGGACTTCAAAATGTAAACAAGTTGAACTAGTGTAACTAGTCTTGAAAATTACCAACACATAAACACTATAATGAATGAGTAAAGATGTATAAACCCACTTGATCATCATCATATATATAAAATCATCATATGTATACATAATTATTATTTTGATAAAGTCATTGGACAAGAGTCTAAGACGAGTATTATTTGTCTAGGTTTTTGTGATTGAAGCACGTACCGTACATCCGAATTGCCGATAACCCGCTTTCCCACATCAACGTGAGTTCATAGCCTCACACTCTTTTAAATGTTTTTATGAAATGTTTTATAAACCCGCGAGGGAGATAACATGTTAGTTTTGATAAATAGGACACCATTTGTCCCGATTGTTTGTTTATTGATTTGGACCCGAATGATTGTATGACCCGATGAATGATTAAATGACCCGATAGATGAGATAATATGGATTATTAAAGTTAGGTTATGTCACTAAAAGTCCCATTAGCATGAATTGTGAACTACCGGGATTTGGTAGACGCTTATGCATATAATAGTACTATTTGGGGACGATCACCCCAGTTCGTGCCTTGACGGTTGATCCCCGTCGTGCCACATTGATTGGTAAGCAAATTTATGTATGAGAAGATTTACATCAGCGTGATTATTGTGATGACACGCTAATTTAAATGGGCAAATGAGTTTCGGGCTAGCTACCCGTTGTTTGTTGTAGTAAGGTAACAATGTCATGCGGCTTATAATAATCCAATTAACAAAATACTGCTATACGCACTGAATTACGATATATTGCCTGACTAGCAATACGGGGTCTTACTATTGATATTATGTTTGTGTTTTGGTTTTGTATAACCATATTCATATAACGGTTTTTATTTAACTTTATACAACGTTATAAAACGTATTGTATGATGTTTTTATGACATTGGCTCGTATAATGATTTTGAAGGCGAAAGCCTATATTATGATTTTGATAAGGATTTGTATAAAATGAGTTTGGCTATTTTATGGCCTATTACAAGGATTTGTACAAAATGATTTTCGGTAATAATTTTATACCGATGTTATATTGATGGATTTCATTAAACTCTATGAATTCACTCGGCGTTTTCACTGACCTTTTCCTTTAACATGTTTTATCTTAGGTACTTGAAGGTAATTCTTGGGAAGACAACAAGAATTCATGGCCCGCACTTAAATAATAATTTCCATTCAAATGCTTTGTAAAACCTGTATGAAATACAATGACTTGGGACCTATGTAAATTTGATATTTATGAATGGAAATGCTTTATTATAAAACGACGCGATTTTTAAGCGTTGTCTATGATGTGAGCAATGTGCTATCCCGTAACACCAACGAGTCTTCCGCTGTATTGAATTGTGTAAATTTGGGGGTGTTACAGTTTGGTACCAGAGCTCTCGTTATAGAGAACGAAAGATTTTTAAAACTAAGGTTTTGAATAAAACATTTCAAAATCTTTTAACTATAAACATTTTTCTAAAAATGTCTAAAAATCTTTTGACTATAACGGTGCCGAAGAATTCCCGAGTTACCGACAAGGCTAGACTGAGAAGTGTTATTTTAATATATATATAACTTGGATTATATATATACATATGATGTAATTTGATTACATGATTGTTTGATGATTATTTTGATATTTATACGAGGTATTTATACGACGTAGATTGTCACAAGGAACCCTAAATTCCCTAGTAAATTAATCGAAGCTATTCTCGTAGGAATTCTAGCTATTTCAGATCTAAACCAAGTTGTGGATATTTATGATCCCAACAAAATGGTTGATACTCGTAGGAATGTAGATATTAGTTGATTGTGATATTAAAGAAGAATTGGCGAGATTATATCTGATATCGATGTCATGACGATCTTTCCTTATAGAGTGGAGCTTGACAAAATGTTACCACCGAGAAAGATGTCATCTGATTCGTTGTCACCCAATTCTTAAACTTGAAATCGAAAGGGTGAATGTTGCACTTGAGGCTGTCATTGGAACCATTACCCAAAAGCCTCATGCCACTAGTACCTTACCGAGAAATATTGAATGTGTGAGTCATTTCATACTAGTGACTCATTTGATAACTATTGTTGTAAGAGCTATAGGATTTGAAATTAAGTGTTGTTCATATTGAGATTTTATTGCCTTTACAAGGCCGAAGAATAAGGTTGTAAGTATTGGAGAATGAGGTAGAATATCACATTGAGTATAATTTGGTTGAAACTTGAATAAAGTAAAATTTAACCCGTATGGAATATGAGATTGTTAAGAGGAAGTCGTTAAGTCCTGTGATTGAATTATAAGGTTCTAATTGATTGTTGATTTGTGTTAAGGGTTGCTCCTAGGCCATTGTCCAATAATGAGGATGCCCAGTGTCTAGGAAGTAAATTGAAGAAATCTTCTTCTAAATAGGGACCGATGGATCTTCTGGGACATGTGGAACACCTAATGACTCTTGTAGATTAGTATTCATTGTGGTATCTTTTAAAAATAATCCCTAACTTAACTGAGACATCAGTTGGTAGGATGAGTTCTTGGAATTGTATGACATAGTGACACGTAATGTGTTACGGTACAAGTTTGACTTGTTTGTGATTAATGAAAAGACTACCTTTGATTGCTAAATTCTACATGTATCGATGTTATCTATCTTTTATTGCTTCATCCTAATGCTCGCATTAGTGATGCAACCATTGAACAAGTACTCATCTCGATTTGAGTTACGTTGTGAATTATTCTTCCTGAGAGCCATCGAGGTCATGAACCTCATGATTATTTGGCTAAAGCTCATTTCCTATCATATTGTAGTTAGTTCTTGGTGAACAAGCTTTCATCACTCTTCTGCAGATCACTCATTGTTTTTATAAGATAAAACAGTATCCCTTGAGAAAAATTGAATTTTCATCACTATAAGGATTATTCAAAGTGAGATTTATAAGTGATTGTTATCGAAATTAAGTTGTTTATAAAACACCTTGGAAAACTTAATTGTTTTCATAACAAAGAAAATCTTTGTAAATTTATTTTGATTCTTATTTAAGAATTAAGCATGAAAATGTTTTTATTATAAACATGATGATAAAATTTTGACGAACTGAGTATTGCATCGTTAATCTTGAAATTGTATATAGTTGCGCGCCTACATACAATTTGGAATGGACCATGCAAGGCTGATTAGTAGTCACCATAAAACTGATTAATAAACACTACATTTTCTTTAAAGATTGTGAAAGATTAAATTTTATGAGATCTGCAAGAAGTGAAAAATAGGGACATAGTGTTAGGGACACCTACATATGTTCCTGTAGCATCTATTCTTCTGAGTCGAATTTACTCATCTGTGGAAATTGTCTTATTTGACAATTGACAATTCTTTCTTGTCCAATTGTCCCGTAGTGAGATTCTTAGGAAAAGTATATGATTACCGAGTGTTGATACCCGACTGGATGTATCGACCTTCCTATCATTTCTTTTGATTTGATTTCATTTGAATGTCCTGGGTAACGATCCGAGGAGTTTTCGAATGTGTACTCAAATTATGAAAACATATATTCATATTCGTTAAATGTTTTCATCTGTATCTGATTTGAAATTCTCTCGCGTAGATTATGCGTTAACCTTACTCTTTTAAGGTTAGTTATGTCTCCAGATATCCTGGAATTTGTGAAGGATTATGAATTACTATTAGTCTTTTGAGAAGTTCACATCTTATCAACGGTAATGAAACTGGAAAGTTGATAGTGCCAGTAGAATAGATTGATTGATTATGACAAGACGACATTGTCTTAATTGATGGGAACTCGAGTAGAATTCCCCTAAATGATAAGATGTTGATTATCAAAAGTGATCTAAATAATTCTTGATGGATGACCATATCCTGCATTTAGACTTGAAATTATACCATGAATGATTATGAATTAGTCATATATATTATAATCTAGAAAGAACCTAATATGAATTTATTAAATGATGTTTCTGTTATCTGAAACTTTAAGAGGTATTGCTGGTGAATTACCTAGACTTTCGCCATTAAGGCAAGTTGAAATTGGTATTGATTATATTCCAGGTGCTGCACATGTGGCTTGTGCACTGTACGTCAGCACTATCTGAATTAAAAGAATTACCGTACAACTGAGAGAGTTGTCGAAGAAAGATTTTATTCTACCAAGCTCGTCATCATGAAGAGCTATGGTGTTGTCATTCCTTATATTTGTTGAATTACCGTGAACTAGTTAAATTGACGATTAAAAATCTATATCCACTACCCAAGATGATAGATTGTTCGATCATTTACAAGGTTCTAGCGTATATTCGAAAATTTGATTCACGGCATGGTTATCATCAACTTCGCATCCGCGAAAAAGATTATCTATTCCAATCACTACATCCGGTACTTGTAATGAACATTATGAATTTCACATGATGTCATTTGGATTGACTAATACACATGTAGCATCCATAAATTTGGTGAATCACGTGTGTAGGCTGTAATTTGATAAATTCATGCTCGTGATAATTAAGGACCATTTGTTTGTATATAAGAATAAGAAGAAATTAATTATTATTTATAGATTGTCCTGAATTGGCCGAGTAGTGAAAACCTGTACCTTGAATATTTAACATGAGATTTAAAGACTAAATCCTTTACATTATTTGACCATGTAATTAATAGATAATAGAATATATTGACTCTTCAAAGATTAGAGCCATTAAGGTTTTGGGTTTTACCAAAAAGAAAGTGAAAATATGTTTTGATAAATAATTTATCAAAGAAATTTTTAAGGGATTATTTCCTTATGCCCAAATCATTTAACTAAACTCCTGTTTAGGGGTAAATGTTTGTGTATACCTCAAGACAACCTAAGCGGAATTGAGGAAAACATTTAAACCATAACTTGAAATTTGAAACGACAATTTTTGCTTTTCAACTAAGAAAATTTGGACCAAAGTATAACCAAAGATTTTTCAAACATTTACGAATCTTATTAGTTATTTTCGATAAATTAACAAAAATCGTATTAATTAAATTCAAATTTATTTTGAGCATTTTCCTATAATTAGAGGAACCGAGAAATTTAAAACTTTTTACGTTTACATTTCATAAAAATTAAATATTTATTATTTAATTACTTGTAATAATTATCGACGCTTTAAACGTCGGATTGAGCAAAACTGATAAAAATGATAGTTGAGACGAAACTAAAAACTCAGAAAATGTGAAGAAATAATTTTTGAATAAATACGGTTATGATATTTATTTCATCAAGGAAGGTGAATATAATTACTAACACATTATGTAGAAAAGATAAAGAACCAAATTAGGACATGTTCCTTAATAATGAATGTGCAAAATAAATTGCCGAATAATATAAAAATAAACAATGCTTGAAAGAAGGATAATATAGATAACAAAAAGTGGTTCGCGGCTAATATGAACCATTAGAATTAAGAAGCCGATAGCGCTAAATGATTAAAAGGCCACTTGTGATTGTCTAAATATTGAGGATTGTGAGATATAGTTATGTTGGAATCTTGTAAGTATAAGTATTTTATTCATGACATTTATGATTTAAAGTATCTTTATTTGAAGAATTTATACTGATGGAAAATTTCGAAGGCAGACATCGCCTCATACATTAGTAAACGTCTAGCTATTGCAAAGGTCATCATCTGAATTTGATTTGATTTGGGTCATCGTCGACAGACTGACCAAATCTGCTAATATCATTCCTATTAATGATAGATTCTCGATCAAGAAATTGACTCTTTTGTATTTAAAGGAGTTGTGTAAACATGGTGTGCCTGTATCAATCATCTCTATCAAGATCCTCGCTTCGCATCGAATTTCTAGAGAATTGCTCAGAAGTCATTGAGAACGAATCTTGATGAGAGTACTGTGTACCACCCCAATCGAAGGGACGAGGTAAAGTAACGATACAAAATACTATAAGTGTTGTTCTATGTTGGAATGATTGACCTTTGGTAATAAACTGTAAAATCGTTTTCCTTTGGATAGATTATCATTGATAATTATCGTATTAGGATCAAGATCGAGTCTTGTGAGGATATATATTAGAGCATCTGTAAGTAGGAGTTGGGATGAACACACCCGACATACACCCATTGTGAGTTGGACATGTCTTTTAGGTTTAAGGTTTCCTTTGATGGCGAACCTAACCTTACAAAACACTCGACCCGCGAAACCTGAAATGATTGTTGAAATTAGGATCTGATTATTGACTGCCAGTAGTGGGCAGGAGGTTATGTGAATATGAAATGTAGATCCTAAAGTACAGAATGGGTAGCTCAGTTATGCCAAAAAATTTAACCATGAAAAAATGAATTGATGATCTGGAAGATCATGGGATATAAGTCCCCATTGTATGGGACCATTGAGATGATGTAAAAGATTGGTTTGAAAGGCATATAAGCTGGATCTACCCTAGGACTTCAAGAGCTGCGTGAATTATGTCTCGTATATCGAACTTGATAAAATGTCTATCAAGTGAGAATCTGATCACTTCTTGATAAAGTTTAGATCGGCGAAAAGTTGCATTCATCAAAAACCCGTGAACATCATGGATAGAGAAAGTAAGTCAACATTAAGCCTGATCTTATTCCCGTAGTTATGTTTGATGAAACTCGCGTATTGTAATGAATTGCCCTTGTGAGAAAAGACCGATTGTGGAGGAAATACGCACATGGCTTTAACTCTATAATAAGCGAGTAGTAAGATAAGATGATCTTTGAGGACAAAGATCCTGTTTAGGGGTAAATGCTGTGACAATCCGTCAATTTATGGTTGATATTTTATTCTCAAGTGCTATTTAAAAACATTAATTTAATGTTATATTATGAACTCACTTGTTTTTGGGAAGAAATTTGGATTTACGTCTTGAAGTAGCATCGACTACGTCTAAACCGGAGGATTCTACGTTACGTGCTTACGTTTACATACACCGTTTTGGTGACAGTCCAACATTTCAGGAAATAAATTTATCCGTGAATATTATTTTGGAATTTTAAATTTGTGTTGGTTCATAAACTCACAAATTTACGAGAAGAGATTAGGACTTACGATTATAATTTAACGTCCTTTACGACTAAACCGGAAACCTTAGGATTACGTATTTACGTTTTTGAACTCCGTTTTTGATGAAACAATTTTTATTAGATTCGTTTTGTGCCGTTGATTCATAATTTATAAAAACGTTTTTTGTAAAACGACCCGAGGGCACACAAATCGAGGAAACTAGAATCGAGGAGTACCCGTAAATTAGTGGAGATGAGACAAGTGGGACACTTGTCCCACCCCCACTAAATAAAATGGCAAGACTAAGCTACAACACCCCTTGGTGTCACTTTTATACAAGGTAATGGACACATGTCCTTTACATTTGACCAAAACAACCAAACCACAAAACAAGCTCCCAAAACCATTTCTCTCATTCTCATACATGCAAATCACTTTATTTTCTCTCTACTCTCTCCTTGAACGTCCATATACATCAAAAACACCACCATTGATCAAAAATCTTAACCACAAATCATATGTATAACTTGCATATGATGATAACCCATTGAACACATGATGATTTGAGGTGATCTTAACAACTAAAAAGGAGTTTTCATGAGGTCCAAGGGCTGATTTCTACAAGGAGTTTACAAGTATTGGTGGCCATGAAGATTGGTGTTGATCTACCACAAGTTCTTCCATCAAAATCCATGTCTTAATCACAACCTACATCATCTTAGCGGTATAAAGATTGTTCTCCCCGTCCTCTTGTTATTTTGATTATGTAATCATGTATTTTCTTTCTTATTGTATATGTATATGATGAATATATGATGATAAAAATGTTGTGTGGGGATCAAGTGTTGATAAACATGGGTAAAAAGATGAAAAACTATATGTAAAAGTGGTTAATCTTGCTTAATTTAGTAGGCTGTATAAAAACAGTAAATAACCATATGATGAACAGATAAAATGGTATATATGAAATTATATACATTGAGTATTGAGACTTTTACACATGTGAGAGTTGGCCATGCAATAGAGTCATAAAAATGAGTGAGATATGAACAAAACAAGTTTAGAGTGCAAATCTGAGTACACTGTTTTGGACGAATTTTATAAAATACTCAGAAGTTGATTCATCAGTAGCTATCAAAGAATAAAATGAAAAACATATCATGTAGTTTCTGTGATAAAAATTTGGGGTTCTATCTCCATGTAGAACTCTAGATATGATCATTTTGGTAAACTAGATTTTTAGGACTGATTTTGTGAAAATAAAGTTCAATATTATTATATAAGCACTCAAATAAATATAGTATAAAATGTGAATTAAAACCCACTAACTTATATATTTCATTTATATAAAAATGCATAAGGATAAATAAATGGACATTATATAAAAATGGTAGTTTGGTAAGTCTTATAAGTTATAAAAACTATATACTAAGTTTTACGTCTTTTCGGCTAAAACCGAAAGATTAACGTTTTTGTTAAATAAAACTTAGACGGTTGGACCCGTCTAATGTAAACTTTTATAAACTCACATAATGATATATAAACATATATAACAATTAAAAACCAATAAAACCCGATCTTTACAACATATAGACATTAACGGGCCAAAGTAGCCTTAATGGACAATAAACCCGACTAATTTGGTAAAACACTTATAAACTTATTTATTGGGCTTAACCCATTTGGGCCCAACATATAAAGTATAATACTGATAATAAAAGTATAATTGGGATAATGAATAGTATTGGGCTTGTAATAGGCCCATTGGACTTCAAAATGTAAACAAGTTGAACTAGTGTAACTAGTCTTGAAAATTACCAACACATAAACACTATAATGAATGAGTAAAGATGTATAAACCCACTTGATCATCATCATATATATAAAATCATCATATGTATACATAATTATTATTTTGATAAAGTCATTGGACAAGAGTCTAAGACGAGTATTATTTGTCTAGGTTCTCGTGATTGAAGCACGTACCGTACATCCGAATTGCCGATAACCTGCTTTCCCACATCAACATGAGTTCATAGCCTCACACTCTTTTAAATGTTTTTATGAAATGTTTTATAAACCCGCGAGGGAGATAACATGTTAGTTTTGATAAATAGGACACCATTTATCCCGATTGTCTGTTTATTGATTTGGACCCGAATGATTGTATGACCAGATGAATGATTAAATGACCCGATAGATGAGATAAAATGGATTATTAAAGTTAGGTTATGTCACTAAAAGTACCATTAGCATGAATTGTGAACTACTGGGATTTGGTAGACGCTTATGCATATAATAGTACTATTTGGGGACGATCACCCTAGTTCGCGCCTTGACGGTTGATCCCCGTCGTGCCACATTGATTGGTAAGCGAATTTATGTATGAGAAAATTTACATCAGCGTGATTATTGTGACGACACGCTAATTTAAATGGGCAAATGAGTTTCGGGCTAGCTACCCGTTGTTTGTTGTACTAAGGTAACAATGTCATGCGGCTTATAATAATCCAATTAACAAAAACTGCTATACGCACTGAATTACGATATATTGCCTGACTAGCAATACGGGGTCTTACTATTGATATTATGTTTGTGTTTTGGTTTTGTATAACCATATTCATATAACGTATTGTATGATGTTTTTATGACATTGGCTCGTATAATGATTTTGAAGGCGAAAGCCTATATTATGATTTTGATAAGGATTTGTATAAAATGACTTTGGCTATTTTATGGCCTATTACAAAGATTTGTACAAAATGATTTTCGGTAATAATTTTACACCGATGTTATATTGATGGATTTCATTAAACTCTATGAATTCACTCGGCATTTTCGCTGACCTTTTCCTTTAACATGTTTTATCTCAGGTACTTGAAGGTAATTCTTGGGAAGACAACAAGAATTCATGGCCCGCACTTAAATAATAATTTCCATTGAAATGCTTTGTAAAACCTGTATGAAATACAATGACTTAGGACCTATGTAAATTTGATATTTATGAATGGAAATGCTTTATTATAAAACGACATGATTTTTAAGCGTTGTCTATGATGTGAGCAATGTGCTATCCCGTAACACCAACGAGTCTTTCGCTGTATTGAATTGTGTAAATTTGGGGGTGTTATAGATGACCCAAACTATTTTTTATGCAATTTGCCTGTTTGACTAAAATCTTGACTGGAAAATGACTGAAAACTTTATGCTATGACTTAATGACTGAAAGAGAACTAGAATTAGCCAATTACTAACACTTGAACACAGATTAAGACGTAATCCCAAACACTAGTTAACTGATTTTTATCAAAGTTTTGAAAAAGAATTTTGAGTTAAAAGCTAAACTGATTCAATACAGGTACCAAGCTAAGTTCAATGACTATAAGGAATTGTAAAGGAACTAAACTCAAGCTAAGTAACAAGCTAAAACTCAATGTATACTAATAAGCTAGTATGACTGATATTATGCTAACAGATTGAGAATTAAGCTAGTGATCAAATGCTATACTACAATTAAGCTACTCAAACATCAACATCAATTCAATTACAGACTAAACACACTTTATCATACAAGCAACAAGATTAACACTAGGAATTAAGCATGCAGGCAACACTTTAGAGGAACAAAAATGCAGAATATGAAACCTTTAAGCATAGGCCTCTATTGGGGAGTAGAGAAGCGCTGTGCTTTCTAACCAGTGCTAAACCACCACCTTAGCACTGAAATCAACTAATCAACAGCTACCATCATCATGATCACCATTAATGAACTTGAAATCTTCAAAATCTACTAAAACTGAACTGGATGAACAGTACAAGCAAAGCAGCTACAGAATCTTCACTCTTAGCTAATCATGATCAATTATGATCATAATAATCTAACATCATCAACAGAGTAACAAGATTGCAGGAATGAACAGTAGATTTAGGAAATCAAAAGATGAAATTTTATTGATTGAGTTGGAAAAGTTGTTACAATGCTAGAAAGGTAGTTACAACTACTAACAATCTCAAGAGGTTGTCAGTCTCTTGAGCTGTTAAGCTATTCTTAACTGAATTGAGAGAAAAAGGAAAAGTGTGTGTGTTTTCACACTTTCTACATTATGTTAGAAATACGTTTTAACGTATATTAGAAGTATCGGTCACTCCACAATATGATTTATATTGTAATAGCTCGTAGTTAGTAATTAGTCATTAGTTACTTATTAACTTAAGTAAGAAACGGTCCATGGGCTTGTCATGGACCGGCCCAAGCCGAATGTTAGGCTTGGAATATAAATACCCCTTTCCACTAAGGAAAGGGGTTGGTTGTGGTTCCATTTGCACATTCATAGTAATAAAATCATTTCATATATTCTCTCACTTTCTCTCTCTAGTTTCTCTCACTAGAAAACATCAACCCACTTCATAGATTCATAGGTTATCAATATTCTACATTTGGTATCAAGAGCTATGGGGTGATTTAAGGTAAGGATTGTGTTGCTTTTTTAGTTTTTGAATCAATTAGTGATCTTTAGAAAAAATCAATCTTGAATCTTGTTGTTTTTGGTGTTTTTGTTATTGGGATTGATTGATAAGGATTGGGTTTAGCTTATTTTGGTAAAAATCATAAAACGTTTTGTGGTTTTGGATCAAAAATCGGGGTTAAAAGCTGCTTTTTAAGTCTCGGAAACAATTTTTCCAGAATTTTCCGAATAGGATTCCGAATAGGAGGATTTTCAGTATAGAAAGTTTATTCCGAATAGGATTCCGAATAGGAGGATTTTCAGCATAGAAGAATTTTTTCCGAATAGAAGAATTCTTTTCCGAATAGAAGAATTTTTTTCCGAATAGAAGAATTTTTTCCGAATAGCCGTTTTTTCCGAATAGCAAATACTTTCCGTATAGCCAATTTTTCCGAATAGCCAAAGACTTTCCGAATAGCCAAAATTCTTTCCGAATAGACACCAATTTTCCGAATAGCCAAAATCTTTCCGAATAGGAGAAATATTCCGAATTACCCATCATTCCGAATAGGAGGTGTTTTTCCGAATAAGCCAAATTGCCAAGATATTCCGAATTGAAGAAAATATTCCGCATAGGAGGTTTTTTCCGCATAAGGGTTATTCAGCATAGAGTTTATTCCGAATAGGGTATTTTCAGCATAGGATTATTCTGAATAGGTGTTATTCCGAATAGGTTTTATTCTAATTTTGGGTTATTCCGTATAAGCAAGTTCAAGGGGTATTTGAGTTTTTTCGACGATCTTTTGTGGACTTAATCACAACACAAATTCTCAACCTTTCTTCACTGCTCGATCAAACGATAATCTTTGAGTCTGTTAAGTGATCACAATGAATCCAAGTTCATTAATGCCTCAGATGACATCTCTTACGGATATCTCGATCATAACGGGGACTGATAGTCGTCCACCGATGCTTATTAAAGAGGTGTTTGAGGCATGGCAGGGCCGTATGATGCAATACTTGAAGGGCAAACCGACATACGGAAGGCTTATGGTCAAATCGATTTTGAATGGTCCACTCGACTATGGTACCATTGTGGTTGACGACCTGACTAGACCACGAGAATTTGAAGAACTCACTCCAGCTCAACAACTTGTTGCAGATGCAGATGATAAAGCTCTTCAAACAATTCTCCAAGCTCTTCCCCATGATATTTATAGGATGGTAAGTCAGTATACAGTGGCAAAGGATTTATGGGAACGTCTTAAGGTGTTGCTACAAGGCACGTCTCTCACCAAACAAGAAAGGGAGTGCCAGCTGTATGATTTGTTTGATAGATTCACGTACAGCCCAGGGGAAACACTACACGATTATTACTTCAGATTCACTACTCTAATGAATGATCTGAATGTATACAATCTTGTAATTGCTCCATTCCAGGTTAACACCAAGTTCTTGAATACTTTACCTCAAGCTGAATGGGGTGAGTATATTACCGATGTGAAGTTAACCCGGGATTTGCATAAGTGCAACTTAGATCAAATCTATGCTTTTCTTCAGCAACATGAGAAGCATGTGATTATGCACCGTTCTCCTCGCGGTATGCATCCAGATTCCTTAGCTTTGATGGCGAATCAACCAAGCTTGTCACACAACAACACACCATATATCTTGGGACATCAAGCCTATCATCCATCACCTTATATGACACCAACCTTCCCACAATACTCGATTCTACCGCAACCACCCACCTCACATCAGCAACAATATCGGTTCAATGCACCTTCACCACAGTATGCTTCACAACTTCATCCAGCAAATGTTGCACCTTATGCTCAGCCTTCATATTCTTCTTATCAAGAGAATGCAGCATATCCAACAAGCTATCCTGATCAAATGAGTATTCCTTCTACTGATTATGCAGCTCATCCAGATCAAGCACTATATTGTGATGATGAGGAAGTCCCCGTTCCTGTTTTCCAACAAGGAGCTGACCCAGTTGAAGTGCTAACTACTATGTCTGCTTATCTCACAAGAACTTTAAGCAAACGAGGATACAGAGGATCAGCTCCTACCAACAATCAGTTGAGGAATTCATCCAATTCTCGCCAACAAGCTACAATTGAGAATGGCAGGGTAATGGTTCAGCCAATTCAACCATATCAGGGGAGACCTTCCACATCAACCAATGCTCGCACGATCAATCCTGCTCCTGCTCCAATGGTCAACAATCCTCCACGGGCTAATACAGGCAAGTTGAGAATGATTACATGCTACAACTGCAAGGAAGAGGGTCATATGTCCAGGGATTGTAAGAAACCCAAGAGGAGAAGGGATGGACAGTGGTTTGCAGAAAAGATCTATCTGGTAAATGCTCAGGCGCAAGGAAGGGAACTTGATGAAGAGGAGCTTGCATTTCTTGCTGACCCAGGGATTGCTGAACAAGACGTTGTCACTACGCAGAATGCAGCTTACCAAGCCGATGATCTTGATGCGTATGACTCCGACTGTGATGACTTTCAAACTGCAAAGGCTGCTCTCATGGCAACTATCTCCAGCTTAGGGCCAGATAAGAGATCTGAGGTACTTATTAATAACACCGATAATGCCACTGATGCTAGTATTCAACCACATCAAGTTGTGCAAGAGAGTGCTGATTCGAATGAATCTTCGGTGGTGAGTCTTTCAAATGAGGAGACAAACAATGATAGCAATATCAATGTGAGTCCCCAGATTTTGAGTGAATCACAACCGGGATCCATTTCGCATACGCCTACTCCTGCTCAACAAGATTTGGTCATGGTTCCTGCTACATTACTTAGCCAAATGAATGCTGCACTCTTAGAAACCTTAGCTAAGAATAAGAATTTGTCTGATGAGCTTGCCTTAAGCAATGAGAAAGTACAAACTTTGGAATTAGTGCCTTCGTCTAGTGTTCTCACAAATCTCGAATATGATCATTTTAGAAACAAACAAATGGGTCACTTGTAAGAGATCGAAAACTTAAGAGCAAATCTGTCTAATGAACTTAAAGAAAAGGAGTTAGTGGTCACTAATTTTCAAAAACTTCAAACTGATTTTGAATTACTCGAATCTAAGAAGAATGAAATGGAGATTAATGCCACTAATAAGATTAGAAGTCTAGATTACTTGCTTTTAAGACAATACGCTGCTTCGCAACTAGTTCACTTATTTGATGCTTCATTTAGAGAATTTAACTTATCACGTCTAAAAGGCCTTCCCCCTAATCCACAGTATGCAAAACAAGCTTTAAGACATAGTCCTAGACTTTATAATGCAACTCAATTAGGATTGGCTTTAGACCCGATTGTTTTTCCCGATGATCGAACAAGTAAGGATCTAGTTGCTGAGGATCGGTCATACAATTCTGCAAAATATCCCGATTGTGATTATTTTAAAATGAATAAGGAGCTTGCAAAAACTTATTTTAGAGTTCGCTTCCATATGGATAAAGATCTCATCACAGCACCAACCTACATGATAGAGGAAGAAAGCCCTAGTACATTTCCTACACTTGTCAACATGGAAGGTCCTAAGGAAATTCCAAAGAATCTTCCACCTGTTAGCACTATATGGTTAAACTTGAAAGAGATTAACCGATACCTTACTAACTTTGACAAGGTCATTTTGGAATGTACGACTTCAAATGGCTTAAACGCCGGAGAATGGGCTTTCGAACACATGAACGAGGTGTTTAAAACTAAGATCAATCCGTTTGTCGAAAGTCTAAAAGGAAGTTTTGCATCTCTTAAAGACAATCTTCAGTTTGAAATTGGGGAAGTTCAAAAAGTGTTTTATGAAATGGACACCGCTTACGAACTGCAACTAATTGAAAAGGAAAAGATTTTAACCGAATATGACCGATTCTTGTCCGAAGTAATCTCATGTGATGTGCTTACTACTGTAAATGTTAATTATTCGAATGAGCTTACATCTGCTGTGATTAATTGTGATGCTGTGAATATTTGTGAGGATATTTGTGATGATGTTTGTAATCTTACTGTAAATGTTGCTGATACTGTAAATGAGGTAGAAAATCATTCTTGTCACGAATCTAACGCTGAGTTTTTAAAGCTACAAGATTCTTACAATTTACTTTCACAACGCTTTAATCAACTAGAACAACATTGTATATCTTTAGAATTAAAACAACAAAATCAAAATGAAAATCTTTTGATATCTAATGTTTGTGAAAACGGTGTTGAGAATAGTGACAAGATGATTGCAATTGTTAAGACATTAGAGGAAGAAATCATGAGATTGAAGAGAGAGGTATCATCTAAGGAAACATTACGAATGGAACTAGAGGCTGCAGAGTCTAAAAACCAGGTCTTAGAAATTAGACTATCAACTGTTCTAGGGGAGATGGATCGGACAAGGCAGGGACTATCCGCTCTTTATGGTTCACTAGAAGAACGCTTCGCTTTTAATGCGGCACAGCAACAATATTATGTTGAACAACTGAACCAAAAGTGCGAAGAAATCTCTGACTTGAACATCCTGCTCATAGACAAAAATATGGTTTTGGCTGAGTTAAAGGAGACACTTCTTCTCACCCGACAAGAAGTTGTTGATAACTTAGCTACCGACTCTGCACCGTCCACTAGTGCTCCAACAACCAAGTCAGTAGTGCTTTATAAGAATCCGCTTCATAAGAGAAACCAGGTTACCTATGATGATTATATGAGGAATGCCATTAAGCATGTCGATCTTCTTAGGGATATTTTAGACGATCTTTATGCCTTAGATCCCTCAAGTAGCGACTATTATTCGGCTCATGAATATGTTAAGCGAGTTCAATATTGCTTGGCTTATTTGCAATACATAGGTACACCAGGTTCTGCACTACTTCATAATAGGCCCATTGCTGTCACTCCATTTAATAAGACTCCAGGAGCGAAACCGTCATTGGCACAATCAAGTAAGACACCTTTAAAATCTGATGCTAATGTTCCCAATTTGCCTTCTACAGGATTAAACGCGACTACTAAGGCTAAAGGATCGCCACTCAAGAAAGCTAAGATCAAGCCCTCCACTAGTAGTGCCACAAAGAAGAAAGTAGAAGTCCACAATAGGAATGCTAGTTCAGTTTTAAATAAAACGAATCATGTTAAGACTAAAAGCTCTGCGCCTGTGCAGCAGCCTAAACCATTCGTGAATTCTGATTTAAATTGTTGGAATTGTAATGAATGTATGTTTTCCCAGCGTCATGATTTGTGTCTGATTGATCACGTTAATGAAATGAATGCTATTAAGAATGGTCTTGAATGGAAGCCAACGGGTAGAACTCGTGCCCAAGTTGGCTGGCAATGGCGTCCCACTGGTAGGACCTTTACACTAGATGGTAAAATGTGCCCTTTAACTAGGAATGCATCCATTGAGGTTAGGTCTGAGCGTCCTTTAGTTAGGAACACTCGCACTCAAGTATGGAAACAGCGCCCTTTAATTAGGTCAGCCCCCACTATAGTGCCTATCAGTGTAGAAATACCTCAGGATTTGAGCCAACTAGAATCTACACCACCAATTAAGAAGAAGAAGGCTAGGAAATCTAAGAAACCTAGAGTTAGCAAATCTAAGATTATTAAATCTGTACCTGCTAATAACAAGGAACACTCAGATTCCGATACCTCTACATTGTCTTTGTGTGGTGATATTTTCAGGTGGTCCAAATCATCCTGTGGTATTTGGACTCCGGTTGTTCAAAACATATGACCGGAAATCGCTCGATGCTCCGAAATTTCGTCAGCAAGTTTCTTGGTACGGTTAAATTTGGGAATGATCATATAGCAAAGATTATGGGGTATGGTGAATATCAGATTGGAAACGTGACGATTTCTAGGGTATACTATGTAGAAGGTCTTGGTCATAACTTATTCTCAGTAGGACAGTTTTGTGATTCCAACCTTGAGGTTGCTTTTCGACAACACACTTGTTTCATCCGCAACTTGGAAGGAAAAGATTTGTTGAAGGGATCTCGTGGTGCAAATCTTTATACGTTGTCTCTACAAGATATGATGGTCGCCTCTCCAGTATGTCTTCTCTCTAAAGCATCTAAGACCAAGTCATGGTTATGGCATCGTAGATTATCTCATCTTAATTTTGATGCTATTAATCATCTGGCTAAAAACGAGTTAGTTCGTGGTCTTCCAAAGCTTAAATTTCACAAAGACCATTTATGTTCCGCGTGTTCAAGAGGGAAAAGCACCAAGAAATCTTACAAACCCAAAGCTGAAGACACTAATCAAGAAAAACTTCATCTTTTGCATATGGATCTTTGTGGACCGATGAGAACTGAAAGTGTGAGCGGTAAGAAATTCATTCTCGTCATTGTGGATGACTTTTCCAGGTTTACATGGGTTAGATTTCTACGTACAAAGGATGAAGCACCAAAAGCTATCATCACTTTTCTGAAGTTCATTCAGGTACGTTTGAATACCACTGTCCGCCGTATTCGTACAGACAATGGTACAGAGTTCGTAAACCAGACTCTTCGTGATTATTATGAAGGAGTTGGTATATCACATGAAACATCCGCTGCACGCACTCCACAACAAAACGGTGTCATTGAAAGACGAAATCGTACACTTATGGAAGCTGCTAGGACCATGCTTATTTATGCGAACGCTCCATTGTTCTTGTGGGCAGAGGCTATTTCTACTGCATGTTTCACCCAAAACCGTTCTATCATTCGGAAACGCCATGGAAAAACACCTTATGAGCTTCTACATGACCGCAAACCCGATGTTTCATTTTTCCATGTGTTTGGTGCTCTGTGTTATCCAAACATCAATAGTGAGAACTTGGGTAAGCTTCAACCAAAAGCCGACATAGGTATTTTCATTGGTTACTCACCGTCCAAAAGAGCATACCGAATCTATAACCGTCGTCTTGGCAAGATTGTAGAAACTATGGACGCTGATTTCGACGAGCTGACAGCGATGGCTTCTGAGCAACACAGCTCTGAACCCGCGCTTCATGAGATGGGAACCGGTGCTATAAGTTCCGGATTAGTTCCCAACAATCCTACTTCTACATCATTTTTACCACCATCAAGGCCCGAGTGGGATAAACTGTTTCAACCGTTGTTTGATGAATTCTTCGATCCCCCGACTGATGAAGTTCCAGCACCTGTAGTAATTGCTCCAATACCTGAAGTGGTTGCTCAAGTAAATGAACCTTTATCTAATGCATCTACAATTCACATTGAACCGGATGCACCTTCACCAAGTGATTCTCAAACTACACCTGAATCATCACCCCTACTTGTGCCTAATGATGTGGAAGTGGATTCTACTGATCACGACTTGGAATTTGCTCACTTGCAAGAGCTTCCTTTCTTTGGTGTAGCGATCCCTGAAAACCCTTCAGCCGCGTCTACCTCAGAAGAAGCTCCATCTATTGTTCACTCCAGACCACCTAGGATTGAAAACCATAGCACTAAATGGACAAAAGATCACCCAATTAGGAATGTTATTGGAGATCTAGATCGACCAGTCTCTACACGCCATCAACTACAAGAGAGTGCACTATATTGTTACTTTGATGCATTCCTCTCTGAAGTTGAACCCAAAAATTGGCAGCAGGCTATGACCCAATCTTCTTGGATTGAAGCTATGCAGGAGGAACTCAATGAATTCAAACGACTAGAAGTATGGGAATTGGTTCCTCGCCCTGACAAGGTTAACATCCTTACCTTGTTATGGGTCTATAAGGTTAAACTTGATGAGATGGGTGCGGTATTGAAGAATAAAGCTAGATTGGTCGCTAGAGGATATAAACAAGCCTTGGGTATAGACTTTGAGGAATCTTTTGCTCCTGTGGCTAGATTGGAGGCGATTAGACTATTCCTTGCGTTTGCTGCTCATATGAACATGATCGTCTATCAAATGGATGTGAAGACGGCATTTTTGAACGGTGAACTAAGGGAAGAAGTTTATGTTAGTCAACCGGATGGGTTCGTTAGTACGGAGTCTCCTAATCATGTGTACAAGCTTAAGAAGGCTCTCTATGGGTTGAAACAAGCTCCACGCGCGTGGTATGATCTCCTGTCAACATATCTCATGTCGGAAGGCTTCTCCAAAGGCAAAGTGGACCCCACTCTATTCACTCTCAAGGACGGCAACGACATGCTTCTGGTACAAATTTATGTTGATGATATAATATTTGCTGCCACTAACATAGAATTGTCTAAACAATTTGAGAAGATAATGTCCACACGCTTTCAGATGTCGATGATGGGAAAAAATTCATTTTTCTTAGGATTACAGATTTCTCAGAATCCCAGAGGCATCTTTATTAATCAATCCAAATATGCTCTAGAATCTCTTAAGAAATATAACTTTGAGAATTGTGACCCCGTAGACACTCCAATGGTGGAGAAATCCAAGTTAGATGAAGATAGGAATGGGACTATTGTCGATCCAAAACTTTACCGTGGGATGATCGGCACCCTTCTATATCTGACTGCTAGCAGGCCTGATTTGCAATTTGCTGTATGCATGTGTGCCCGGTATCAGGCTCGGCCTACCGAAAAGCACCTACATGTTGTGAAAAGGATCTTTCGGTATCTAAAAGGAACACTTCATCGTGGTCTATGGTATCCGAAAGATTCCTCGATTGCTTTAATATCATACGCAGATGCCGATCATGCTGGATGTCAAGATACGAGGCGTAGCACTTCTGGATCTGTGCAACTCCTAGGAGATAGATTGATCAGTTGGTCTTCAAAAAGGCAGAAAAGCGCTGCAATATCAAGCACGGAGGCTGAATACATCGCCATGTCCGGTTGTTGTGCTCAAGTCCTTTGGATGAGATCACAATTAACTGACTACGGTTTGGGATTTAACAAAATCCCGATGTATTGTGACAACAAGAGCGCCATTGCCCTTTGCTGCAACTATGTTCAACACTCCCGGGCCAAGCACATAGACATTCGCTACCATTTCATTAAGGAGCAGGTGGAGAACGGAGTGATCGAGCTGTATTTTGTCACTACTGAGTACCAGCTGGCGGATATGTTCACCAAAGCCTTAGATCGAGGACGAATCGAGTTTTTGATCGACAAGCTTGGCATGAAATCATTCACCCCAGCGACTCTCAAAGAGTTGGCAGAAGAATCAGCTGAATAGTCGTGGTAAACTATTCAGAGTATCCTTTGTTCGTGATCATGTATATTATCGTAAATATATACACCACAAAAGAAAAATACAAAAATATAAAACCAAGAAAAACCATAAAAAATATAAAACCAAGAAAAACCATAAAAAATATAAAACCGAGAAAAACCATAAAAATTATAAAATCAAGAAAAACCAAAAATATTTTTCGTTTAAAACGGGCATGTCTTTTAGTACGGTAATATTTACGGCCTTAGAAATGTCGATTAATATTGACACGGTGCCATAAATAGAGTCCGTATGAAAGTTGTAATGTTTTTAAAACATGCCCATAATGGCTTGTAGTTATTTCTGACTGCAACCCGGTTTTCATATTAAAGTCACGTATTTCCTTGGAAAACGTTGGCTCAGAACGGGAATTAATTTTCTCGGGCGTGATTTACAAGCCAAATCATGCAAAGGGATCAAGTTTACTTTACAACTTGGTCTAACACGAATTTGTGTACGTCTCAGTGCATTAATTTGTTAAAATAAGAGAAATCTTATTGACACCACGAATCAAACTTTTTCAAGATATCAATTGGGAAATGTTTTTCATCATCATGTGCCTCGTTAAACAATGACTACAGCTCTTTAAATAGAAAACGGGTCATCGTTTAAGGGGAGAAAATGTTTCATCATCTTTCACATCAAAAAGATCTTCAAAAGTTTTCAAGGAAACTCACAACGCTTAATAGTTAATGGTTGGATTGCTTTGGCATTTGTATTGTTGTTGCTTATAAGTTTGTCGTGGATAGTTTTGTGCTTGTGTTAAGTTAAGTTGATCACTAAGGCTCGGATAGTTAACATAAGATAGGGTCAAAGTGACAAGTGTTAAAACTTGGTACACAAAAGAATGTTGAATGAAGCAAAAAGAAAATTTGAGGGGGCAAAGTTGACAATAGGTCTAACTTGTGGAAAATTTGACCTAGTCAAAACCTTCCCCCCCCCCCCCCCCCCCCCCCCCCCCCGTTTTTTCTAATCCTTCACTGTTTACATTCCCTTTGCCGCCATTGATAACCTTCCACACAAAACAAACACACGTAAAACAATCAATCATCTCAAAATAATTCACTTTCTCAGATCAAGATCTTCTAAAAAGGTATAAAATCGGCTTAATCTTTCATGAAAAACAATTCAATTAACTCTTTTTAATTGCAAATCACTTGAATGAAATTACTGTTTAATTAGGGTTTAATTAATTGGGGTTTTTGCCTTGGGATGATTCGGAATAGGTCTAATTGCACTAATTTGGCCTTTAGAACACTTGAATCAAACGATCTCATGCCTAATTAGAAAATCGTAACTGTTTGTCACTTTCGCATAAGAGCACTTATTTAGAATTGAAAATACTTTCCGAATAGGCAAAAGTTCCGAATAGGATTTCATTCCGAATAAGGCAAATGTTCCGAATAGGGAAAATTTTCCGAATAGGGCAAATGTTCCGAATAGGGAAATTTTTCCGAATAAGGCAAATGTTCCGAATAGGGAAAAGTTCCGAATAGGGCAAATTTTTCCGAATAGGGCAAATGTTCCGAATAGGGCAAATGTTCCGAATAGGGAAAATTTTCCGAATAGGGCAAATGTTCCGAATAAGGCAAATGTTCCGAATAGGTCAAAAGTTCCGAATAAGGCAAATGTTCTGAATAGGGCAAATGTTCCGAATAGGGCAAATGTTCCGAATAGGGCAAATGTTCCGAATAGGGCAAATGTTCCGAATAGGGCAAATGTTCCGAATAGGGCAAATGTTCCGAATAGGGCAAATGTTCCGAATAGGGCAAATGTTCCGAATAGGGAAAATGTTCCGAATAGGGCAAATGTTCCGCATAGGCAATTGTTCCGAATAGGGAATTTATTCCGCATAGGCCAAAGTTCCGAATGGGGAATTTATTCCGCATAGCCCAAATGTTCCGAATAGCATTTTTATTCAGAATAGGGATGTTTTTCCGCATAGGCTATATGTTCCGAATAGACTCATGTTCCGCATAGGTCTATTATTCCGAATTGAGTGATTATTCCGAATAGAAGATGTTTGAATGATTTCAATGCTTAAGGGATTATGTCATATGTACAATGCTTAGGTTTAAAGTCATAATGATATTCATACTTGTTTGTATCAACCTTTGTGTTTTATCTTAAGCAGAAACGATGACTAACCCTACCGTACAACAACTACAACACAACAGAGCCGCCGCCATTGCTGAAGCCAAGACTCTAAAGTTTATTCCAAAAAACTACCGTCTGAAGGAGGTATCTCACTCTACCCATAATGGCTTTAAGGTAGGTACAGCCATGCTTGATAAATCTCATTTCAAGCATGCGCTAAGGAGAAGTGCTTCAGTACCCTACGACTACCTTTACGAGTTCTGGGCTACCAAAGAGAGGACGTCCAACAAAATCACTTTTTCCTTGGACAACAAGCAGCAGACGCTTACTGTGTCAGACTTTAGGAAGATTTTTGGATTTCGGCCGACACTCAAAGACTTATCATACTCAGCCAACCCGACTAAGGACCAGATCATGGAGATGTTCACCGCCATTGGATGTCTTGACATACGAACCCCGTCTGAGTTTACTACTGCCAAAGTTGGTCAACCATGGAAAGTTATTTTTGGGATTCTAAGCCGCTGTTTAACACCCAAAACAACTGGGTATGATGCTGTTCGTCCACCAATCATCAAGATGTTTTATGGTATGTTCAAAGGTATGGGTATTGATTATGCATCACTGCTGTGGGAGGAGTTTACTTTTCAACTCTTCACTAACACAAAGGGTAAAGTTAAAACTTACCAGTACCCTAGGTTTATTAAGTTGATCATACATTACTTTATGGAAAACGATGCATCCATTAACAAGCGTGTAGTTAGTCGTCACCACATGATAGATGATGATGATTTGGTAGACTTAAGGCAGGAGACTCATTCGAATACGGTTATTCCTGGTCCCATTCCCAGTCATCTTCTGACCGATGAGATTATTGCATCTGAGGATTACAAGAACTTGCTAACAGAAATTGAGAATCAACGCGCAAGTATTCTAGCAGGTGAAGACTCTTCAACCACGGTTAAGAGCAAAGGTAAAAGGAAGCAAACAGATTTACCTGAACCCAAAACCAAGAAGAAGAAGACAGAGGGTAAGAAAGGAAAGGGTAAGGCTGATGAGATGCGTCTGCGTGACGAAGAAAATATTGCTGATCCTGCTCTTGAGAAAACTGAGAAACAAATAATGAAGATAGCCATTCAAAGGAGCAGGAAAGATACTGGCGGTAGTGGTTCAGGTGTAAGAGTAGACGTTGAGGATGAGTACATGGAACCTGATGATGTTGATGAGTTTGGGTCACCTGAACATTATTCCACTTCGAAGGAGCCATCAATCCCTGTTTCAGCTGGTATTGAAAAGGCATCTACTCAACCTTTAACAACTCAACCTCCACCAACACAACCCATACCAACCAGACCGACTTCAACACCACTTCCTCCACCACCAATAAAGCCCATCCATAGTACCGCAGTTACAACCGAGCCTATTCCATCAACCCAGAGCAGCTCTGCAACATCTGCAATGGCAGCAATAGTGATGGCCGAGATGTTGGATAAACACGTGGATAATCAAAAGAGAGAAATGGATGAACTTCGCCAAGAGTTAAATAGAAGAACTCAAAGTGAAGAATCATCAAGGAAAGCTCAAGAAGAGTTGATTGCCAAGTTCGCTGCAGACATGGAAGTTACACGTAAAGCTCATGCAGAAGAACTTGCTCAGGTTAAAAAGGATGAAGCTGATAGGCATAAAGCACGAATTGCAAGACTTAAAGCTATTAAGGATGACTTTAAAGAGCAAAAAGAAGCTCTTGAAGCTACTATTGAGCAGAGAGTGAAAGACTCCGTTGAATCCCTAATGCCTAAACTGCGTGATGATTTGAAGAAGCTTGCTGCTGACAACTTGATGATCAAATCATCCAATCCTTCAGAAGCCGCCTACAAGATCGCATATGACTTGACGGATTTTGAACTGAAGAAGATCCTTAAGGCGCGTATGGTGGAACTTGGATCGTTTGATAAGTCTAGACTTCAACGGGCTCTCTACAAATCCCTGAATGATGCTATCATGGAGGATGATAGGTTATTCAAAACGTTTGGAAGTGTGGTACCCTACCACATTCTCCCTGAGGATGAAAGGGAAGAGAGTGACGAAGAAGAGGGTACTGGTGGAGAAGAGGAAGAAGAAGAAGAAGATAAGAATGATGAGGATGATGAGGATGATGAGGATCAGAATGATGATGATGAGAATGATGATGATGAAAATGAAAATGATGATGAGGATGAGGATGAGGATGATGATGATGAGGATGCAGATGATGATGATAATGATGGTAATGATGGTGGTGATGGTCACCAGGAGAGTGTTAAGGGGAGCAATGCGGATAAAGGTGAACAGCGTGAGAAAGGGGATAAGGGTGCCAGCTCAAAGAAAGTGGTTAAGTCTGGCACCAAGTCAAAGAAAGATGCAGCACCAAAGGAGAAATCTACATCCACGGAATCCAGACGATCGAAGTGGCGCCATGATGTGAATGCCACTACAGGGTCATCTATTCCTGGTACATTTATACATGCATCAATACCTGTTACAACTAACCCCGTTAGTTCTTGTATTGTTACCCCTGTGATTGCAGAATCGGTAACCGAACCAGAAGCTGCACAACACTCACCCGTCCATGACACTGCTGAAATGCCTGAATCTGAACAAGCAGATGTTCACGTCTCTACTCCTCTGCAACAAAACCCACAATCTACTATTCCTGAACCAAGCACAAGGGACTGGGAGGACACGTTGGAAATCGACGAGACTGCTCCACCACAGGCTTGGATCACGGCAGCGGCGCAGTATGATCCGATCACCGACGCCGACAAAGAGGTCTTGTATCTTCGTATCCGAAGTCCGATTGACTTATGTGCATTTCTTGCTCATGAGTATAAGACTTCGGTTACTCCATCTTTGGTGAAGAAAGTACTAAAGGATAAAAGACTTCGCGCCAAAACCCGGTTGACCCAAATGGAGTTCGAATATTATGCCGAGGAGATCCTGAAGGCTCTGAATACCGTTCAACGGCCAGGTCTTCATGAATCAGAAAGAGCTCCACCTCCAATGGATCAAGATAATCAGATTGCTCTTGACTTCTTTGTCACCAATGATCTGGTGTATCTACTGAAGGGGTCATCAAAGTACGCAACATCCCTGACATTGCTGAAAGCTGCCAACTGGGGGACAATACCCTTTATCGAGGAAAAGGTAAACCGACTCTGGGTCCCTAAGATAAATCGTAATTATGATATGTATGCTGTCATAGGTGCATCTCATTGGGACGAACGAGTCCGAAGGGCGTACAGGGGTTGCTGCTTGGTCAATTCTGGAAGCAAGGTTAGATCCGACATCCGCATCTCCAGCATTTTAGGGATGAAAACTGAAGCCAAGAATGGCTACTATCATGTGACGGAGATTCGTTTGAAAAGGGAGGATGACAGGGAATACAAAATCCAGCAGGGAGATTTTTCCATCATTCGCCTTGAGGATATCGAAGATATGCTGCTTCTGATGACCAGAGATCAACTCACACATATTCCTCGTGAAGACCTCATTGCTTTGAATACAGCACTTCGTATGTTCACACGAAGCGTTGTCATCAAGACACGAGTTGAAGATCTTCAGTTGGGAGTCGAAAGCTATCAGCGGAAGCTCAATTTAACCCGTCCTGTGAATCAAGTGTTACCTCAACATGTAGCAAGATGTCCCTATACCGGCATTTCTGTCCCGAATTACGGCATTTTCTACTTGAACAGTCGAGGTTTGATGAAGTTTATGAGGGTGGGGGAGCTCCACAAGTATAGTGATGGAACTCTTATACAAGTCAGAGGAAAGTTGGAGCATCTGAACTCGGGTGGGACTTTGCCAGAAATGACGGAGGATTGGCATCCAGGTTACCGGCAGATGGCGAAGTACGTGATCAAGAAGATCGATCAAAAGCTCCGTGAACGTAGATTGATGAGGAGCTTGGAAAGATTCGTGGGTGGTAGACCATATGGAGTGCACTACAGGACACTGCAACGATCCATCTAATGGGTCGTACATTTCAGGTCACTCTATATTGGTATTATTTGTGAATATGTATATTTGTGAATAATGTGCTTTAATGGCTTGTTGTAGTGTTACGGTATGATAATTTTTCAAGAATTTCTCACGAGATTCTAAATGTTTCAAAATATATCATACTAAAGCACTACAACTATCCCTTATTAACTTAAGGGGGAGCAATAACTTGTTCTATGGCCAAACATCGATTTCATTTTTACCCAAAGACCGGTTAATCCATTCAATATCCCAAATATTAATGGTTAACATTTTGGATAAGGGGAGAAAATGGGATTAAGGAGACTTAAGTGATACTTGGCTAAAAGATGAAAAAGACTTAATGATAATCCAACTTAATATGTGTTAAGCACGTGTTAAGGGGGAGCGTTTTTGATGAACAAAACACCTAAGGTACAAAACTTTTGATTTCAATATCACAAGTACCTTATGTGATTTTCAATGATCTTTCATGGTGGCAATTCCTTCCCAAAACACGCTTAATTCACGACGGATGTGGTGACAAAAGGGTGGTAGGAATAGGTTTAGTCCTATGATTCATCAGAACCAATGGAATCTTCCCAAGGACAATTCCCTAGATAGAATTAGAAGTCCTAGGAAAGATGGAGAAAGAATGTGAACGTAGCTGAATGCCGACCAAGTACTTAAGCTAGCACTGGAACAATCACAACAAGGTGCTAGTGATGACGTATTGGTAAGCATTGAAGGGGTTGAAGAATGAAAAAGAAATGTAAAGATAAAGGGTGTAAAGAAAGAAGCCCTCCTTACAACTTTAGGCAGAAACCGGGTCAATACATATGCTATTGAGGTCATTTTTGCTAATGATTCTCGGTATTGAAGAAAGACATCATGGACCCAGTGATGCAATGCACAACCCTTCCCCAGCTAACTCAAATATCTCTCAAAAGGTATTTGTTTTAATCACACGAAGATCAACACGTTATCTATTGGTTTATTCACTCCGAATAGACTGGTATTGAAAAGGTGGCACTCCTCTCCAGCCATCGCTCACTAAATCAAAACGCACAATCGAGTCTAGAGCCAAGAGATCATCAAAAGTCTCATTAGGACACTTTCCATTTATTCCTTGCTTTCTCACACATTGTGAAAAGTAAGAGATTTTCATGAGTCCTACGCAGTATTCCTGTAATATTGCCAGAACATCCGAGTAATACGCAAGTATTACAATGAAGATGGAAATCCTGCTTGAGCCAACATCAAACAAGCTCATGGTAGGTTACACGTGCGGTTCTTTTAGAACCAATCTTGTGAAAAACTGGAAGGTAACAGTGGTTTAATTCTTAACTGAACTTAAACTCGTTCCAGGCCTCTTCGCATTATCATATGATCTTGCCAGAACACTCAGAGTGACTCTTTATTGACCACAGTGACGAGTGGAAATCCTTCTAGTGTTAACATCAAACAGCACTTGGTAGGTGACGTGCAAGATTCTTTATGAATTGAGCTCGTGACAACTGGAAAGCAACGATGGTGAAAATCTTAATTGAAATTCACTTGTTCCAGGTTTCATGAATTGACGGCTTTTAATCACAAGGATAATTTATCCAAGTGATTCACTCTTTATGTTCGCAGTCAGCTTTGGACGGTCGAATAAAGAGAACGGGTTTACCCGCGAAATCCTGTCAGGAAGTTACTTAATTGAAACTATCAGTCACGGGTACGATATCTAATATCGTCCAACGGTCTTCACCGACCGGAGGTAAAATGCTACCGAATTAGAATAAAATGTTCAAAGCCATTTTATTCGTGTCGTTGCTGTGTACCTGTTAAAGACGGTGGCGTTGCTGTGTACCTGTTGAAGACGGTGGCGTAGCTGTGTACCAGTGAAGACGGTGGTGTTGCGGTGTACCTGTAAAAGTCGTTCCCACATGCTTATGTCTTTTGCAACAAAGGTCAGCAAAAATTCAAGAAAGTTCAAGATGAAGTCTTCCGCTGTATCAAACTCTGAAGCTTTCAAGAATTCAACAAAAAGACGTAAGTGTGTGGAACATGAAGTCACGAGGAGGCAAGGTTCACAAGAAAGGCAAAGATCGCACGTGAAAGGCCAAAGAACAATGCTCTCAAGTCAAAGCCAAAAAGATCAAATCAACATATTCACAACAAAAGAAAGAAAAGAAGAAAAGACTACGAGCTAAAGAACGAAGACTTAGTATAGCATGCTAGGTTTAGAACTTTGTAACGTGGAGTGACCTCCCTTAGGGGGAGATTGTTAGAAATACGTTTTAACGTATATTAGAAGTATCGGTCACTCCACAATATGATTTATGTTGTAATAGCTCGTAGTTAGTAATTAGTCATTAGTTACTTATTAACTTAAGTAAGAACCGGTCCATGGGCTTGTCATGGACCGGCCCAAGCCCAATGTTAGGCTTGGAATATAAATACCCCTTTCCACTAAGGAAAGGGGTTGGTTGTGGTTCCATTTGCACATTCATAGTAATAAAATCATTTCATATATTCTCTCACTTTCTCTCTCTAGTTTCTCTCACTAGAAAACATCAACCCACTTCATAGATTCATAGGTTATCAATATTCTACACATTACATCAAATGAGAACTATCTAGGGGTATTTATAGAGTGCAGGTGAGAGTTGGTGAGGGTGAGTGACGTGTTGCATCCAATCCCCAGCTTCCACGTGGCTTCATTCTGTTAATTGCAATTTGCTGATGAAGAACACATTTGGGCCTTTTTGATTAAATGGATTTCATCTAAATTGGATAAGTGGGCTAAATTCGTCTCTTGATTTTAAACACTTTTCATGTTTACATCTTCTTCTGAAATGCACTCTAGCTCGATCTCTGATAAGACTGCAATTATACATAGTCTCATCGTCCAAATCGGGCTTAAAACGCTTATAATATCATCAAAATACCCCAATATATGCTTGTGTTTGCTCAATGTGTATTTTAGGTACGGATATCGAGAAAAAGACAAAAAGATCACAAGAATCATGCAAAAACGAACACGGGAAACGAAGCCGCAAAATAAACCGGGCTCGAATGATGAATTTTCCAAATTAGTCCTTGAAGAATTGAAGAAATACAAGTTTGATCCCTCATCTTTGAAGACTTGTCATATTTGGTCCTTGAAAAAACCAAATTATACAAGTATGGTCCTTGAAGATTGAAGTCATGACATAATCAGCCCTTCAAGATTGGTCAAGATGTATTTTTGGTCCCTATGAAAGCTTGATAAATTTTTTGTGCCAATTTTGACAACTACACCAAAGATAATACAAAGGGAATTTTGTGTTAGAGCTGCCAAGTCATGTTTGAAGAAGTTTGCAAAGGCAAAGGATTTATTCTGCCACAAACCAACACCCAAACCCATTATATCTACCAATCACATGCTGCCACCTCATAAAACCCACCCACATATTACCCACAACCCGGTTCAACCCATCATCACCCCAACCCTAAGATTAAACCCGTTTTTATATTCAACCCATTTTTTATAAAGTGAGTTTAATATGATTTAATGGGTAGTAAACACTAATCTTCTCCCCAAAACATATCTAAACATACTCATAAACCCTAATATCATCACCATCAACAATTTACCACCAACTAAAGGGTTTTACTAAATTGGCTTTAGGGTTTTGTTTGGTAGCTCAATACAAACACACCTACGTGAATAAAATCATCCACATCATCAACATGTCCCCCCACCAGCTCATCACTCACGGGTCTTCACAATAATACAAAGAATGCTAGAGGATCACGACTAAATCAATGGCCAAGGCTGATTTCTTGCTTTCCACAACAAAAATAGACGACTCAGATCATCTTACAAGCTGGCTACATCACATGGCTCATAAGAACATCCTAGAAGAAAATTTGAAAATCAGCATATTCTCTTCAAGATGATGGGGTATTTTGGGAAGTTTAATTCGTTCTAGGGTTTGAGTTGTATCCTCATATCACTTGTATATAAGTAGTGTAGCAGAATGAATGTTTTTTTTGTTCCAGAAATTTGTATTGCTACAATTTTTGAGTTCCATCATTTTACTTGATGCAAATTTACCTTTTGCTTTCTCTTTAATTATCTGTTCAATTTACTTACCCTGCTTTTAAATACAAGTCTTGTTCATTTTCCATTTCAATTTCCAGAAATAAAAAAAAGGGTTACTGTTCATTAATCACTGTAGCAAAAGCTTATGATGGCAGCTTATTGACAATAAGTTGTTTTCAGAAGTGTTCTTGTTCATTGTTCTTTTGGCTTCAAGTTTGTGGAAGCTTTAGAGTAGCTAATTTTTTATTTCAAAGGTTTGGTGTTATTGAAAGCTTATTTGGATAAGCTGGTTTCTTTGGTAATAAGCTGGTATTAAGTTATGGTATCTTGTAGTTGTGATAAGGTGTAAGAAAGTTAAGTTGAGGTGCTTGATTGTTGATGATCATAGTGAAAAAGTCTTAGATCCAAAGGAAGATGTTTGGAGATGATTGTAGATGATTTGAAGATCATATAAGTTCTTAGTTCTCATCCTTTGGTTAAATAAGCTGTAGAAGAAGCGGAGGTGGTTTATAGTGTCGTAAGTGTTATAAGGAAGAGGTTGAGGTGCTTATTGATCGTGCGTTAAAGCCTCAAAAGCTTGGACCCTTGGTGAGTGACTCCCCCCTTTTTAATTTCTTGTCTTCTATAATCTGCCTTGCTTTGATCTATATGCTTTTGTGCGTATTTGTTTGATGTAACCGTTTATTTTCCTTGTTTTCTATTTAATTCGTCTTAGTTTGTTGGTTTGTTCTTATTTTCATCATCCTTCTTTGTATCTCATTTTCGTAGTGTAAGTTTTATTTTCTGTGAATTTAATTGGTGTTTGGTAGAGAGCGGTAATCTGCCTTAGGCTTAGTTTTAGAGTTAAGTTGCGAATGCACTTATTTAACGGATTTAGGATTGAGGTTTTGAAAAAAATATATATAGGTGGTTTTAGTTTAAAATCTTGGTTCACTAGTTTAAGTAAAATCTGTGCAACGAAAAATAAAGAGTGTGTGAGTTTGATTGTGTTAGTGTTACTGCTATTCCAAAAAAAGAAGAAGATCGATGTTCGATTGATGCTGATGGGTTCAGAAAAAATGGGGGTCTCGATTGTTGGTTACTTAGTGACGAGATAAAGGGGGTTCTTGGTTATAGGTTCTTGGTGCTTCATATTTTATTTTTTTGATTGCTGCGGTTGTTACGTGCCAGAAAAAAAAATAGGTGTTGGTGGCGTAGAAAGAAAAAAAAAGAGATGATACTTGTTCTTTGTTGTTACTGTTATGTTACACAAGGAAAAAAGAGCAAGCTTCTGTTAAGAAAAGAAAAAAAAAGTGAGAGTATTGTTGCTGGTTTCGAAAGAAAAAAAGAAAAAAAAAAGAGAAGAAGTGGTCAGTGAAACATTGGTTGCTGCTGATCTTAGGTTGCGGTGTTGGTTCGAAAGAAAGAAAAAAAAAAGAGAGAGAGATAGTGAAAGTTGTTTGAACTATTGTTGCTGCTGTTTGATTATGGGAAACTGTAGAGAGCTATGGTTCATCTCGAGTATACTGTTCACAAGCAAGTAAAAAGAAACAAGAAATCTGTAGCTTATTTGGTTTACGCCTGTGCTTATTGCAGTCCACTGCCTGTGCATCCAAAAGTAATATAGATTTGAATCTGATGTTTATTTGTTATTTAAGCTGATATTCTGTTTTGATTTAAAGCTTGAAATTAAGTTTTTATAAATTTACTAGAAAGGATTTCAATTCTGTTTAAGTCAGTTAAGCTATAGCTTAGTTGTGCAGCTTATTCATAAGCTTAGGATGAGCTGCTGCGTTTAGCAGGGTGTTTGGAACAGTGGTTCATGAGAGTAATCTGTTTGAAGAAAAAAAAGAATCAACAGAAAGTATTGCAGTGGGTATTGAACCCCTGACCACCCTACAAACTATGTGCAGACGAAACAAATAGCTTCGAAACCATCTGGCTCAGCTACATATTACGTTTTCTTTGCTCCTTTTGTTTCTTTTATACAATCAACAATCCATTCTGATTTCTTTGAAACAGTGCAAAAAAAAGTGCCAGCAAGGGAATTGAACCCCTGACCTTTGAGCAATATCAAACGCAGCACTCACAATCTAACCATCTGCTCTCTTTGGTCATTCTTGTTTGGAGTCCTTTTTAGTTTCTCTTATTGTTCTTTTAATTAGTATCTTTAGCTAGGAATATAAGGAAAAAAAGTGGTAGCTGGAGGGTTTCGAACCCCTGACCACCTTCAACTACAAGACGCAGACACCCACCTTCCATCCATCTGTTCTATGGATCCTTTTTGTTTCATTTCTGTTTAGTCTTCCTTTATACCTTCCTAAGTTTCGTTTTATTTTAAGCTATTCAGCCAATTCAGCTTATTTCATAGCTTATTTAAGCTTTTTTTTTGCCTATTATTTTTCTTAGATTTATAATAGAGTTTGTCACTTTCTTTAAATTTTTGTTTTTTTTATAAAAATGTTTAATATTTTTAAATAATTTAATTAGTTTAAAATAGTATTTAATTCATAATAAAAAATATAAAAGTCAAAAAATATAATTCTTTTTTTCAAAATTTTATTTTGTCATTTAGAATGTAGGAAAAATAAATTTGTCTTCGTAACGTTTAAAATTTTATATTTAGCTTTAATATCGCGTTTTTGTTTTCGTACTATTTTCGTTCAGATTCGTACATTTGTTTTTTAGGCCATTTGTATTTTTTTAATTACTCATTTTTCCTTTTAAGTTTAATTAGTTCATTTTAAGTTAAATTTTATTTTTATTTTTTCTATTTTTTTTTTAATTTTGTCGGATTTTACGTTACGTTTTCGCGTTTTACGTCGTACGTTGTTTTTAGCGTAGTCCGTCTTCCGTTTTCTTTTCTTTTCTTTTTGACTTTCCAAAAGCGTAATAACTCGATTAAATACGTCTATAATTGTTGGCTAAACACCATACCTCCTCGAGAACGAACTCAATTATTCGTCTTTACGTTTTTCATAAATCGTATCGATTAATACTTACCACGACTTAGCGTTTGCTTACTTTTTCCTAAAGGTAAGTAAAACGACTAATTTTACTACATCACCAAATGGCGCCGCTGCCGGGGAGGTGTGTTTAGCCATATTTATTTATCGTGTTTATTTGAGTGTTTACGTTTTTATCGTAAATACTTTTTTTTTAATTTTATTTTTCTATATTATTAGCCATACAAATAAATAGTGTTAAATAGAACTCTATTAACACAAAATCGTTTTTCGTTTTTTATTGTGCATAATATATTGTATTTACGTAGAACAACTAATACACAATAAGTATCCAAATACTCGAGAAATCGCACCTCAATAGTTGAGCGTTCCGGTCACTATTGTTGTATCGAATTCAAACGAAATCAAAGGCAAAATAGATAAATACTCTTAACTGATTTAATCTCGAGAAATACAAACTATAAGGTGGGTATAAGGCGGTTGTATTTCACGACCTAAGGAAAAAAGGCTCTTAAGTGCTTCGCGCCGCCTCGTTTTCTCCGCTCGCTTGTGCGTATTTTGAAAGTGATGATTGATTAGGGGTTTGCCACATCAAGTATTATTAATCTATTTTTGTGAGTTTTAATTATTGAACCTCGAAACGTTTTGGCGTTCCGCCAACGTTTCAAAGTCGACGAGGGTTTTTACTTCACGTGATTTCCTTCACTCCTCTTGGATTCCTTAATCGAGACCTTTGATTAGTGGATAGTTTTTGTAGATTAATTTCTACGTAATACACCAAAATTCCAAAAAAATAAAAAAACCAAAAACACAAAAAGATTCTTCGATTTTCCCTCTATTTTCATAATTCTTTTTCTCAACCCCTCTAAATTTTAATTCTTCATGGATTTTCATTGCCTAGGTTGTGGGAGACGATTGTTTGGTTCCGTATCATGTCCATGGTGTATATGCGAAAGGTGCGGAGATTATATCGACTATGTAGATTTTAGATCTTGTCCCTCATGTAATCCGACCAATTGTTTGTATACTTCTAATGAAGAACGTCACCTCCATTGCCTATATTGTGGAAGCCCTTCCCATTGGCACTATGAGTGTCCAATTCAATACCCAAATCGTCACGAGCCGAATCAGAATTTCGTTGACCAATCTTCGCGATACCCAACGTCGTGCGAGAATTGTGGAAACGAACATCACTATGGGTACGATTGTCAACCGACGAACCAAAATACGTCTTTCGACAACCAATTTTCCGGTTTTGATGAATCACACGGTATGAGTTACGATTATAACAATGGGGGTGGTTATCCATACGACGAACCGGATTTTTCTCAAAATCCGTGTTGCGACAATTGTGGGGGGCCTCACGATACCTATTCTTGCCAACCAACGAATTATGATGAACCCAATTCACACGATAATTCCGGTTTTGATAATTTTGAGGCCCCACCAGACAATCTTGATCCTCAAAATTCCCATGAGCCCAACCCATGTTACAATTCCGATTTTGAGCAATCATCTCCACAACATGTTTTCGATGATGATCTCGGTTCTAGCTGCATCGACGAGTGTTGTAGACGCATCGACGAAAGTTCTAATCGCGTTTGTGAACGACTTGAGACGCTTTTTCAACTAATTATGGAAAGAAATAATAACCCAATTGTTGAAGAGGTTCAGAAGAGCATCGAAGATGAAAAAACGAGGGTGTCAACGAACGAGGTTTTTGAAAATGTTTTCGAAAATAAACAACAAGAAAAACTCGTAGCACGTGTTGGAACAATGAATGCTAAACCTTTGGAACCTAATTTTTCTAAAGAAGTTGAGATTATCAAAGATTTTCAAAATCAAAATACACAAAATTTTGACGAAGATAGTCCGTTAAGTGATTTTGAAAAAGAAGAAATTGATAAGGTTTTAAAGAGAATCATTAACCCCTCGATTTTTGAATAATATCAAAATTTAATTCCAGAGGGATGCGTTACTACTATTTCTACGTCTTTTGAGAACCCGCATTCGATCCCTCCGAAGGACCAATTTGAAACCATCAAGGCTACAACGTCTCGTGACGAGCCTTTTACTCCTAATCCCACACCATGTGAGATTATGGATTTATCATATGAGAAGTCCACCGTTGGCCTTGCTCACATTGATACGTTTTTCGACGCCGATGTCGAAACTACTAAGGCAAAATCTTCAAATGAAGATCCTTTTACTCCTATACCCGCTATGGAAACCGATGCCTCTCTAAGTATGGGGGAGATGAATCTTAGCACTAATCCTAGTGTCGAGATCCCTATTCCAATCCAAAGTGAGCCTACGGTTTTCTCCGAAGATGAGGTAAGTGATTTTGCTCTCGATGAATTTTTCCACGAAGATTCTAACGAGGCAAATCACGATAGTGGGTGTGAATCGATTTCTTGTGATGATGTCTCTCCCATTGACACTTCGGGGAGAGAATCAACGACTTTTTCGAACCCGCTTTTTAATTACGATGATTTTCCCGTTATTGATGACGAGTCACTAATCGACGAGGACGTTCAAAATACCGATTTTAAAATCTTTTTGAACCCTTTATTCGAATTTGATGACGCGTTCATTTTTGGTGACGTAAATCCTCTCTTTGATGAGACGTTCGAGGACATCGAGAGTGAGGATTCTAAGGATTCTAAACACGATGAGCTGGATTTGCTAGTCACCCACCTGAAGTCTCATACGGTTGAGACTACTCTTTCTACTCATGACGTTTCCATTCTCGAGGGGTTCACCGATGGACCGCCTCTCGATGAGAATGAGGATTTTAGTGAGGCTTATGCCTTCGATCCGGGGGAAATTTTGAAACTCCTATTTTTGGTGATTCTTTTTCAATTTTACCCATATTTCAAAGTACACCAACCCACCCCCTCGGATATGATGAATTTACTTACGTTGTAAGGAGTTTTCTTCCTTACAAGACGTATCCTCCGGCTTTGCGTGTTTTATTTTCAACAAAATGTGAGGATACGATCTTTGATCCCGGTATAAAGGCTTTGCCTTTATACACGGTTGCTTTTGGGCCTTGATTACATGTAAGTCCCACCAAAAATGACCGAACCAAGGATATCCCTATATGATCACATTTATGGGGATTCGAGTCGAGCTTTTGACTCGGTTAACAATAACAAGGTGCCTCGTGGGGGAGACCCATGCTTATCCATGTAATATTATTACTTTCTAATTAGTTTAATGTGAGGGGATTTGTGCCCTTCCAACCTTTGTTCCGTGGTTGTTCGTGATTGTGATTCATTAGGTACATCGACATCATTGAAGCCTCTCGTGTTCGTTTTACGTAGCACTCGAGCTTCGATCGTTGCCTTTGGAGATTCCGATATCCGATGATATCCTTTTATGTTCTAACGTTTATCTTATTAGCATAATTCATACACGGCTTTTAGGTTATTCGTTTTACCCTTTCCATGCTCGAGATTAAGCATTCGACTACGTCTCTAGTATGGGGGTGTTTCACCCCTAGACTCGAAACATTGAGGATAATGTTTAGTTTTAGTATGGGGGGTGAGTAGATACTTCACCTTGCTCACGTCAACACGCAATCCAAAATTTCATCTTTTTGTTATCGTTTTGTTGCAAATAAGGATAAAAATGGCCAAATTTTAAAATTTTTCTTGTTTTTCATAAGTGTTTAAGGCACGAATGTAGGTTTTCCGATGGTGAGAATAAGAGTAATTTTTTACTCGACCGTGCGTGTTGAGCACTTAGCTTCGATTCCTTAACTTTTTAGGCTAAGTCTCTTAAATGAGGACGAGAAATGATAGAGTTATTTATATGTCTCGTAATCGTCACGATCTCATGTGTAGTAATTATTAGCTTATTCTCCCCACGCTTTTGATAATAAATTGTTAATAAATATTGATTTAGCGGTTTAGTCACTATTATTGGTTTCTAATTTGTTTTAGTAGCTTCCATGTAATTAAATTTGGAAAACATTAAGGTATCGCCAGCGTCACGGTTTTGAAGTATTGGCACCCGAATAATCGAAAGTGTGACACCCTAGAATCGAGGTCATTAACGTTACCCTAAATTTCGCTAATTTTTGAAATTTTTAATAAATTTTAATTTCTATATTTATAAGTATTTTGGTTAAAGCCGATGTTCGAGGTTATAATTTTTATGATTGACGTTTTAAGAAGGACGATGACGATTACGATCCCGAGGGATGCCCAATTTTATATAATTATTGACGATTTATCGATAATGTAATTTTTCGAGAATTTTATTTACGGTTCGTGTTAAGTTGAGTCGGGTGAGTTTTATAGCCTTCCGAGTACATTTAAAGTATCCCAAAAATATTTTGGAGTGTTCGGGAAGATTTCCGACTCCCGTAAAATTTTCAAAATTGACTAATGAGTCGAACCCGCAAAGTTTTGAGGACGTTTTCAACTTAAGGCCAAAAGAAACCAAATATTGCAAATAGGTCCCTCCCAATCCACCAAAAAGGCCCAAAATTGACACAAACACAAACACATAGAAAATTTTCACCAAAAATAATCAAACACTCCCTCTCTTGCTCTCTAAAGCCGACGGACACCCCAACCCACCAAGAAATCCATCAAAAACTTTTTTTCACTTGATTTTCATAAAAACTAAGGTTAGACCACATCTAATTTGGTCATTCCCTACATTTCTATGTGCTCAAATCCCACATGCACTAACAAAAATTTTCCAAAAATTTGTATGATGATCCAAATTCGTTTTTGAGGCTAAATGTTGTAATGCATGTTAAATTTATGAGTAATGGAAGTATAAACACCAAGAAAACCCACCAAAATCAATTTGGTTGTGGTGATTGGGTCACCCAAACCCCACGGCACAAGGGGTGTTTGGGGAGCCATGGTGGTTGTTGAATTTTAAGCTTATCCTAGTGTTTGGTTATGTGTTTAGCGATGTTATACATAGGTTTAGGTGATTGCATGTTTAATTTCTTTGATTTTTGATTTTGAGATTGGTTGATCAATAGGGGTAGGACTGAAATTTGTTGTTAGGATATGTTTAGGAGGCTTAGGATGATGCCTAGTAGTGATGGATAGGCTTGGAATCGAGTCTAAGCGTGATTTTGGAGTAGCCAAATTTAGGCAGAAACTTTTAGCTCATTTCATAAAAATTATTTTTTTTCCAGGTCTTGAAAACAAAATGTAGTTGTAGAGGGTCTTTTTGTCTTTAATTTGGTATAAGGTAGAGCCCGTGACTCAAAACGAGCTAAAAGTTATGAGGTTTTAAAGATCGAGTACCGGGAGACGAAGACTTTCATAATCCGAATTTGTGTAAAGTTTTAGTCAAAATCCCGAGGGTCACAAGTATGAATTGGTAAATGGTCAAGGGTCAAAATTTGGTCCCAAACCTGTATAAATGAGTCTATATGTTGACTTAGGTGTCAAAGAAGTCAAAGGTACTTTTCATATAGGTCAAAGAGGTCAAAATTGGTCGAAGTGAAATTTCAGCCCGTAAAATGTAGATTTGGAAAAGCGTCGAGTAACGGGTCGTAAAGGTAAAAACTTTTATTGGGCTTAAAAACATGTCATCTACAGGTCTTATAGGATTTTTGAGAATTTTGTCAAATTTTATAAGTGTGGTTAAATAAGGTAAAACAGCCCGTACTTTAGTCAAGTACCGGCGAGAATGGGTAAAAATGGACAACGTAAGTAATGAGAACGAATGGTATAAAATGAGTGATACTTGTATTTTGTTTTTGGCGTGAGTTATACTTGTCCTAAGTGACTAGTATATATGTATTTTATACAGTACCGTAAGTATTTAAAATGAGATTACTCATTACGCGTTATTTGTGATAGGTGTTGATTTAACCGGGCATCCGTTTCGTCGTCAGTGATCATCCCTCGAACTACCGACTACTTAAGATATAAGGTGTGAATTTATAGCCTCGCTTATATTTATTTCAAATTGTTTTACCCGCGAGGGAAATGCATGCTAGTTTTTAAAAGGAACGTATATCATGAATGATTGTTAGACCCGAAAGTTGCCTTAGAAATTGTGTTGAGTACCAAAGTTGCAAAAGTCCCTAAAATCATGAACTATTAACTATTGTCCTGCCCTCGAGTAGGGGGAAATAGCCGCTTATGCAATTTTTAGTACTACGGGGCTAACGACCCAATGCTAGCCGAGAAGCTGTACTTTTAGTAAGTTCTGCGGTAGATTATTTTGTATGAGAAATAAGGTATAATTGCAACTGATGCCTTTAGAAGGGGCACTGGTTTCATCTGAATCACGCCGGTATTTATTTCGCGGGTGATTGAGTTAACAGATTAGTGTCATGAGCTTAAACACAATTGTCAGTATCCTGATTATAGTTTGTTTGATCGACAAGACTATAAATGATCACGAATGGTTTTTATTATATATACGTTCAAATGGATTGTAAAACCTATGAATTCCACTCAACGTTTTCGTTGACCAAATTTTGGCATGTGTTTCAGGTAACCGCTGAGGTGTAGGATGGAGCATGCATGGGATGGACGTTGTGTGTATGGCTTGGAGTCCGCTTGTTTTTCCCTCCTTTTCTACTTAAACAATTTTTAAGTTTAATGTCATGTTGTTGTAAAACTGAAATTTCTTGGGTTGAGATCCATGGGGACCGAAAACGCTAAACTCTGTGTACCAAATTGGGGTTGGAAAAACCGTGGACATGTATCATCTAACAATTTTAAATTCAAGTTTTAAGTGACGTCTTTTTAGCGTCGTTTGATATATATTGTGTGCAATGAATACTGTGTAGCACCCATTGTTGTAGTTCCGCTGCGCATAGCAATTGTGGGGGTGTTACAGATTGGTAATCAGAGCCACGAGTTATAGAGAACTAGGTCGTTTTTGAAAATCCTAAACTATAACTTTTGGTGTCGTAAGAAAAGGGTCCAAGCACACACAACTATCCTGCATGGCTCCGGTAAGATTTATTGTTGTATTTATGGCATTTGACGTATACTTTTGAGTGAAGTATATATATGGGTAATTATTACGTAAGTATGGAATTACTATATGTAGACGTTGAATTTTACGTGAAATATCCGACATCGTAATTTTTGTTTTAATCATGCATGAGCATCATATTATTACATTTCGGGCATATGTACCACCTTTGCATTGCATTTGCATGCATATATTTATAATTATTGTATAATTACTTATGTACCCTCCGAAATTCGCTGTTATTGCAGGAATGGCCGGGGTACCGCCTAACGATAATGGAAACGATTACGTCGTAGGTCACGAAGGGGGACCGTTTCCTCTGAACCCGCCGGACAATGATAATGGATGGATCGCTCCAGAAGAGGAAATAGGGCCGGAAAACGACAATGACGAAAGTGAGGTAGATAATTTCAGCATGAGTAGTGACGAGAGTGAGGATTCCGAAGAGGAGCCCGAGGAGCTAATGGATGATGGCATTCCCGAGGATGCCGTAGGCCAGACCGAACCCGATTTGTTTCAATCCCCGAATTCGCCGAAGGGTTATGAGGTACCACCGACCGGTCGTTATGAGCAGCAACCCTTTAATCGCCCAATGGACAATTGTAAGGATTATTTGAGAACAGTGCCAGGATTTGTTCGAGTAAGTAATGGGAGCAGTGGAGAGTCCAGCAAATCATCCAAGTCGCCATCGATTCATGAGAATATTGCAAGGGTCTACTTTCCGAGACCGAGACACTATTGGGATCCCGCAGGTCGTTTGGGGAGGATGGAAAGGTTGATGTATGAGCGGTTTGTAGTTGAGACCAGGGTAATTAAGAAGTTTGATAAGACTGAAAAGGAACACCAAAGACTGTTGGAAAGGACTGCAAGAGTGGAGTATGACGGGAATGTGAACAAAAGTGACATCAACAGTTTGAGATCAATGGTTGCAAATTTAAGTGCTAGTCTTGACCGTGTTAGGGAGGATCAAGTGAGGTTGTCGAGGATGCAGAGTTGGGAGCATCGGGTTAGAGCATCATTGCCCCCGGATTGGAGATTCGTGGACGATTTGGAGATGGAGGCGAACGACTTCATGATTCAGCCGCCTACTGGAGGTGCTTGTATTACGGTGGGAAGTCAGGTAGCGATTGAGTGTGGATCCACATCAGGGACGAAAAAGGAAACGGAATGTGGGCCGGATGAGAAAGGAAAAAGAAAAATGGATGATGTGGATGAGGACGATAGTGATGAGGAAACCGAGGAAGACGACGACGAGCCGCCATCCAAGAGGCCGTGTGGATCACCACATGCCTAGTTACTTGTTTTGTATTTTCTTTGATCATTGTAATAGAACTATTTTGGACCTTTGTATGATGGTATTATGACGAGAAACTCAAGTACTTGAAGTTTTGTGGTGAACGATTGTAGTGGCAATACTTGTCACGATTTTGGTTAATTATCAATACAATCTATGTTACCTTTCATGATCTGTGATATGTCTTAAATTTGATCTTTTGTGGTGTGAATTGATGAATATTAGTAACTCCGTAGTGATGTGTCGTTGTATGTATATTATGTCTGGGAAACTTGATATGTATACTTACATTGTTTTTCTATTTTCCCTGTCTTGCAGAAAGAGATATTCGATAACACCATGCCTCCAAAGTTGACTGCCGATCGTGTTAACACCATGATTCAGGAAGCTATAGCAAATGCGTTGGAAGCGGACCGAGCCGGGAGAAATCAGGACCAAGGAAGGAACGCGGGGAGACAGCAAGCCCCGAGGGTGTGTACCTATTCTAGTTTTATGAAGTGCGGTCCCACGCAGTTCCGTGGAACGGGTGGAGCTTTAGAACTTAGACGATGGTTGGAAAAGGTTGAAAGTACGTTCGAAATCAGTGGTTGTGCAGAAGCGGATAAAGTGAAGTTTGCAGCGGCTACGTTTCTTGATGATGCGTTAAGTTGGTGGAATACTCAGGTAGCTACGGTTGGATTGGCTGTAGCGAATGCAAGGACGTGGAATGCGACAAAAGCTTTGTTGACTAAGAAGTTTTGCCCAGAAGAGGAATTGGGGCAATTGGAGGATGAGTTGAGGCACTTTACCTTGAAGAACAACGATATAGCTGCTTACACCAGGAGGTTCAACGAATTAAGCCTTTTGTGTCCAGATATTTTTGCCAATGATGCCAAGAAGATGAAGCAGTATATTAAGGGTTTATCTAGCAATATCAAAGGTGAAACAACTTCGTCAAAACCTGGAACGTTTGATGAAGCGGTTCAAATGGCTCACGCTTTGATGGACGTCAAGCTTCAGGACAAGCAGAACTACATTGCTGAAGGCAACAAGAGGAAATGGGAAGCGGCACAAAGTAATCAATCCCAAGGCCAGAACCGAGGTGGAAATCGAAACAACCATGGGCCGAACCGTAATCAGCAGTTTAATCAAAGAAGGAATGAAGGGATGAGGGCAGTGACGAACCCTAGAGGTGTGAAAGTGAATCCCCATTGTGGTAAGTGCAATTTGTACCATGTTGGAAATTGCCCGCCTGCATGCGGCAAGTGTGGGAAGGCAGGTCATAGGACATCTGGTTGTCGAACGGGAGGAGTAGCCACTGGGGCTAATGCTATCAGGATGAGGGGATGTTATGGTTGTGGAGAAAGGGGTCATGTGCAAGCGAATTGCCCGAAGGCAGGAAACAGGCGGGGAGGTAATAATGTGGCTGCTGTGTATCAAGTGGGAACTGCTGATAAACCACAGGGTCCCAATGTGGTTACCGGTACGTTTTTGCTAGACGCTTGTTATGCTAGTGTTTTGTTTGATTCTGGCTCCGACAAGAGTTTTGTAGATGTTAGATTTAGTCGTCATATTGATAGAGAACCCGTGTTGTTAGCGACTAGTTATAATGTTGAGTTAGCCGATGGAAAAATTGTTAGTACGAATTCTATACTGAAAGGGTGTACCTTGAAGTTAGGAAATTACGCTTTTAAAATCGACTTGATGCCTATAGAGCTAGGATCGTTTGACGTGATTGTGGGAATGGATTGGCTAATGGCGCACAGTGCTATGATCGTCTGTGGCGAGAGATTGGTTCAGATTCCGTTGAGGAATAGGGTTTTGACGGTAAAGGGAGACGAATGCACTTCTCGTTTGAAGGTGATTTCGTGTTTGAAAATGATGAAATACGTAGAGAGCGGATGCGATGTGTTTTTGGCACAAGTTTCGAGCGATGGTGATGTAGAGGCGAGGATCGAAGAGGTACCAGTTATTTGCGAGTATCCGGACGTTTTTCCAGACGAGTTGCCAGGTTTACCGCCTACCCGTGAGGTCGAGTTTCGAATTGATTTAGTGCCAGGAGCTGCGCCGGTTGCACGTGCACCTTATCGCTTAGCACCATCTGAGTTAAAGGAGTTAGCGGATCAATTGAAGGAATTGATGGACAAAGGATTTATTAGGCCGAGCTCATCACCTTGGGGAGCGCCAGTGTTGTTTGTGAAGAAGAAAGATGGTTCGTTTCGGATGTGTATTGACTATAGGGAACTCAATAAGCTGACAGTTAAGAATCGGTACCCATTGCCGAGGATTGATGATTTATTCGATCAATTGCAAGGTTCCAGTGTATACTCAAAGATCGATTTAAGATCAGGGTATCATCAACTGCGTGTAAGAGAGGAGGATATTCCTGTAACTGCCTTTCGTACGCGGTATGGACACTTTGAATTTCGAGTGATGCCGTTTGGGTTGACGAACGCGCCTGCTGTATTCATGGATCTTATGAATCGCGTGTGCAAGCCGTATCTAGATAAGTTTGTTATTGTTTTCATCGACGATATACTTATTTACTCTAAGAGTAAGGAGGAGCACGAGAAGCACCTAAGAAAGATTTTGGAGTTGTTAAGGAAGGAGAAGCTGTATGCAAAATTCTCTAAGTTTGAGTTTTGGTTGGAATCAGTGCAGTTTCTAGGTCATGTGATTGATAGTGAGGGAGTTCGTGTAGATCCTGCTAAGGTCGAAGCGATCAGGGAATGGTCAGCACCGACGACGCCGACTGAAGTCCGACAATTTCTGGGTTTAGCGGGGTATTATCGAAGGTTTATTGAAGGATTTTCGTTGATTTCAAAACCATTGACGAGGCTTACCGAAAAGAATAGGGTGTATGAATGGGGAAATGAAGAAGAACTTGCTTTCGAAACGCTCAAGGATAAGTTATGTTCCGCACCGATTTTATCATTGCCTGAAGGAACCGAAGACTTCGTAGTGTATTGTGATGCGTCTCGTAAGGGTTATGGAGCGGTATTAATGCAACGTGAAAAGGTGATAGCTTACGCGTCGAGGCAACTAAGGAAGAATGAGGAGAACTATACGACGCACGATTTGGAATTAGGAGCTGTAGTTTTTGCGTTGAAATTGTGGAGACACTATCTGTATGGGACAAAGTGTGTTGTATTCACTGACCACAAGAGTTTGCAGCACATTTTAGATCAAAAGGAGTTGAATATGCGACAGAGACGATGGGTTGAACTACTGAGTGATTATGACTGCGAAATTCGCTACCACCCTGGCAAGGCGAATGTTGTAGCAGATGCACTGAGTAGGAAGGAATGGGAGAAACCTTTGAGGGTCAGAGCTTTAGTGATGAGTGAGAGCGTTGACTTAACCGAAACTATACTGAAGGCTCAGGAGAGAGGATTAATGAAAGGGAATGTTGAAGCCGAAAACTTGGGACGAATGTTGAAACCTCTTTTCGTGATTAGGTCAGACGGACTGAGATATTTTGAGAATCGAATTTGGTTACCATTGTGTTCATCTGAGGAAGGAAAGCCTGGAGTTCGAGAATTGGTTATGAATGAGTCGCATAAGTCGAAGTATTCGATACATCCTGGATCGGACAAAATGTACCACGACCTGAAGAAAGTTTATTGGTGGCCGAATATGAAGGCAGATATTGCTCGTTACATTAGTAAGTGTTTGACTTGCGCGAAGGTTCAAGCAGAACATAAGAAACCATCTGGATTGTTGGTACAACCAGAGATCCCAGAATGGAAATGGGATAAAATCGCTATGGATTTCGTGACGGGTTTACCTAAGACTCCAAGTGGATGTGATATGATATGGGTAATTGTGGATAGGTTGACGAAGTCTGCTCATTTCTTACCTATGAAGAAGACGGACAGCATGGAAAAACTTGCCAGCGTGTACGTGAAAGAGATCGTCTGTAAACATGGAGTGCCGTTATCGATCATTTCGGATCGCGACAGTAGATTTACGTCGGAATTTTGGAAATCGCTTCAACGTGCGATGGGCACTGAACTGAGTTTAAGCACGGCTTATCACCCGGAAACTGACGGCCAGAGTGAACGAACTATTCAAACGATGGAGGACATGCTCCGAGCGTGCGTGATTGATTTTGGAGGAAGTTGGGAACGCCACTTGCCTCTAGTGGAATTTTCATACAATAATAGTTATCATGCGAGTATCAAGGCAGCACCGTTCGAAGCATTGTATGGAAGGAAGTGTAGATCGCCTGTGTGTTGGAGTGAAGTGGGGGAAAGTCAATTGACTGGACCCGAAATGGTTTTAGAAACGACAGAGAAGATTGTGCAAATCAAGAACCGACTACTTGCTGCGAGAAGCCGACAGAAGAGTTATGCCGATAACCGAAGGAAACCGTTGGAGTTTGAAATTGGAGATATGGTTATGCTCAAGGTATCGCCGTGGAAGGGTGTAATTCGTTTTGGGAAGAAAGGAAAGTTGAGTCCGAGGTATATTGGACCGTTTAAGATCGTTGAACGAATTGGACCAGTAGCGTACAAGTTAGAATTGCCGACCGAGCTTAGTGCTATTCACGACACGTTTCACGTATCGAACCTGAAGAAGAGTTTGGCGGACAAGGAATTGGTGATTCCTTTGGACGAGATTCGACTGGACGACAAAATGCACTTTGTGGAAGAACCTGTGGAAATTATGGACCGAGAGGTCAAGCGGTTGAAGCGTAGTAGGATTCCTATTGTGAAGGTCCGATGGAATTCTAAGCGTGGACCGGAATACACTTGGGAACGTGAGGACTTTTTCAAGGAAAGGTATCCTCATCTGTTCCAGTAGAACGAAATGTGAGTACAAGAAGAGGCGAGCGCCGGGACGTCGCTCTCTTTAAGGAGGGGTGGATGTGACACCCTAGAATCGAGGTCATTAACGTTACCCTAAATTTCGCTAATTTTTGAATTTTTAATAAATTTTAATTTCTATATTTATAAGTATTTTGGTTAAAGCCGATGTTCGAGGTTATAATTTTTACGATTGACGTTTTAAGAAGGACGATGACGATTACGATCCCGAGGGATGCCCAATTTTATATAATTATTGACGATTTATCGATAATGTAATTTTTCGAGAATTTTATTTACGGTTCGTGTTAAGTTGAGTCGGGTGAGTTTTATAGCCTTCCGAGTAAATTTAAAGTATCCCAAAAATATTTTGGAGTGTTCGGGAAGATTTCCGACTCCCGTAAAATTTTCAAAATTGACTAATGAGTCGAACCCGCAAAGTTTTGAGGACGTTTTCAACTTAAGGCCAAAAGAAACCAAATATTGTAAATAGGTCCCTCCCAATCCACCAAAAAGGCCCAAAATTGACACAAACACAAACACATAGAAAATTTTCACCAAAAATAATCAAACACTCCCTCTCTTGCTCTCTAAAGCCGACGGACACCCCAACCCACCAAGAAATCCATCAAAAACTTTTTTTCACTTGATTTTCATAAAAACTAAGGTTAGACCACATCTAATTTGGTCATTCCCTACATTTCTATGTGCTCAAATCCCACATGCACTAACAAAAATTTTCCAAAAATTTTTATGATGATCCAAATTCGTTTTTGAGGCTAAATGTTGTAATGCATGTTAAATTTATGAGTAATGGAAGTATAAACACCAAGAAAACCCACCAAAATCAATTTGGTTGTGGTGATTGGGTCACCCAAACCCCACGGCACAAGGGGTGTTTGGGGAGCCATGGTGGTTGTTGAATTTTGAGCTTATCCTAGTGTTTGGTTATGTGTTTAGCGATGTTATACATAGGTTTAGGTGATTGCATGTTTAATTTCTTTGATTTTTGATTTTGAGATTGGTTGATCAATAGGGGTAGGACTGAAATTTGTTGTTAGGATATGTTTAGGAGGCTTAGGATGATGCCTAGTAGTGATGGATAGGCTTGGAATCGAGTCTAAGCGTGATTTTGGAGTAGCCAAATTTAGGCAGAAACTTTTAGCTCATTTCATAAAAATTATTTTTTTTTCCAGGTCTTGAAAACAAAATGTAGTTGTAGAGGGTCTTTTTGTCTTTAATTTGGTATAAGGTAGAGCCCGTGACTCAAAACGAGCTAAAAGTTATGAGGTTTTAAAGATCGAGTACCGGGAGACGAAGACTTTCATAATCCGAATTTGTGTAAAGTTTTAGTCAAAATCCCGAGGGTCACAAGTATGAATTGGTAAATGGTCAAGGGTCAAAATTTGATCCCAAACCTGTATAAATGAGTCTATATGTTGACTTAGGTGTCAAAGAAGTCAAAGGTACTTTTCATATAGGTCAAAGAGGTCAAAATTGGTCGAAGTGCAATTTCAGCCCGTAAAATGTAGATTTGGAAAAGCGTCGAGTAACGGGTCGTAAAGGTAAAAACTTTTATTGGGCTTAAAAACATGTCATCTACAGGTCTTATAGGATTTTTGAGAATTTTGTCAAATTTTATAAGTGTGGTTAAATAAGGTAAAACAGCCCGTACTTTAGTCAAGTACCGGCGAGAATGGGTAAAAATGGACAACGTAAGTAATGAGAACGAATGGTATAAAATGAGTGATACTTGTTATTTGTTTTTGGCGTGAGTTATACTTGTCCTAAGTGACTAGTATATATGTATTTTATACAGTACCGTAAGTATTTAAAATGAGATTACTCATTACGCGTTATTTGTGATAGGTGTTGATTTAACCGGGCATCCGTTTCGTCGTCAGTGATCATCCCTCGAACTACCGACTACTTAAGATATAAGGTGTGAATTTATAGCCTCGCTTATATTTATTTCAAATTGTTTTACCCGCGAGGGAAATGCATGCTAGTTTTTAAAAGGAACGTATATCATGAATGATTGTTAGACCCGAAAGTTGCCTTAGAAATTGTGTTGAGTACCAAAGTTGCAAAAGTCCCTAAAATCATGAACTATTAACTATTGTCCTGCCCTCGAGTAGGGGGAAATAGCCGCTTATGCAATTTGTAGTACTACGGGGCTAACGACCCAATGCTAGCCGATAAGCTGTACTTTTAGTAAGTTCTGCGGTAGATTATTTTGTATGAGAAATAAGGTATAATTGCAACTGATGCCTTTAGAAGGGGCACTGGTTTCATCTGAATCACGCCGGTATTTATTTCGCGGGTGATTGAGTTAACGGATTAGTGTCATGAGCTTAAACACAATTGTCAGTATCCTGATTATAGTTTGTTTGATCGACAAGACTATAAATGATCACGAATGGTTTTTATTATATATACGTTCAAATGGATTGTAAAACCTATGAATTCCACTCAACGTTTTCGTTGACCAAATTTTGGCATGTGTTTCAGGTAACCGCTGAGGTGTAGGATGGAGCATGCATGGGATGGACGTTGTGTGTATGGCTTGGAGTCCGCTTGTTTTTCCCTCCTTTTCTACTTAAACAATTTTTAAGTTTAATGTCATGTTGTTGTAAAACTGAAATTTCTTGGGTTGAGATCCATGGGGACCGAAAACGCTAAACTCTGTGTACCAAATTGGGGTTGGAAAAACCGTGGACATGTATCATCTAACAATTTTAAATTCAAGTTTTAAGTGACGTCTTTTTAGCGTCGTTTGATATATCTTGTGTGCAATGAATACTGTGTAGCACCCATTGTTGTAGTTCCGCTGCGCATAGCAATTGTGGGGGTGTTACAGAAAGCTTCACCTAATAATAAGATTTCAAGTGCTCACCTAAATTAAGCAAAAATTTGAAGCTCACAAGGCTGAAAAATCTATGCCTAAATTGAAAGTGAATCAAGCCTTAATCTTTGAAGCTTTAAAGATCCAAAATTCGCTTTAGCGTGAGGATATACGTCTTTGGCTAATAAAACCACCGATGAGGCGGATAATAAAAGGCAAGGCAAGACCGAAGTCATAATAAAAGCTTCATGGCGAAGTTGAATAAAAGATGGAGGTAAACCATGATAATAAAACCACCGATGATGAGGCGGATAATAAAAGTCATGGTAATAAGTCTCATGTTCAAAACCGTTATAAAACCGTGTTTATCGATCCTTCTTGTTGACTTAATTTTTTGACATCGTTGTCTATTAGGGTGAATTATTAATTTAATGATTTTGGTTACACCGTTAAGACTCTATTTTTGGACCTAATCTCTATTCACGCATAAGTCAATGATGTATCCTCGTGATCATTAAGAAAAAATAAAATATAAGAGATTCCAAGTAGGAATAAGGGAGTTTAGGTGTATAATTAACACTCATGAGTAATGATTGTATTGCTAACTTATAATAACAATGATCTCGTTGCACGCTTGGCATGGAATTGGGGTGAAAATCGAGGACGATGAAATTATTTCTAACGAAGCATTCACGTGTTCTTATTCTATGAACCTAAACGTCCCATTTTGCGATGAAAATCATACATTATGTCTAAAACGCAAGTAGTAGTAGTAATAGTAGTAGTGTAGCTAGTTGTTCGTTCAATAAAGTGAATAAAAATAAATTTTGGAGGTGCTACGATACTTTATTCTAGCATTACATGGGGACACGGCAATGGTTTAGTATGGGGGAGTGATGAGACTGCAATTATACATAGTCTCATCGTCCAAATCGGGCTTAAAACGCTTATGATATCATCAAAATACCCCAATATATGCTTGTGTTTGCTAAATGTGTATTTTAGGTACGGATATCGAGAAAAAGACAAAAAGATCACAAGAATCATGCAAAAACGAACACGGGAAACGAAGCCGCAAAATGAACCGGGCTCGAATGATGAATTTTCCAAATTATTCCTTGAAGAATTGAAGAAATACAAGTTTGATCCCTCATCTTTGAAGACTTGTCATATTAGGTCCTTGAAAAAACCAAATTATACAAGTATGGTCCTTGAAGATTGAAGTCATGACATAATCAGCCCTTCAAGATTGGTCAAGATGTGTTTTTGGTCCCTATGAAAGCTTGATAAATTGTTTGTGCCAATTTTGACAACTACACCAAAGATAATACAAAGGGAAATTTGTGTTAGAGCTGCCAAGTCATGTTTGAAGAAGTTTGCAAAGGCCAAGGATTGATTCTGCCACAAACCAAAACCCAAACCCATTATACCTACCAATCACATGCTGTTACCTCATAAAACCCACCCACATATTACCCACAACCCAGTTCAACCCATCATCACCCCAACCCTAAGATTAAACCCGTTTTTATATTCAACCCATTTTTTATAAAGTGAGTTTAATATGATTTAATGGGTAGTAAACACTAATCTTCTCCCCAAAACATATCTAAACATACTCATAACCCTAATATCATCACCAACAACAATTTACCACCAACTAAAGGGTTTTACTAAATTGGCTTTAGGGTTTTGTTTGGTAGCTCAATACAAACACACTCACGTGAATAAATCATCCACATCATCAACATGTCCCCCCACCAGCTCATCACTCACGGGTCTTCACAATAATACAAAGAATGCAAGAGGATCACGACTAAATCAATGGCCAAGGCTGATTTCTTGCTTTCCACAACAAAAATAGACGACTCAGATCATCTTACAAGCTGGCTACATCACATGGCTTATAAGAACATCCTAGAAGAAAATTTGAAAATCAGCATATTCTCTTCAAGATGCTGGGGTATTTTGGGAAGTTTAATTCGTTCTAGGGTTTGAGTTGTATCCTCATATCACTTGTATATAAGCAGTGCAACAGAATGAATGTTTTTTTTTCCAGAAATTTGTATTGCTACAATTTTTGAGTTCCATCATTTTACTTGATGCAATTTACCTTTTTCTTTCTCTTTAATTATATGTTCAATTTACTTACCCTTCTTTTAAATACAAGTCTTGTTCATTTTCCATTTCAATTTCTAGAAATAAAAAAACGGGTTACTGTTCATTAATCACTGTAGCAAAAGCTTATGATGGCAGCTTATTGACAATAAGTTGTTTTCAGAAGTGTTCTTGTTCATTGTTCTTTGGGTTTCAAGTTTGTGGAAGCTTTAGAGTAGCTGATTTTTTATTTCAAAGGTTTGGTGTTATTGAAAGCTTATTTGGATAAGCTAGTTTCTTTGGTAATAAGCTGGTATTAAGTTATGGTAGCTTGTAGTTGTGATAAGGTGTAAGAAAGTTAAGTTGAGGTGCTTGATTGTTGATGATCATAGTGAAAAAGTCTTAGATCCAAAGGAAGATGTTTGGAGATGATTGTAGATGATTTGAAGGTCATATAAGTTCTTAGTTCTCATCCTTTGGTTAAATAAGCTGTAGAAGAAGCGGAGGTGGTTTATAGTGTCGTAAGTGTTAAAAGGAAGAGGTTGAGGTGCTTATTGATCGTGCGTTAAAGCCTCAAAAGCTTGGACCCTTGGTGAGTGACTCCCCCTTTTTAATTTCTTGTCTTCTATAATCTGCCTTGCTTTAATCTATATGCTTTTGTGCGTATTTGTTTGATGTAACCGTTTATTTTCCTTGTTTTCTATTTAATTCGTCTTAGTTTGTTGGTTTATTGTTCTTATTTTCATCATCCTTCTTTGTATCTCATTTTCGTAGTGTAAGTTTTATTTTCTGTGAATTTAATTGGTGTTTGGTAGAGAGCGGTAATCTGCCTTAGGCTTATTTTTAGAGTTAAGTTGCGACTGCACTTATTTAACGGATTTAGGATTGAGGTTTTGAAAAAAAAATATATAGGTGGTTTTAGTTTAAAATCTTGGTTCACTAGTTTAAGTAAAATCTGTGCAACGAAAAATAAAGAGTGTGTGAGTTTGATTGTGTTAGTGTTACTGCTATTCCAAAAAAAGAAGAAGATCGATGTTCGATTGATGCTGATGGGTTCAGAAAAAAATGGGGGTCTCAATTGTGGGTTACTTAGTGACGAGATAAAGGGGGTTCTTGGTTATAGGTTCTTGGTGCTTCATATTTTATTTTTTTGATTGCTGCGGTTGTTACGTGCCAGAAAAAAAAATAGGTGTTGGTGGCGTAGAAAGAAAAAAAAAGAGATGATACTTGTTCTTTGTTGTTACTGTTATGTTACACAAGGAAAAAAGAGCAAGCTTCTGTTAAGAAAAGAAAAAAAAAGTGAGAGTATTGTTGCTGGTTTCGAAAGAAAAAAAGAAAAAAAAAGAGAAGAAGTGGTCAGTGAAACATTGGTTGCTGCTGATCTTAGGTTGCGGTGTTGGTTCGAAAGAAAGAAAAAAAAAGAGAGAGAGATAGTGAAAGTTGTTTGAACTATTGTTGCTGCTGTTTGATTATGGGAAACTGTAGAGAGCTATGGTTCATCTCGAGTATACTGTTCACAAGCAAGTAAAAAGAAACAAGAAATCTGTAGCTTATTTGGTTTACGCCTGTGCTTATTGCAGTCCACCGCCTGTGCATCCAAAAGTAATATAGATTTGAATCTGATGTTTATTTGTTATTTAAGCTGATATTCTATTTTGATTTAAAGCTTGAAATTAAGTTTTTATAAATTTACTAGAAAGGATTTCAATTCTGTTTAAGTCAGTTAAGCTATAGCTTAGTTGTGCAGCTTATTCATAAGCTTAGGATGAGTTGCTGCGTTTAGCAGGGTGTTTGGAACAGTGGTTCATGAGAGTAATCTGTTTGAAGAAAAAAAAGAATCAACATAAAGTATTGCAGTGGGTATTGAACCCCTGACCACCCTACACACTATGTGCAGACGAAACAAATAGCTTCGAAACTATCTGGCTCAGCTACATATTACGTTTTCTTTGCTCCTTTTGTTTTTTTTATACAGTCAACAATCCATTCTGATTTCTTTGAAACAGTGCAAAAAAAAGTGCCAGCAAGGGAATTGAACCCCTGACCTTTGAGCAATATAAAATGCAGCACTCACAATCTAACCATCTGCTCTCTTTGGTCATTCTTGTTTGGAGTCCTTTTTAGTTTCTCTTATTGTTCTTTTAATTAGTATCTTCAGCTAGGAATATAAGGAAAAAAAAGTGGTAGCTGGAGGGTTTCGAACCCCTGACGACCTCCAACTACAAGACGCAGACACCCACCTTCCATCCATCTGTTCTATGGATCCTTTTTGTTTCATTTCTGTTTAGTCTTCCTTTATACCTTCCTAAGTTTCGTTTTATTTTAAGCTATTCAGCCCATTCAGCTTATTTCATAGCTTATTTAAGCTTTTTTTTCCTATTATTTTTCTTAGATTTATAATAGAGTTTGTCACTTTCTTTAAATTTTTGTTTTTTTATAAAAACGTTTAATATTTTTAAATAATTTAATTAGTTTAAATTAGTATTTAATTCATAATAAAAAATATAAAAGTCAAAAAAATATAATTCTTTTTTTCAAAATTTAATTTTGTCATTTAGAATGTAGGAAAAATAAATTTGTCTTCGTAAAGTTTAAAATTTTATATTTAGCTTTAATATCGCGTTTTTGTTTTCGTACTATTTTCGTTCAGATTCGTACATTTGTTTTTTTAGGCCATTTGTATTTTTTTAATTATTCATTTTTCCTTTTAAGTTTAATTAGTTCATTTTAAGTTAAATTTTATTTTTATTTTTTCTAAATTTTTTTTTAATTTTGTCGTATTTTACGTTACGTTTTCGCGTTTTACGTCGTACGTTGTTTTTAGCGTAGTCCGTCTTCCGTTTTCTTTTCTTTTCTTTTTGACTTTCCAAAAGCGTAATAACTCGATTAAATACGTCTATAATTGTTGGCTAAACACCATACCTCCTCGAGAACGAACTCGATTATTCGTCTTTACGTTTTTCATTAATCGTATCTATTAATACTTACCACGACTTAGCGTTTGCTTACTTTTTCCAAAAGGTAAGTAAAACGACTAATTTTACTACATCAATCTCGTTCCTTGGCTTGTTCTTTGTTTGAAAGTGACAAGTGGCATTTTGTTATTGGTTGATGGAAGGAGACACGGATCATTATCCACTATATAAAATCTGATTGGTGGAAAGTTATTTAGTGGGAGTTACTGTTGGGATTTGGGGTATTAAATGTGTCGGCTGCTAGTGGCCAGCTATTGATTATTTGGCAAACCAAACCCTCTTTTTCTTGACTTCTCATTGGCCCAATTCTTGCACACACGGATTAAGCACTAGTAACTTCCAAAAATGGCAGATTTAACCCCTCAGCTTTGGCAGTTTGATCTTTAAAGCTCTAATCTTCATTTTTGGCAAAATCAGTCCTTCAACTTGCATTCTTTGAACATTTGAGCCCTTTGACTTTGTTGACTTGATAGTTGACCAGGTTTGACTTTGATCTTGACTTTTCCAAAATTGCACTTTAGTCCTTCATGTTTTGAATATTGTCAAGATAGGTCCTTTGTCTTCAAATGGCTTGTCACTTTTGATCCTTCTTTGTCTTTTCATCCAAATTAGCTTGATTTTCGTCTTGTTTGCTTGAAAATGTATCCTTCTTACCTATTTGTACACAAACACAAAACATACCACATAATTCCGCTTTATAGCACAAAGTTTAGGTATTATTCTTGTGTTTTAGGGTGATTTGTTAATAAATTGATATGAGTTTTTGCTCATATCAAATCCCCTACACTTGAACATTGCCATGACCTCATGCAATGCTATATTTTAAAACAAAAATTTACATTCTCCTCATAATTAATCCACCTTGGCCAATATGGAATGCATCTACACTACTCTACACTATATGATGCATGATTTTGATTTTGAACAATGCAATGCAAAAGAAACAATTCTACTTTTATCTTTTTGGATTTTCTTAAAATGGTTTTGATGGAAATAACTCATAAAGAAATCAATGACTTTGATTAGGAATTGGGTACCATGAACACTTATCACCCTCAAGTTTCACTTTCCCCATACCAAGCTTAAAAATGGGATCATTGTATTCACAAGTAAAAAGTGCATCAACTTATTCATGACAACTAAATGTGGAATCGGTTATTATTTGAGCAAATTGCTTTTGGGAAAATTTGTCATATTTAAACCGTGAAGTATAAGAAATGCAAAATCCAAAAATAAGGAAGCACAGTTTTAATCCTAAGTATTCCTCTCATCCATTACTTGAAAAACCGCTCACAATTAATATAAGTCCGTTTCAAGAGTAATAAGTCATCCGCCTTATATGTAAAATTCTCATGTCATGCATTAATAAGTAGCTACACACTCGCTAAGGAAAGAAAAATAAAACTCACGCAATAATTTACATCCGCCATCTTTTTGAGACTTTGGATCTTCAACCCCGCAACCCGTCAAGGTAATATTGGATTGGAGCAACTATTAAATCCCCGCAACCCGTCAAGGTAATATTAGAATCTAATAGTTACTATAATTAACAATTCACTGCCCCTCTTGGGAGTCTTGTATAATTATTTTTTTTCTTTTTTTTTCTTTTTCTTTTTTTCAAGCGACTCATTTTTTTGTAAGCCGCTCTTATTTTTCTTTATTCCTTACAAAGAAATTTGAAAAGAATAAAAGGAAAAACACCCGCTAAATATTAAGCATGACATAAGTCTAGTACATATAAAACGTTCTAACTTAGAATCTTAAGACGTACTTATATCAACCATGAATGATTAGTCAAAAATGAATAAGAGATTACAAATCAATTAAAACCGTTCTTGATTATTTATTAACATATATACATGAGAAGAAAATAGAGGTAAATAAGAGAAGGGTTTAGCCACAAGTAATTATCATGAAGTTTATCTAGCCCTTTTATACTTGCTTCAACTCTATCATTTCCCATTCTCCACAAATTTAAAATCTCAAAGAATGAGATTGGTGGATGCTTAGCCTAATAGACCAATGAAGGACTACATGGTTAAGGATACTAGCTAGAGAATGCTTTGATAAGCAAACTCGGGTTGAGTCAAAATATCCATGGGGGGCCTAATATGTCAAAGAAGTCTAAACTTGTTAAACCATGTTTTTATTATATTTTTTCCTTTTTATATTTTTTTTGATGAAAAACAAAAGAACAAATATATACAATGCAAATGTGATATGCAAATGAAAAATGATTGATGCAAAAATTATGAATGCATATTTTTGGTGGCCAAAGTAGATCAAAAATTTGAAAAATGTTTGAAAATTTTAATTTTCCAATTTATCATGAAGGTCAATGACAAGTTCTAGGTAAGGTCACTTCGATAGAAGACCCCCCTACACTTAAGCTAAACATTGTCCTTAATGTTTAAGAGCATGGAAGTATAAAAACTTCCCCTACACTTATGACAATGAATAGACTTTGCTTAACCCAAGTTAAGGAAAGATCAATTATAGTGAATTCATGTTTAAATCACAAGGTGTCTATGAAAGATCACAATAGTCACGAAGTGAACCGGATACAAGGGCCTCCTCCATAAGATCCAAGGCATGAAATGAGTGAGCAACCCTACAAACATCATGAAGACAAAAGAAGGTCTCCCCTACACTTAACCTCAACTCTCTATACCCTTATTTCTAACCTACAACACGCTAAACCTAGTTATACAATGCTTGAGTTAAAGAGTCTCTAGCTCGACTCTTTCCACAATGAATTAATTCATGGGGAAAATAGGGATCTCTTGGACCATTTCAACGGAAATGTCCTCCCCAAAATAATGTTTCACACGGTGACCATTCACTTTAAAATTTGGACCATCGGGTTGTGACAACTCAATAGTTCCATATGTAAATACTTGAGCAATAGTGAATGGACCGGACCATCTCGATTTAAGCTTGCCCGCAAAAAGTTTCAACCTTAAGTTAAAGAGGAGAACCGGATCTCCAACTTTAAACTCACGGTTCTTGATCTAGCATCATGCAATTTCTTAGTCTTCTCCTTATAAAGCAAAGAATTCTCATAGGCATTGGCTCTCAATTCATCCATTTCATTTAGTTGATCCTTCCTATGTGAACCGGCTTGGTTTAAATCAAAGTTAGCCCACTTGAGAGCCCAAGATGCCTTGTGTTCTAACTCGAATGGGAGGTGGCATGCTTTTCAATAGACAATCCAATAAGGGGTACAACCAATTGGTGTCTTAAAAGCCGTCCTAAAAGCCCACAAAGCATCATCAAGCTTATCCGGCCAAGAAGCTCGATGCTCTCCCACCGTTCTCTCTAAAATTCTCTTTAAACCACGATTTGTGACCTCGGTTTGACCATTGGTTGAGGGTGATATGCGGTAGAAAGTCTATGATTAACTCCATATTTCTTCATAACTCTCGTGAATTGATCATTACAAAAGTGCGTACCACGATCACTTATGATGGCTCGAGGTACACCAAATCTAGCAAATAATTGCTTCAAGAACTTCACAACAACTCTAGCATCATTGGTAGGTAGGGCTTTAGCCTCAACCCATTTGGACACATAATCCACCGCTACAAGTATATACTTGTTTCCCTTAGAAGATGGAAAAGGTCCCATAAAATCTATGCCCCATACATCAAAAATCTCACAGTCTTAAATAAAATTTTGTGGCATCTCATCACGTTGCGTAATTTTTCCTTGTCTTTGACATACATCACAAAATTTCACCATCTCTTAGGCATCTTTGTAAATGGAAGGCCAATAGTAACCCGAATCAAAGACTTTCTTGGCGGTATAGTTGGGCCCAAAATGTCCACCCGTAGGTCCTTTATGGCAAGCTTCTAAAATCTTAAATACCTTGGGCCCATCTACACACCGTCTAATGATTTTGTCCGCACATTGCCTAAAAAGATAAGGATCATCCCAAAAATAGTACTTAACTTCCTTAAGGAACTTCTTCTTTTGTTGGGAAGTAAGACCCTCTATAAGCACATTTCCCACAAGATAGTTTGCTATATCCGCAAACCAAGGGGTGGCGTCCTCTTGAGAAGAGATAGACATGAGCTCCTCTAAATAAAAGGATTCATTTATTTCTTTATTAGGAAAATCTCCTTGAAAAGGATGCTCAAGTCTACTCAAGTGATCCGCCCTAAAATTCTCGGCTCCTTTCTTATCTCGAATATCTATCTTAAACTCTTGAAGCAACAAAACCCATCTCAAAAGCCTAGGCTTAGCATCTTGCTTTGTCATGAGATACTTGAGAGCGGAATGATCCGTATACACTATGGTATTGGATAGCACAAGGTATGGTCTAAATTTCTCAAAAGCATAGACTATAGCAAGAAACTCTTTTTCCGTGGTAGTATAATGAAGTTGTGCACCGGTCATGGTTTTACTAGCATAGTGTATAAGTTGAAAATGCTTATTCACTCTTTGTCCTAAGACGGCCCCCACCGCATAATCACTAGCGTCACACATAAGCTCAAAAGGTAATTCCCAATTTAGATAAACCAAAACGGGAGCCTTTGTCAATTTCTCCTTAAGAGTCTCAAAAGAATCCAAACACTCTTGGTTGAAAATGAAAGGAGCCTCTTTTTCTAAGAGGTGAGTCATCAGTCTAGCTATCTTAGAAAAATCTTGTATGAAGCGCCTATAAAACCCCGCATGACCTAAGAAACTCCTTACACCTTTAATCGTAGTTGGTGGGGGAAGCTTAGCAATCACATCAATTTTAGCTCTATCTACTTCTAATCCCTTATTGGATTTCTTGTGTCCCAAAACAATTCCCTCTTTCACCATAACGTGACATTTCTCCCAATTAAGAACTAAACGTGTTTCCTCACAACGCTTAAGCATTCGTTCTAAATTGGTGAGACATGAGGTAAATGAATCTCCAAAGACGGAAAAGTCATCCATGAAAACCTCCATTGTTTGCTCTATCTTCATGGAAAATTGCCATCATGCACCTTTGAAATGTCCCCGGTGCATTGCATAAGCCAAAAGGCATTCTCTTGTAAGCAATTGTACCGTAGGGACAAGTGAATGTGGTCTTTCCTTGATCCTTAGGGTCAATGGGTATTTGGAAATAACCCGAAAAGCCATCAAGAAAGCAATAGTACTCATTTCCCACTAAGCGTTCAAGCATTTAATCCATAAAAGGTAATGGGAAATGATCTTTCCTAGTAGCCTCATTGAGCTTCCTATATTCAATACAAACTCTCCAACCGGTAACAAGTCTCGTACGAATAAGCTCATTGTTCTCATTAGGTACTACGATGATTCCACCCTTTTTTGGAACATAATGTACCGGGATAACCCATGGAGAGTCAAAAATGGGGTAAATCATGCCCGCATCAAGGAGTTTGATCACTTCCTTTTTAATGACCTCATGGATTTTTGGGTTAACCCTTCGTTGACTTTGAATGGCGGGTTTGTAATCATCCTCTATAAGGATTTTGTGTGTACAAAAATGTGGATCAATTCCCCTTATGTCGGATATTTTCCATGCTAAGGCTTTCTTATGTTTCTTAAGGACTTCAATGAGTTTCTCTTTCTCATCCTCTTTCAACTCTTTAACAATGATCACGGGTAATTGGTCTTTGCCCTCTAAGAAAGCATACTCTAGGTGGGATGGAAGGTCCTTAAGTTCAATTGGAGGTGGACTCTGAATGGAAGGTTTTACTATGGAAGGATCATCATTGGTGACTTCTTGTGGAATGGGGGAAGGAATAGGGTCCTCATTGAGCAACTTTTGGATAGTGAGAATATCTTTTTCCCAATTGATGGGAGAATCATCATTACCAAGAAAGTTGGACTCAAATTCCTCCAAGAGGAAATCACTCTCTCCAAAAGGTGTTAAGGAAGGAGTAATTAAGTCCACGGTTTCAACATGGGGCATATCCTTACTATTACTCTTGCAAGCGTCATGAAAATGCTCATCACACACCTCATCTAGCACATCAACTATGTTAATAGTCTCACAAGGTTTAGATTCTTTAACTTCTTTCTTATCACAAACTTTCCCTAACTTAAACACCACTTTCTCATCCTCTACTCTCATAATTAGTTCTCCCTCCGCCACATCTATCAAAGTACGACCCGTTCTCAAAAACGGTCTACCAACAATCAAAGGAGGATCCATGTCATAATCAACCACTACAAATCGGCCGGAAATGTAAACTTATCCATAACTACAAACACATCCTCCGCTATACCTACGGGGTAAGCTATGGTACGGTTGGCTAACTCAATGTCATCCTAGTGGGAGTGAGCTCGGGAAGAGAGAGTTTTTTCCAAACCGATAATGGCATGAGGTTAATGCTTGCCCCTAGATCCGCCAAAGCCATGCAATTTTCCACATTGGGAAAATTATAAGGTATCAAGAAGCGCCCCGAATCTCCAAGTTTTGTTGGTATGGTTTTTAGTAGGACGGCAGAACAATTTTCATTAAGGGATGTGTTGGGCAAATCAACAAATTTTTCCTTGTTGGAGAGTAAATCCTTGAACATCTTTGCAAATTTTGGCATGTAAGCAAGAGCTTCCGCAAAGGAGATGTTTATGTTGAGTTGCTTGAACATCCTTAAGAAATTTGAGACTTGGATATCATCCTTGTTCTTTAACTTGTCCTTTTTCAATCTTGAAGGATAAGGAAGATTTGGTTTAGGTGTAGGTGTTGTAGTGGAAGATTTATCTTTGTGAGCTTCTTCATTGGGAGTTGTGGAAGGTAAAGGAGAAGTGGGAATAGGTTGAGAAGGTGTGTTTGATTAAATAGGAGCATTTGAAGGTGGTGAAGTAGATGTAGAAGGCTTGTCACATGTAGGAACAAAAATGGGTTTAACAATAGCAGGTGTAGGAGGTGAAGGATCCTTTTTTGACTTTCCACTTCTTGTTGTAATAGCATTGACATTTGCCCTTGGGTTTGTTTGTGTGTTGGATGGAAAAGCCCCTTGTTGTCCTTGATTTAAAAGCATCATAAACTTCTTGTTTGTTTCCTCATGCATTTCTTTCATCCTTTTCTCATTATCTTGGAACCTCCTTTCATTCTCTTGATTCATTTTGTGAAGAAGCTCAATTGTGTTATAATCATGTGTCACATTCCCTTGAAAACCTTGGGGTTGGAAAGGTGGAGGTTGATTGTAAAACCCTTGATTGTTGCCTTGAAAGGTATTTCCTTGATTGTGAAAAGTATTGGGTGGTCTATAGTTATTCCCTTGGTATTGTGGCCTTGAACCTTGGTTTCTTTGTAACAAATGAGGAGGATTTTGTTGAGGTTGGGTGGGTGGTTGGGGTGGGAAACCCGGTGGTGCAAGATAGTTTTGAGATTTGTAAGAAAGGTTATTTTGATTGATGTTTGGCTTGAAATGTTCACGATGTTCCTCTTGGTAAGCATAACATTCCCCTTGATAACCTTGCACCTTATCACATTGTTGATAGGAATGTGGACCTCCACAAGTCTCACATGAAAGAGTAATGGCATGCACATCATTCGGGGAATGATTTCCCATAGAAAGCTTCATAAAGTCATTCATCATTGTTTCTTGCATCTTTTGAGTGTTTTGGATGATTGTTTGATTTTCCTTTTGAGCTTGAGTCAATGCTTGAATGCATGAGATGAGTTGAGTCTCCAATGGTTTAGAATCTCCTTCTTGAATGACATGTACTCTTTCATCAAATTGTGTGTTGATTTGCACCATTGCTTTGGTCTCAATAATATCCCAAGCCTCTTGAATGGATTTAAGAAGAATATTTCCTCCCGCAGAAGCATTGAGTGAGTCTTGGTGATGAGGTTTAAGGCCATTGTAGAAAGTATTGATTTGGTGAACTTCATCTAATCCATGGTTAGGGCATCTCCTCAATAACTCTCTATACTCCTCCCAAGCATCACTAAATGTTTGACTAGGTTTTTATTGAAAGCCTATAATTAAGTTCCTCAAAGCCATGGTCTTAGATGGGGGAAAGAACTTATTCAAAAACTTCTTAGTAAAACCATCCCATGTGGTAATGCTCTCGGGTGGTTGTGTATCTAACCAATGCTTAGCCGGACCCTCTAGTGAAAATTGTACCAATATCAACTTAATGGCATCATGGGGAACTCCATTGTACTTAATGGTGTTGCAAAGAGCAAGAAACTTGTTAAGGTGATCATGTGGATTATCATTCTTGTTCCCATAAAAAGGTGAGTTTGAAACCAAGTTAATCATGGATGTTTTTAGCTCAAATTCGTTTGCGAGAATATCGGGTATCTTGATATCATCGGCATATCCTTTCACATTGGATTGCAATTTCTCCATCAAAGAACGAGTATCAACTCCGGCCATGGCTTCTTGTTATGGATGAATCAAAGCACGATTCTCGTGATCGGCTTGATGGACGGTGGTGTTCCTACTCTTTCTCTTTTTCTTCCTTTTCGGAGGAAGGGGTTGTACACCAATCGGTATTTGTGCACGCTCGCGAGTGAGCATGCAACTCAATACGAGGAATGAGAGAGAAGCTCTCGTGTGACTTTGAAGAGAAAAGGATTATCCCCTTTGAGTTTCAATATGAAATATCCTCAAGAAAATAATAATATACGTATGTACTACTTGGGTGCAAGACCCCCAATGAAGCCTTCCTTCTTAGAATACTCACAAGTGAACGGGGGGTTAGGTGGCGCGAAGCACTTAAGTACCTATTGACCCTTAGATGGCATTTTATAGCACATCGCCTTTCTATTCACTTAATTGTTTGTATTCTTCGAATTGTTGCTTATTGGAAGTATTTATCTATTCTTGCTTTATTTTGTTTGATCGATACGCGTGTCAAGAACCGGAACGCCCCTCAACACGGTGTATTGCCTCGGCAATACTTATGGAGAATATGTGAATTGGTTGTTCTTATACGTATACGTATTTACTTATAATAATATATGGAAAATATTTTTGTATTTATGAGTTTTTAAGAGAAAATACTATATGTACATAAAAACCGAGAGAATCCAATAATATATATTTTTGGGTGCAATCTCTTAGGAAAAAGATTTCTTTTTGGATTTTTTAATTTGTTTGGTCAATTCTTTAGGAAAAGAATTGTTTTTGTTAATTTTTTATATTTTTAGTTTTTATATTTTTGATTCTTTATTGATTTTGATTTATGATACGTAAAAATAACGTTCACTAGGTGAACGGATCCCAAAAGCCAATGAAAAGCGTCAATCGATAGTCTCTCGTAAAGTCAAAGAAGCGGCAGCGGCGCCATTTGAAATTGTGTATAATTGAAGTTCGTTTTCTCAGTTCTTAACTAATTGAAAGTCCTAACAAGATCGGGTTTATAATAGTTTTTGGTTGGTAGGTTTATTTGGCTTTGCTATGTCTAATTGAACAATCAAGTAAAAATGGAAAATATTAACTACGTAACCGTAAAACAAATTGTCAATTACCAAATTTGTTATTCAAGTAAAGACAAAAATGTAAATCTATGAAAGTAAAGGGCTGAAAATGTAAATTCTAGAAATAAATGTGCTTGAAATGAAAATCAGTTAACTACAAGGACTAATTATGTAAATGTAACTAACTATTAACTAACTTTAACAAACTACTAAAACTGATTAACCAATTTTTAACTAAACTAAAATTAAGGGACTAAACTTAACAAACCCTAGAAATTAGGTAATATTAGCTAAAAATGCAACTAACTCAAAACAGGGGGACCTAAGTGCAAAAACTAGAAGTTTTTACACAAAAACGGGCTAACAACTTCTATAAGCTGGCTAAAGCTTAATTCTGAACCAAATAAGCTCTAGTAAACTACAAAATGCTTAAAATCCAAAAACACCTAGGCTTGCAAAAGGAATTATGCTGAAATCAAGTAAATCTCTAATAAGCTATTCTTAATAAGCCACAATTAAGCTAACTAAAAAGCTAGACATGTACAATTTGATTTTCTTGTCAAAACCTGTTAATCAGCTTATAAGGAGCTTGAAATTTCTTTCCTTTTTCAAAATCATCAACTAGATAAGCTGGAATATGAAATTAAGCTAAAAGAGTGCTTCTTTGACTTTCGTTGACCAGATTTTTCAATAAGCTGAAAACTTCAAAACCTATCCAGAAACACTTTCTAACGAAGTTTGTGAAAGAAAATTAACAAGTTTATGAAGTAGAAATGCTAGTTGAAGAAATCAGTTTGGATTTTTATCTCAGAGAATGACATTTGCTAAAATGCTTATTCAAATGCTTATTCCTATTTCAAAACTGGATATTGTAGATTTTCCTTTAACACACTAAAACTATAGATATTGAGTGATGATTAGAAAGTGGTTTGAAGAAATTTTATCCAGTAACAAAGTAATGCTAATGAATTGAAAATCAACACTTTCTGAAAACTTTGCTAACAAAGGATGACCCAAACTATTTTTTTATGCAATTTGCCTGTTTGACTAAAATCTTGACTTGAAAATGACTGAAAACTTTATGCTATGACTTAATGACTGAAAGAGAACTAGAATTAGCCAATTACTAACACTTGAACACAGATTAAGACCTAATCCCAAACACTAGTTAACTAATTTTTATCAAAGTTTTGAGAAAGAATTTTGAGTTAAAAGCTAAACTGATTCAATACAGGTACCAAGCTAAGTTCAATGACTATATGGAATTGTAAAGGAACTAAACTCAAGCTAAGTAACAAGCTAAAAATCAATGTATACTAACAAGCTAGTATGACTGATATTATGCTAACAGATTGAGAATTAAGCTAGTGATCAAATGCTATACTACAATTAAGCTACTCAAACATCAACATCAATTCAATTACAGACTAAACACACTTTATCATGCAAGCAACAAGATTAACACTAGGAATTAAGCATGCAGGCAACACTTTAGAGGAACAAAAATGCAGAATATAAAACCTTTAAGCATAGGCCTCCATTGGGGAGTAGAGAAGCGTTGTGCTTTCTAACCAGTGCTAAACACCCACCTTAGCACTGAAATCAACTAATCAACAGCTACCATCATCATGATCACCATTAATGAACTTGAAATCTTCAAAATCTACTAAAACTAAACTAGATGAACAGTACAAGCAAAGCATCTAAAGAATCTTCACTCTTATCTAATCATGATCAATTTATGATCATAATAAGCTAATATCATCAACAGAGTAACAAGATTGCAGGAATGAACAGTAGATTTAGGAAATCAAAAGATGAAATTTTATTGATTGAGTTGGAAAAGTTGTTACAATGCTAGAAAGGTAGTTACAACTACTAACAGTCTCAAGAGGTTGTCAGTCTCTTGAGCTGTTAAGCTATTCCTAACTGAATTAAGAGAAAAAGGAAGAGTGTGTGTGTTTTCACACTTTCTACATTACATCAAATGAGAACTATCTAGGGGTATTTATAGAGTGCATGTGAGAGTTGGTGAGGGTGAGTGACGTGTTGCATCCAATCCCCAGCTTCCACGTGGCTTCATTCTGTTAATTGCAATTTGCTGATGAAGAACACATTTGGGCCTTTTTGATTAAATGAATTTCATCTTAATTGGATAAGTGGGCTAAATTTCGTCTCTTGATTTTAAACACTTTTCATGTTTACATCTTCTTCTGAAATGCACTCTAGCTCGATCTCGTTCCTGGGCTTGTTCTTTGTTTGAAAGTGACAAGTGGCGTTTTGTTATTGGTTGATGGAAGGAGACACGGATCATTATCCACTATGTAAAATCTGATTGGTGGAAAGTTATTTAGTGGGAGTTACTGTTGGGATTTGGGATATTAAATGTGTCGGCTGCTAGTGGCCAGCTATTGATTATTTGGCAATCCAAACCCTCTTTTTCTTGACTTCTCATTGGCCCAATTCTTGCACACACGGATTAAGCACTAGTAACTTCCAAAAATGGTAGATTTAACCCCTCAACTTTGGCAGTTTGATCTTTTGAGCTCTAATCTTCATTTTTTTGGCAAAATCAGTCCTTCAACTTGCATTCTTTGAACATTTGAGCCCTTTGACTTTGTTGACTTGATAGTTGACCAGGTTTGAGTTTGATCTTGACTTTTCCAAAATTGCACTTTAGTCCTTCATCTTTTGAATATTGTCAAGATAGGTCCTTTGTCTTCAAATGGCTTGTCACTTTTGATCCTTCTTTTTCTTTTCATCCAAATTAGCTTGATTTTCTCCTTGTTTGCTTGAAAATATATCCTTCTTACCTATTTGTACACAAACACAAAACATACCACATAATTCCGCTTTATAGCACAAAGTTTAGGTATTATTCTTGTGTTTTAGGGTGATTTGTTAACAAATTGATATGAGTTTTTGCTCATATCAAATCTATACTATCAGGATGCATTTTTATTTGCCAAAATCTACTTTTATAGTCAAAGTTAGAAAATATCTTTTCGTTTCTAGTCCAGTTTAGCAAACTTTCGTTATGTGGTAAAAAGAAACCATCAAATACTGTATTTTCATTTAAATTTTTATAATTCATCACCATTCTTGCTTTGCCTCTTGTTATCCCGACATGTTTATTTACTAAAAAACTGGTGAACTATGAGGACTATGGCTAGGTCTTATTACTATCTAAGAGTTACTTAATTTGTGTCTGGAATTCTTTTTGGTCTTATGGGTTATACCTCATATGTTTTACCCAAATTTCTTTATCCTTATCTTTCATTTCTAACTTAGCCATAATTTTTTTATTCCAGAATTTTAAAGGATTATCTATATAGCACTCATTTAATATTTTTTTCTATATCTTCTATATTATTATCAAGTTTTCTAAGATTTACTTGATAATCTAAAAGATTTTCTTCTTTTTGATATTTTAATAATAATTTTCCTCTTTCCATAATTGGTCTTCCTTGGTATCCTATGTCATCATGTTTCTCACGTTTTTTAAACCTTATAGGAAAACTTCGTCCATAAGCTCTTCTTATTCTTTTAACAGATATCAAATGATAGCATGGTGTTTTAAATGAAATTTGAAAAGCTAAAATATCAAATACAACTTTGTTAAATCTTTAAAGAAAATTTTGTCCTAATAAGACATCACTACCTGTATCATGGAAATAAAATGTCAGACCTTTAACTAAATAAGATCCTATCAATAACAAAGGACTTTTTATACCTTTATTTAGTAATAAAACATCTTTATTAAAACTAATTCCTCTATATGTCTCAAGGTCTTGATGATATTCTTTTGGATAACATTCAGATTTACATACACAAAGGCCAGCACCACTACCTATATAAGCAGCAAAATATTTGGCTTTATAGTCTTTATATGTAATCCCCATAGGGATATAAACACTACTACGACTCGTCATCAAGGAATATATATTATTTTATCATTATATGTTATTTTTAAACCATAAGAACTTATTTTATATGGTTTAACATTTTCTAGAAAAGTTAATCCCAACATAATTTCTAGTGTAACGCCCCCAAATATTCATGTTTCGAATCAGCGGAAGAGTCGTTGGTGTTACGGGATAGCACATTACTCAAATCATAGACAACGCTTAAGAATCGCGTTGTTTAATAACAAGGCACTTTCCATTCATAAATATCAAATTACATTGGTCCACAAATCAAGGTATGTCTTAAAAATTTACAAAACATTCGAATGGAAATTTTTATTTAAAGGAGGGCCATAAACTCTTGCCGTCTTCCTGAGAATTACCTTCAAGTACCTGAGATAAAACATGCTAAAAGTCAGCGAAACGCTAAGTGAATCCATAGAGTTTAATAAAAACCATTAACATAAAACCGGTTTCTAATCATTACCGAAAAACATTTTGTACAATTCTTTGTCGTAGATCATAACATAGGCCAAAAACATTTTATACTAATCATTGTCGTAAATCATACCATAGGCCTTTGCTGTCAAAACCATTATACGAACCGTTGTCGTAACAGCATCATACAATACGTTTTATAACGTTGTTTATAGTATAATAAAAACCGTTATATAAAACAGTTGTGAAAAGCAGAACACGAGCATAATATCAGTAATAAGACCCCAAATTGCTAGTCAGGCAATGTATTATAATTCAAATCATATATCATACACTATTCCTGAGACCGCAGCCTCAGTGTTACCATTATCATTATTATTATCGGATTATTATATGCCGCATGACATTGTTACTGATATGAGTGTAATTACTCATATCATTTGTAGCTTAAAACAATGAAATATTGCACAAAATGTATCAAATATGCCTTGGATTTGTTGTTTTCTTGTTTGAATGTGTGTAGGTACCAAGTTTGCAAAAACCGGCAAAATCGGCACGAGTTTGAAGGAAAAGATCAAGGAAGCCAAAACCGAGTTCAATTGAGGATTCAATATTTAAATAAAGGATTTTGGCCAAGTGGGACCCACAAGAGCTTATTGGGCCTGAAAAGCCCAAATTTGGATACAATGTTATTGTTTTTGGACAAAGCCTATATTCTTAGCATAATATGACTTTACACGGATGGTAAAGATTCATTGGGCCAAAATCCCAAATACCTCAACAATAATGAAAGAAACGAAGGAAATAAAAGGTTATTGGGCCTTAGGGTTTTCAGAAGAAAAGAGAATGTTTATATATGCATTTACTCATTCACGTCACCCATTTATTTACTCACACGTTTAATCTCACACGTCATTCACTCTCATTCACTCCAATTAAATATATATATAACCGACCCCCATCCCACCTCGTTTTACCCCACTCATTCCCATTTTGTCACCATTAAATAAATAAACGTTACTTCCTATGTAACACCATCTTCCCCATTTTTCATCTCACCCAAAACCTGCAAATATTCACTGTTCTTAAAAAAACTATAGATGGTAAAAAGTACAATTAACATGGGGGTTTTGATCCCACGTGTTAATCACGTGTGGGGAAATTAATTCCCCCAATTTTTAAGGAAGAGAAAGGCTGGATCAAGAGGCTACGTGGCACAAGGTTACTGGAAGATACACCTCATCTTACCTTTTCCACCAATCAGAGAGCAAGAAAGAAGCACAATTAGCACACGGATGCCACGTTGGCGATCCGTGTGCTAGATTGAGTCATCTCAGCCATCCGATCAAAGAAAGAGAAAGGAAGAGAAGATCAAGGGCTAAAAATTGAAGAGGAATATTCCCAAGAATATTCGGATATTCGCATCACAAACCCCTGGGGATGGCTATAAAACCCCCAATTTCTATTGTATTTATCCATCCTTTACTTTTTTAATGTTATGCTGTAGAAATAGAATTAGATTTAATCTTGTATTTCCTTTATAAAGTTTTGTAATATTTTTCTGAAAATTAATGAAAGTTTAATTGATTTAATTTACATTCGTGTCTTCTTTAATTACTTTTATTGCTTTAAGTTGATAAACGAATTAAACTTATTATATGTTTCATAAGGATGACATTTGTGATGGTGAGAATAAGCTAAATAATAGCTTAATTTTTATTATCAAAAGTAAAAAAGGATCTAATTAATTTTTCCCTACTGGAAAAATTAAATAAAAATTGTTTGAATGTCATTGATGATGCTACTGGGTGACGGTCATGGTGGTTGATGATTGTTTCGGGTTCATTTAGGCAGCACAGCGCTGACCTACTGCTCAATGGTTTCGTCAAAAGGTGCTACTTCATTTTCTTTTACATGTCTATTAGATTAAGTTTTATTCGAATTATAATATGCTTTAGATGTCTAAGTGTTTCGAATGTGTCTGTATGATATTCGATTTGCTTTTGAATATTGTTGTTATGAATCTTTTATTAACTTGTTATTGATTTTCGGATTGATTATTGATAAGTTTGCTATTATGTTAATTTGAGATTTGAAACTTGAGTTTTAGATAGCTGATTTTGGTTGACTGATAATAGACATTTAGTATTAAGGTTTAACATTCAAAGTCTGCTGAATGTTCATCAGTGTCTGATGGTTATTTTGCTGAGTTCTTAGTTAGTTTAAATAAATCTATTTTAGTTTTTAGGATATTGTTATTGAATCTAAATTAAATCTGTTTTAGATAGCGTATTTTATTAAAACATTGAGACTGCTAGATTTGTTATACTTATTAAGTTAGAGTTTGCTGAATGTTTTAGAGGTGTGATAATCTGCTTAATTGGGATATTGTTTTTATTTGCTGTATCATTATTTTTAGTTGATGATCTGCTGAATTTTCTGCTATATTGGGATATTTATATTTCTGTTGTATTGATCCTGTATACTGCTTATCAGTTCCATTGACTGATAAGCTCAAAAGCTGAGTCCTTATCAGCTTAAGCAAATAAGCTTCAAAAGTCACTCATGTGACTGGTTTTTAATAATCTGTCAAAAAGATAAAAAAAATCAAAAAAATTGTGTCCCTTATGGGTCTCGAACTTGAGACCCCTCGTTTGTGTGCCCTGCGTGATAACCAACTAAGCTAGTTGGCTTTTTGATTTTATTTCAGGTTAGGTTATTAATATAGTGTATTCTGCTTTGGCAGATTAATCTTAGATACGTTTTATTTTTCTAAATTCGTTTAAATAAATTCTTTTTAATTAAAGTTTTTATTAAAATTTGTTTTAGTTAAATAAATATAATAAATAAAATAAAAAAAAATGTTTTTATTTAAAAAGTTTAATTAGTTTAAATTTTAATTAATTAGATTTTTGTAACATTAGATTTAAATAAGAATAGTTTTTAATTAGATTTGTTTAAAGTAATTTTTGATAAAGTAAATTAGTTTTTTTTAAAAAAAGTTTAATTAGATTTTTAAATAGATTAAAAGTAATTAAATAGATTTAATTTATAGATATTTAAATAAGTTTGATTTTTAAATAGTCTTATATTTTAAGTAATTAATTGTTTGTAGATTTTTAAAAAATAGCGGGGTTTACGATTCATGCACTTTAGGATAATATTAAATAGTTTAAAATTTGTAGATTTTAATTGTAGTTTAAAAACAGAAAACCAATTCAAATCGATTGTCCAAATCAAAGCAAAACGTCTCAAATTCATAAGATCTTCGTGTACAACGAACTCGACTCACTCACGTGTTTAATTGAATTCGTCATTGGTATTATTAGTCTATTACTTTTTCCTAAAGGTAATTTTCTAATTTACCCTATAACGTAATATCAAATTATCACTATACACATCACGACACATCAAAAAATTTGGCGCCGCTGCCAGGGATCTTGTGTACGATTCGCTTTTGTGGAGATTTGTTGATCATTGATTTGAAGACCCTTTCCGTCCTCGGAAAGTTTGTTATTTTTCTATTATATAGTATGTATCATTTTTCTCGTTTTTTGTGAATAATATATTGTATTACGTAGAACAATCAATTTACATATCTTTCAAATAAGCCGTAGTTGGGATTTCATCACCTAGCTATTGTAGTCGAATCCAAAACAAAAATAAAAGGCAAAATAGATAAATACTAATAAGAAGTTTGAACTCGATTTATACAAACTATAAGGTGGGTATAAGGCGACGTGCTATAAAAGGCCGTCTAAGGAAAAAGGTTTTTAAGTGCTTTGTGCCACCTCGTTTCCCCGCTTGCTTGTGCGTATATTGAGAGGGACAACCTATTATTGGTTTGCCGACTCAAGTAGTAATAAATTTTATTTTTGTTGTTTACTTATTGAACCTCGAGACGTTTAGGTTTTCACCTATCGTTTCAAAGTCGACCGAGGGTAATTTACTTCCATAGTAGTTATCCTTATTCCTTGTTTTTATCGATCATTATTGATTGAGCAATACCAAATAAAATACCAAAAATAATCTTCTACTTTCTAATTTCTTTTCTTCAATCCTCTAAATTCTCGTCTTTGTAGTGTATGCAATTACGTTCTTCTCGTCTTGTGATTGTCTTTAATAGGCTTGAAAATATTCCTCGTAGAAATAGAAATCGTCAACAACGAATAGTAGAACCCGAGCTTCCACCTATTGTTGTAGAGATGGCCGATAACCGAACAATGGAGGAATTGCTCCGTGCACCCACCGAAGGGTATGGGGAAGCAATCGTTGTGCCGGCTATTTTTGCGGATCATTTTGAGATTAAGACGGGTCTTTTATCGCTCATTCGTGCCGACCAATTTTGTGGCAATGAGACCGATAGCCCGCATTCTCACATTCGGAACTTTAATCGAATTACCTCGACTCTCAAGTTTAGAGATGTGCCGAATGACGTGATTAAGCTCATGCTTTTTCCATACTCGCTCGAGGGTAATGCTAAGCTTTGGTATGAGAAAGAACCTCCGGGTTCGATCTTAACATGGGATGATTTAGTGTCAAAGTTTATGAATTATTTCTTTCCACCATCTAAGACAACACACTTTAAGAACGAGATCACTAGATTTGAACAAAAAGTGCATGAATCGTTTGGGGTTGCATGGGAAAGATTTAAAGATTTGTTGAGACAATGTCCACACCACGGTTTCTCGGAATTGCATCAAATTAATACTTTCTATAATGGGCTAAATATGATTGAACAAGATTCTTTAAATGCCGCCGCGGGTGGTAATCTTTTAAGAAAAATTCCAAGAGACGCGTGGAGAATAATTGAGGATAAGTCTAGAGCACAATATTCACGAAACACACCGGTTGTTTCCAATGTGAATTCATCTAATATCGAGATAGCTAGATTGGACTCTAAGATTGACACACTTTTGAATGAGTTTAGGAAGAATCCTCATGGATCCATTAATATGGTTGAGAATGTTTGTGTATCATGTGGTGGAGCACATCCTAATTATGCTTGTTTAAACGCGGGGTTTGATCAAGCTAGTGCTTTTGTCGCGACGGGAACTTATGGCTCCAACGGTCAAGTTCCTCGTCCAAATCATGTTGCTCCACCGGGTTTTCCACCGGTTCAAAATAGGTACAACAATGGAAACAATGGGAATAATTTTAACCGTGGTAACCAAGGGAATTTTAATCAAGGAAATGGGTTTAATGCTAATCAAAACAATCAAGGTTTTCAAGGGAATAACCAAAATGATTTGTCAAGCTACATTAAATCAAATGAGGCAAATTTGAAAGCTTTTCAAAATAATCTTCAAGGACAAATGGCTATGAAAAACGAGTTTCAAAATACGATTAAAGGGCAAAATATTAAGATTGAGCTTAATCAACAAAGGCTAGAACAAAACCAAAACCGTTTTGAACAAAGATTAGAGCAAAGTCATAATCGTATGCAACAAAGTTTGGAACAAAGTCAAAATAAATTGCTTTCGATGTTTGAAGGATTCATGTCTAAACCGTCATCTTCTTCGGGTTGCTTACCTAGTAATACCATTCCAAACCCGAAGGGAGAGCTTAAGGCCATAACCGTTTATGATGATTGTGATAATTTAGATGAAGTTGAAGTGATTGAGTTTAAGCCTCCACCTAAGGAAACTTTTCTAGAAGTCACTAGGGCTACTTTGAATGTGATTAGTACCTCGGTTTTATTTGATTTCTTACCCGAGAAATATAAAGATCCGGGTCAAGTCTTGATACCTTGTATTTTCAATGAGCTTGGGTTTGCAAAGGCCTAGCCGATCTAGGAGCTAGCATTAACATAATGCCCCTAGCCCTTTGGAAGACCATTGATTATGCACCACTTAGTACCACTCGTATGATCATTGAGCTTGCTAATGGAACCACCACTCGACCGGTTGGTATAGCGGAAAATGTCATAATGAAAGTGGGAAATTTCTTGTACTTAGCTGATTTTGCTATAGTCGATTATGAGACCAATCCTCGTGTGCCAATTATTTTAGGACGACCATTTTTGTGCACGGCTCAAATTCAAGTTGATATGAGGAAAGAGGAGATTAAATTGTTTTATGGAGATAAAAGCATTGTTTTTAAACCGGAAAAGATTCCAAGATTTGCTCCTAAGAAAGTTGAAAGTGTTAAGCTTGTTGAAACAATTGAAAGTGATAAAAAAGCTCTTTTTGATAAAGGTGTTTTTCTAATTTTGGAAACTTCTATTTGTGATAAAGGAAAGTTAAAGTCAAATGAAGAAGCTTGCTTTGTTGAAACATGTTGTAACCTTTCCTCATCTACACTCACTCCACACGAGGATGATAGTGCTAAGATTGAAAAACAAATAGATGATTACTTAAGTGAGCCATTCGATGCTAGTGAGTTTGTTAGTAAGAATTTTGATCCCGAGAGTGATATTGCTTTAATTGAACAATCTTTGAAAATGGACTCATTTTCACTCTCTTTGAAGGATCATGTTCCTAAGGCACAATCTTCCATTGAAGAGCCTTTGATTCCTAGTGTTGTCCCTAATAAGTGATGATTATATAATACGAATTAAAGAAGAAAGAAAGGAAGAAATGAGATGAATTGTAGAGAGAGAAACTAGAGAGAGAAAAGAGAGAGAAGTGTGTGAACTTGTGAAATATTAGATTAAGAGAAAATGAACCACCAACCCTCCTAACATGCTAGGAGGGTAGTATATATAGTCCACCCACATGCGGGCTTCTTAATGGACTATATGGTTTGGGCCGGGCTTTCCTTTTGGGCTTTAGTTACTTATTAATGAACATTAGCCTAAAGTTAAGCCCGTGTAACACGACTAATATACTACCTATTACAACGTTCTAAAATACGATACATAATAAACATATGACCGAGCATTCTTGTTTGGCTCAATATTTTGAGGCTAACAATCTCCCCCAATGAGAGGTCATAAACCTTAGTCATTAGGAAATTTGTAGAGATTACTAATCTCGCCATAAATAAGTCTTGAACGTGTAATAGTAGTCTTGTTCCTTCATGCTGTGATCTTTGAGCCTTTGTCGTTGTCTTTCGACTTTGTCTTTAAGCTTGAGATCTTCAAATCATCCTTGACTTGTCTTTGCCATCTTGCGATCTTGTGTCTTCATCCACATGCTCACACTATTAATTGTTGAATATGTCTTTAGGCATGAGTATGTGGTTTCTGAATCATTGGCTTTGCTGTGTACACCGTGACGCCACCTTCTCGAGACAAAACATAGACACGGACAGAATGGCTTTGACATTCGTCCTAAATCGGTATCGTTTTACCTCTGGTCGGTGAAGACCGTTATACGATATTAAATATCGTACCTGTGATCAGGTAGATTCAATTAAGAATCTCCTTGACAGGGTTTCGCGGCTGTACTAGCCGTTCTCTTTACTCGACCGTCTCAAAGCAAGACTGCGAACATAAAGAGTGAATCAATTGGATAAATATCCGCTTGATTAAAGTCGTCAATTCAAATTCCTGGAACAAGTTTGATTCATTAAGAATCTTACCATTGTTGCTTTCCAGTTGACACAAGCTTGATTCATAAAAATCTCGAAAGTTACCTACCGTAGCGCTGTTTGATGTTGACGCTAGAAGGATTTCCATTCGTCACTGTGAATATTAATAAATATCACTCTGAATGTTCTGGCAAGACCATAAAGATATTGCGTAGAAACCTGAAACGAGTTTGAATCAATTAAGGGTCAAACCACTGTTGCTTTTCAGTTTTACACATGTTCAATTCATAAAGAATCTTGCATATGACCTACCGCAGTGCTGTTTGATGTTAACACTGGAAGGATTTCCACTCATCATTGTGAATACTAAGTAGTATCACTCTGAGTGTTCTAGCAATATCACAAGGATATAGCGTAGGACTCTCTTGATCTTCATCCGTGTGTCCTAACGAGATTTGATTGATCTCTTGGCTCTAGACTCGATTTGTACACTTTTAGTGGTCGGAGGCTGGAGCAGATGCCACCTATTCAATATCAACTATCTCGAAGTGAGAAAGTCAATAGTAGTCATGTTGTTCTCCGTGACAATAAAACAAACTTCTTTTAAGAGAAGCCTGAGTAGCTAGGAAAGGGTTGTGCATACATCACTGGGTCCATGATGAGTTTGTCTTCATGATGAGTTGACCCGGTTTCTGCCTAAGTTGTATGGAGGGCTTCTTTCTTTAGACCCTTTATCCTTACATTTCTTTTTCATTCTTCAACCCCTTCAATGCTTACCAAGACATCATTACTAGCACCTTGTTGTGATTGTTCCAGTGCTAGCATCAGTACTTAGTCGGCATTCTGCTACGTTCACATTCTACTCCATCTTTCCTAAGGACTTCTAATAATCTATTGGATTGTCCCTGGGAAGATCCCTTCGGTTCTGGTTGGATCATAGGACTTAAACCTAACCACCCTTTTGACACCAATAACGTCGTGAATTAAAGATGTTGTGGGTATTTGATCGTAACCATGAAAACCACTTTAAATTCTAACAAAGTGTTTGAAAAACATTTAACACCTTGCTAGTTTTGTCGTTTTAGAAAAGCTCCCCTTCACATGTGCATCGATAATCGAAAGTGTTTCGCACATGTAGGTAAGAGTTAAAGTGCTTGAGTCTTATATTAGATCACATTTTAATCACATTTTCTCCCCTATCTCTAATATATAAAATCTTTTGATATTAGAGATACCAAATTTGATTAAAATATATTTTGAAAAAAATAGTCTTGAAATCTCTAGGAGAAAGATGTGTTAATCTTTTGCACGAAGTGAGAATGCTCCCCCTCAAAAATTGATCCAATTGAATTGTCATTGTGAGGATATGATCCACATTTCGCTTTTTGAGGATGGGAGTTGTTGAACTCACAATTTTTGAAAGATTTTGAATATCATTGAAAAATTCTTGAAAAAATAGTGTTCAACGCTTTTTGAAAAATCAATTCTTTTTGTCGAAAGGTTTTTTCTAAAGCATAAACTTGAGTTCATAGACTTTGAATGTCTTGACGAATCCACTCAAGTGTAAGAATATTTAACTTCTTTTGCTAAGGGTAAGAGTACTAAATCGTACACTCCCCCGTGAATATCGATCCGGGTTGCAATCTGAAAGTGATTACAAGCCATTGTGTTGATCTCAAAACGTTGAATGTTTTGTGACAAGCTCAACCCGTGATAGATTGCTCTACCCGTTGTTTGGAAATATTTGTCCAAAATAGACAATTTCCTTTATTAAAAGAAGAAATGACATGTTTTGAAAAATATTTACAACTTTCATTCGAGCTTTATGTACACACCCGTGTCGTTATTTAGCGACATTTCTAGGCACGTCCATATTATCGATACTGAAAGACATGTCGAGAAGAATATTTTTGGATTTTGAAAGATTTTTAATTTTGTGTTTTGTTTTTATGTGTTTTATATTTTTGTATTTTGCTTTTTCAAAGATATTTACAGGTTGATGTTTGATAGATAAATCAAGCAGGTACCTTTACCAGAATCTCCAGGTCTGCTGGAGTCAAACATCTCATACCAATTTGCCTAACGAGGTACTCAAACCTATCTTTCGACAGAGCTTTCGTAAACAAGTCGGCTAATTGGTAATCCGTTCCAACAAAGTATAATTCAACGATACCTCTTTCAACTTGTTCTTTTATGAAGTGGTATCTGACATCAATGTGCTTCGTGCGGGAATGCTGTACCGGATTGCAGGAGATGGCTATGGCAGACTTTGAGTCACAGTACATAGGTACTTTATCAAAGTGGAAGCCATAATCCTTGAGTTGTGTTCTCATCCAAAGAACTTGAGCACAACACGCAGATAGAGACACATACTCCGCTTCGGCTGATGAAAGTGACGTACAATCCTGCTTCTTGGAAGACCATCCCACAAGCTTATCTTGTCCTAGAAATTGTGCACCACCAGAAGTACTTTTACGTGTATCAAGACACCCTGCATGATCAGAATCTGAATAGGCCGTTAGAAAGAAACCGGTTTCCCTAGGATACTAGAGTCCCATGTGAATGGTATTCTTAAGGTACCGAAAGATCCGTTTAACCTCCTTGAGGTGCTTTTCAGTGGGTCGTGCTTGATATCGTGCACAATAGCATGTAGCATGATGAATATCTGGTCTGCTTGCTGTCAAGTACATGAGGGAACCAATCATGGAACGATATCTCGTTTGATCGATGGCATTTCCCTCTAAGTGAGCATCTAGCGATGTGGTTGATAATGGTGTCCCAACGGGGTCACATGAGGTCATACCATGCTTTTTGATTATCTCTTGACAATACTTAGCTTGGTTTATAAAGATACCACTTGGGGATTGGTGAACTTTAATTCCTAGAAAGAATTTTAGTTCGCCCATCATTGACATTTCAAATTTGATGTGCATTACTTTTTCAAACCATTTTGAAAGTTTTGGGTTTGTAGACCCGAAAATAATGTCATCAACATAAATTTGCACAAGCAAAATGTCATCCCCATATTTATAAGTGAACAAAGTTAGATCAATGGAACCTTTTGAGAAACCTTTGGATACCAGAAATTTTGAGAGCTCGTCGTACCACGCCCTTGGAGCTTGCTTGAGTCCATATAGTGCCTTGTGGAGACGATACACCTTGTCAGGATAATGAGGATTGACGAATCCTTCCGGCTGCGTGACATAGACTTCTTCCTTCAAAGGACCGTTAAGAAATGCTGTATTTACGTCCATTTGATAGACAGTGAATCCCTTATGTGCAGCATAAGCAAGAAAAATCCTGACTGCTTCCATTCGAGCTACTGGTGCAAATGATTCTTCAAAATCAATTCCCTCTTTCTGGCCATACCCCTTAGCCACTAGCCTAGCTTTGTTCTTGATGATCGTGTTTTCTTCATCTATCTTGTTTTTCCAGATCCAACGAAGATTTAAAGGAGTCACATCGTATGGTCTGTCAACAGGTTCCCAGACTTTAAGTCTTTCAAATTGGTGAAGTTCATCTGTCATCGATTCAATCCAAGCATGATCAGCCATGGCTTCTTTGATGTTTTTCGGTTCAGCAGTACTCACGGCGAGTGCGAACATACAAACATCGCCATCGGTTGCTAGTTGTCGTCTTGTACGAATAGGCTGTGAAGGGTTTCCTATTACGTGAACCAAAGGATGATCTCGGGTCCAATGATGTGTTGAAGGATGTCGTTGATAGAACGTATGCATATTTGACGGATCAACATGGCGAGTAGAAGACTCTCCAGTTTCGTATACCGGTGTACCGAATGGGTTGATAAATTCGTCTTCGTCAGATAATGCATCGTCTGCTTGATGTGTGTTCTCTGGAGCAATGACTGTAGTTGTGGATGTTGTAGGATCGATTGTTGAATTGATATTCTGAGGAGGTAAATCTGCAACAACCCGTGTTGAAGTAGATGAAGTTGTATCCATTTGTTGATGATGATCGGTATCATCATTCGTATCATGAGTGACAGCGGAAGACTTCGATGCAACTTGTTTCTCCCCCATGAAATATTCATCATACATTGGTCCATATAACATTTCCAACTCTTCAAGTGTCGTGTCCACTGTCATATCTGCTCTAGGAACATGTTCAGGAACCAGCTTTGAACTTGACGGTTCATTATTGTGGTCTTGAGTTCCGAGTTCCGTGCGGTTGTGAACGGAAGTCGTTTGTCGTTGTGGATCGGGACTTAAACAGCTTTGTTCAAGTGCCATTTCTTGCAATTCATCAAATCTGATATGAATAGTCTCGACTATCAATTTTGTTCTCTTGTTGTACACTCTATATCCCTTAGACTGAGTTGCATATCCCACTAAAATGCATGCATCACCTTTCTCTTTCATCTTGTCCAGATTTTCACCATCTCGAATAATGTAACACGTACATCCAAAAACGTGAAGGTGTTTGAGTGAAGGTTTGCGATCATTAATTATGTGATATGGTGTCTTTTCGTGTCTTGAGATAACTAAGGAGCGGTTTTGTGTGTAGCATGCGGTTGACACGGCTTCGGCCCAAAAGTATAGTGGAAGTTTTGAAGCGGATAACAATGTTCGAGCAGCCTCAACTAAAGTACGGTTTCGTCCTTCAACAACGCCGTTTTGTTCGGGTGTTCGAGCAATAGATGTTTCATGTTCAATTCCTTCAGCTTCAAAATAGTTTTTCAGTTTTGAATTCAAAAATTCAGTTCCTCTGTCAGTACGAACCACTTTAACTTGAGCTTGAAGACCACGTTGTATCACTTTAAGGAAGCTGATGAGAACATCGGGTGTTTCATCCTTGGACCTCAAGAAGTGAGTCCATGTGTACCTTGAGTAGTCATCGACAATTACCATAACGTATTTCTTCCCATTGATACTTTGAACACGCATGGGACCACACAAATCTATATGAAGAAGATCTAACCGTCCTTTAGAGCTTGGTGTAGTCTTTGTCTTGAAACTACTCCGTTTAGCTTTACAAAGCTCACAAGAAGAACAAAGATGATCTTTGATGAATTTCAAGTTAGGAAGGCCTCGCACAATATCTTTCTTAGAAAGCAAGTTGATGGTATCGAAGTTAAGATGAGATAAACGTTGATGCCATAACCAAGCTTGAGTCGTTGAAGCTTTAGCCATGCAACAGATTGGAGTTGAAGATGTGGAGTCTTGTAGTGAAATAGTGTAGAGATCAGTACCCCGTGTTTCGGTAAGTAAGTCATTCCCATCATAATCACGAACAAAACATGTCTTCTTTCTAAAAGCAACCTCCAAATCCGCATCACATAATTGACCAACCGAGAAAAGATTATGATTGAGCCCTTCGACGTAGTAAACCCTTTTGATAGTGATATTCCCCTGAACCAAGTCTCCATATCCTAGGATCGGTGCAAATTGATCATTTCCGAATCGGACCTTACCCAGGAACTTCTCACGAAGTTAATTAGAATCTTGAGATTCCCCGTCATGTGCTTCGTGCATCCGGAGTCCATTATGAAGAGAATTACTTCGATCACCTGCAGAAGAATTAGAACACGATGGAGCATTTGCTAAATTGGATTCCATGTTAGTTGTGATTTCCGATTCATTAGTTTCCCTAGTTTCATCACTTAGAGGCACACTAACGCTCGTAGTCACATTTTCTATCCTAACATTAGGCATCCATTTATATCCTGGAGGACATTGATTAGCAAACCACCATTTCCAAGGCTTGCTAGCAGACTCATATAATTCCCTAATTCTGCTTCTAGGGTTCTTAGTGGTGGAGTCTGATGTAATACTTTTCTTAGGGGGGGTTGCACCAGAATGGTTCACTTTGCGTTTGGGTTTTCTAGCACTAATAGGCATCACAGATTGCTTCTTAGTTCTAGTTTCTACGCCTTTGACATTATTCGAAACACACATAGCATGATTAGCATTAGCACACTTTCCACATTTCACACAAACAAACTTAACTTTCATATCATTCAAAGTCGAATCATTCAAATCGTCATTACACGCGATTACAGACGATTTATTCTTAGAAACAGTGAAAATACTAGGGTGGTCTTCTACTTCCTTCATCTTCCCTTGACTTTTGTTTTGCCAGACCTTTTCATTCATGCGAGTGCTCTTAAGCTGGGGCGGCTAACACTAGCAGTGGGGACTACTCCTGTAGTAAAAGACACACGTCTATTAGTGTTTCTAGAAGTCTGAGGTGATTGACTTTCTTTGTTTTGTGTGGGTTTAGTGGTCAATCTATACATCCCTGGTTTAACCACATTTGTGTTCTTAATGCTTTGTGATCGAATATTTGTTTTGGGAGTGTTTTGTGGTAACCTATCCTTCCCATCCGTCTTGGGGGCAAACGCAGGTTTTGCAAATGCAGAATTAGAGAAAACAGATGGTTTTCCCAAGACAGAGGGTCTAGTCAATTTTTGAGCATTTGGTTGTCTGACAACAGGTTTCTTAACACTAGGTTCCACAATCTTCCCACCCATCTTAGCAATGAGTTTCTGCAACTCTGCTATCGCTTTGTCCCTGTCTTGTAACTGAGCTTTCAACCCTTTAATTTCCAAATTCTGTTCGTTCATTTCTCGAAACGTTTGGGAAAGTTTTTCTTGCAATTTATTATCATGTGGAAAACTACCAACGTCTTTTTGCAAAGCAAGTTCAAGAGAATGACAATGTTTTTGAAGGAAATCAGTTTTGTGTTGAAGTAACTCAAAAGCCTTTTTATCAACATTTTCTTTATGTTTTGAAAGCTCAAGTTCAAGACGCTCACACTCTTTGATTTTATCAAGATATTTGCATGCAACATCAGAATATTCATCGATATCAGCACAAGATTGAAGAGTAACACACAAAATATCTTTGGAGAGACATTCTTCTAAGAGTAGATCATATTCGTTTGAAAATTCTAATTTGTCATTTTGAAGGTCATCAATTTCTTTTTCAAGAGACTCAACATATTTCAAATCATCAAACATTTCAGACTGAATTAAATTTTCAAACTCAAGAACATGTTCTTTTATTATCTTCGTATTTGGTATTAAAAGTTCTTTCACAAGCACAGTTATGTCGTGAGGAATTTCGGTTTTCTACTTATCCTTTTGACGTTTCTCCCAATCGCTTTCAACAATTGATTGAACATTATTAACGTGGTGTTTAAGAAAACCAAGTATTTTTCTACTTTTGCTTTTAGAAGCATCTAGAGGCAAATAATTAATATATTTAAAAACATTAGTTTTCCTCTTAGTGGCAAAAGCTTTTTTCCATTGAATTCTTTTTTGTTTGCATTCTAAAAATAATTCCTCACGAGACTTCTGTTTTTGTGGTGTGAAAAGACCATAAAGAATGTTTTCATAAGCATAGTTATATGGTTTCACAAAATCTTTATTGACCGGTGATCTACTCTCCTCATCCCAAAGGGACGTCTCTTCACTATCGAGGTTAACTACAGGGCAATCATGATTGGTCCATTCGGACTCGTCAAGATATAAATGGGGGTTTGCAGCTTGAGCTTGTTCGAGGTACTTGGGGGTGGCAAAGCTAGGTTGACCCTTGAAAAACGACCGAGGTGCTATAATTCTTACAGTTTGAATAGAGTCATGTGTATTATAAACAACTTTTTTCAAAAAATCGACTTGTTCTTCGAGATCCTTTACTTTTTCAGTATCTTTGCTTTATCTATTTTTGAAATCTTGTTTTAATGTTTCAACCTCTTGTTTCTTCTCGTCAAGAATTTTAGCAGAATCGGTGGTGTTCATAGAAAGCCTCTGTTCAAGTTCATTAACTTTTGTAGTGGCAAGGTACGTTTTTTGACGTTCATCACTTAATAAAACATTAGATTGACGTTTTCTTTAGTTAACAAAGCAAGAGCTTCATTGTATTTATTTTCAAAATCGTCCTTTTTAACGTTGATGACACGACTTTTGTACCCCTCAAGCTCGTTGGTCTTTTGAAAAAGCTCAGCCCTATAACTATCAATAGTCTCACTAGATTTTATAAGAGCGGCTTTGCATTCTTCAAAGTTTTGAGTGAGCGCTGCGTTTGCCTTCTTTAATTGCTTTTGATTCTTTCTATTTTCATTGACATCTTTTTGTAAACTAGCAATTAAATTAGCAAGCGCGACACGCTCCTCGTCATCATACTCATTTGCATGTTGATCATCCTCAAACTCATTATTTCACATGTCTGATGAATCGGGTGTGGTATTGCTATCAACCGTTTCCATCATACACGTGTCAGTAACTGTTGTTGGTAGATCACTATGCTCATGTGTATCACCAAACACATTATATTCAGCATCATCTTGTACCTCATGAATCTTTGCCATGTATGAATAATGTGCCTCGAGTTCTTGGTCGGAGAGTTCATCATCTGTGTCGTCAAGCATTTCTCCTTCCTCAGCTGATAACTTGATTCCAGCTTCCATTTTCTTGCACAACAGCATCTTTTCCTTATGATAACCATAATCTTTAACCCTCTTTGGCTGCCTGCATTCCTTGGCCAAATGCCCAAAACCTCTGCAGTTAAAACACTGAATCCCACTTTGTTGCACAACTTGAGTCCCAACAGTTTCCCTATTTCCAACAACAGTAGCCACCCTCTGATTATTATACTTAGGTTGTCGATCATACTTTGGAGGACTCTCAGCACGTCTTCGTGTGTCATACCTTGGAGGACTCTGTGCATGGTTGTTCCTCGAGTTTGAAGATGTTCGAAGGTTGTTGTTGGTGGGTTTGTAGATTTTCTTATATTGCTTCATAACGAAAGCCATTTGTTGCTTGAATTCCCTATCCCTTTGAGATACTTCTTCATCACTGTCTTCTTCGGATGATTGCTCAGGTATGGGTGATGGTGCTCTTGCAACTTCTTTGCCTCGGGATCGTGTTGGAACATGTGACTTGGAGACAATGGATGATCGTGGTGATGATGATTGAGTAGAGTAGGTCTTTGAAGTACGAGAGTGATAATCTGGGTAATGTTGAGTGGTAGACACCAAAGCAAGTGAATTGGAAATCTTTGCAACTCGTTCAGCTCGAAGTTCATTTGCCTCATTTTGAAATTGTTTCAAGATGTCAAAGAGCTTGTGATATGAAACTTCGTCTAACTTTTGTTGTTGTTTCACCAAGGTGACAAACCGTGTCCACTCAGGTTGAAGTTGCTGTAGAAATTGGACATTGACTTGCATGGTGGAAACTTGCAAGTTGTTTCGGGTCATATCATTCATCATCTTGTAGAATCGGGAGTAATAAGAATCAATTGATTCCCCATCCTTTGATGTAAACTTTCCAAAGTTCCAAAACATCTTAGTTTTCACATCTTGTTTGTTAAGTGATTCACCTTGTTGTAATATTTCAATGGCCGTCCACATTTCTTGAGCAGTAGGACATGCGTCAACCGTAGAATAAATTTCATCTCCAATGCCACTGAGAATTAAGTAGATTGCTTCCTTCTCTGCATCAAACCACGCACGGTTCTCTGGGGTGAGGTCGGTCCTCTTTTCATCACGTTCATATGCGGGTTGTGCGTCACTTGTGTCTGTGGCTGGTACTGCAGGAACTTGAATCCTTGAGAGTTTATAGGGTCCTTCCATAATACATTGCCTTAAAGCATCACCGTTACGTTTTGTGTCAAGGTAACGTATAAAACGTGATTGCCATTGATCATATCGACCCGACACAAGCATTGGTGGTCTTTCTTTGTTACCTGCCACCATTATGTTGTTGTTCGTCACACGGTATTCGGCAGTAGAATCCATCTCAATATTCTATGAAATGATGAATCGAATGTGGATCTTAAGTAGTTGTGTTGTGATTGTTTGGTTGTTGAAATTCCAAAAATTACGATTTTTTCTCAGCCCGACAATAAATTCCTCAGTCCGACAAAACGGTAGACCTAAAAAATTTGTAATCACCAAATTTTGAAATTGAGCTAGAAATGTCCTAAAACTAGTATGATTTTACTTGACCTAAAAATTTTAATCTTCGTGTGAACTACGTTCCGAAACTAGTCTAGATGGTGGCTAAATCTAAAAAATACTCAAACAAAATTTAGCTAAACATGTCATCGGAATGTGCCATCGGAATCCTTAGATCGGAATGATCTGATCGGAATGTTCAGATCGGAATGTGTAGTTGTCGAAATCCTTCAGATCAGAATATTCAGATCGCAATGTGTACCCTATCGAAATCCCAGATCGGAATATTCAGATCGCAATAATCTATCGCAATGACACCTATCGCAATGTGCCTGTCGCAATGTGGGCAGAGTAACGTTTCAAGATTGCCTTAAATCCGTCGCAATCCAGATCGCAATAACGATCGGAATAAGGGGGCTATCTCATTACTGATCGCAAAGTAAAACCCTAGGGTTATTGCGATCAAAACCGTACTTACCTTTTCCGAAATTGTAGCTGTCGCAATAAGGGACCTTTTTTCCAACTTTTTAGGCAACGATTTTAGCAACTTTTAGGCAACAAATTTAGCAACTTTTAGGCAACAAGATCGTGTTTTTAACCAAACCAAAACAACCAAATCTCTACAACAAGATTAAGGAAGTTATACGATTAAGAAACACAATCAAAAACAAGAAAAATCTTGAATTCGAGGAAGAAATATGGATCAAATCAAACGAAAACTCAAAAACAATCACAAAACTACCCCATGGCGATTGATACCAATTGTTGTCCCTAATAAGTGATGATTATATAATACGAATTAAAGAAGAAAGAAAGGAAAAAATGAGATGAATTGTAGAGAGAGAAACTAGAGAGAGAAAAGAGAGAGAAGTGTGTGAACTTGTGAAATATTAGATTAAGAGAAAATGAACCACCAACCCTCCTAACATGCTAGGAGGGTAGTATATATAGTCCACCCACATACGGGCTTCTTAATTGACTATATGGTTTGGGCCGGGCTTTCCTTTTGGGCTTTAGTTACTTATTAATGAACTTTAGCCTAAAGTTAAGCCCGCGTAACACGACTAATATACTACCTATTACAACGTTCTAAAATACGATACATAATAAACATATGACCGAGCATTCTTGTTTGGCTCAATATTTTGAAGCTAACACCTAGCTTCACACCGAGTGAGGTTAGTGACTATTCATGTGATAAGTTCATCGATGAACTTTTTGCTATCATTGATCCACTTCCACGGGGAAGTGAAGACGTTTCCGATCTCGAGATCGAACGTGATTCTTGTGTTTTACCTACCATTCTCGAGGAATTCGCCGATGAATTGCCTTTAAATGAGAATGATGACCTTTTATCCGAGTGTGACACACTCGATACTTTGTCGGATATTTCTTGTGATGACAAGGACGACGACAATTTCGTGACTTACTCAAATCCTCTCTTTGAAGTTTCATTGAACGATAATCCGTTGTTTCAAGAGGATTTTGAGAGCATCACACCTCCTACTTCTCACAACCTTTGTGATGATGATCTTCTTATGAAGGAGGTTGATGAGTTTCTTTATATATTCATTCCTTCGGAATTTGAGGAAGAGTTTAATGACGGTGATGAAGACTCTTGGTTTGATCACCCGATTTATGATGATGACAATGTTGACCCGGAGGGAGAAGTTATTTTTGCTCCTATTAACATTCCCACTCGCTTTGATCTTAATATACGGGTTTTTCATGCGACTCGTTTTGAGTATCATGACCCCTTTGTTCACATTCATAAGAGTGAAAAGGTCAACAAAGTCATGCAAGTTGAAACCACTATGGTTGAGACTTTTGTACCACCGTTACCATGTGCTTTATATGATCTTGGATTAGCATGGGGGACGACACCTTGTTGTCCATTCCTTTCTCCACCGAGGACGAGGTATTCGACCCCAAAATAGTTTATTTAGGGAAATCTCGGCCTTTCACCGATGCAATAATTGAAATACTTTTTGATCATCTTGGTGCGAGTTTATCTCGGGGAGCATGCTACATCCATACCATTAGTTGTGACTACCATTTCTTATTAGAGATTTGTGTTAGAGTTTTATCCTTTCGTTTGTCATCCGACAACGAGGATGTAATCTTCGACCACGGCATCGTGCTTTATGTTGGTTTTTACTCCAATATGCCGGTTTTTACCATTTTCCCTAAGGACCAATGAATGTGGGGATCGAGTCGAGCTCATGACTCGGTTAACAAAAACGAGTGATTTCTATCTTCTTTCTATTTTCTAACACCTAATAAGGCTTGATCTTTCAAGCTCGTGCTCGTGTTTTGTTGTGTTATGATCTTAGGTACGACCCTAATTTTTGAAGACTCTCGTGTTCGGTTTTTGCCGGTCCACTTGATCTTCCATTCTTTGAATGCCATAAAGGGGCACACTTTTTATCCCTTGATTTTTATCGACTAACGTTTTATCTTGAGGCATAATTTATAAACGACTTATAGATGTGCGTGCTCTTTCCATGCTAGGAATTTGCATTAGACTCTTCGTGTCTTATTAAGGGGGTGTTACTCTTGAGCTAAGAAACATTGAGGACAATGTTTGGTTTTAGCATGGGGGAGTCAATCGATATAATCGCTTGCTATTGCTTTTGTCGTGTCTAAACGTTGTTTTTCTCATTTTTCAATAAAATTTTAAATTTTTAGTGTTATTTTTTAAGTTTTAATAAATAAAATAAGTGCTTTTGACACAAATGTAGGCTTTCCGTTGGTGAAAATAAGAATAGTTTTTGACTCGACTCGGTTTTTAACCTTAGCTTTTCCTTAACGTATTTGAATTAAGTTTTGCTAGGCTATTATGTAGGGAGCTTTAAAACGCGAAGGTCTTAATTCATACGAGTTAAGAACAAGAACTTTTCGCAAGCTCCTATAATTGATCCTAGAAAGTCGTCTATCAAGGGAACTTTAAAACGCAAATTCTAAAACTTGCAAAAGTATAAGAAGATGCAAGATCCTATAGATGACTTGAAAACCCAAAACTTTGATTTAATAGGCTAAGTATCCATTGATTTCACATTCTTGAAATTTTACAATATGGAGAACAAGAGATGATAGAGCCAATTATAAGTTTGGTATTCTTTCGGGAATTTATGTGAGTTAATTATAAGCCTATTCTCCCATCGCTTGTTAATAAAATTAATTGCAATAAATAAGGTTGAACGATTTGAAAAGTTACTTAGCTTCTAGCCCAAGATCGTTTAAAAGTTGATCGGTATGGATTAGAGTTCATAGCCAAGGCATAACTTATTGAAGCGGGATGCGAAGATTGGCGAGTCCAAAAAGGTCCTAACAAGACATGAGGGCTATGTTTTATTGCTTAAGATCTCAAGTGATGTGAAGAATCATTTATCAAAAATCAATATGAAGGATCGAGACACACGACGAAAAGCAAAATACTCCCCAAAAGTCATGGAGAAGTCTATCCAAAAAGACCATAATAAGGTATGAGGATAAATGAAGCCAAGTCCAAAAAGGAGGCGGATCGTTGTATATCAAAATCCCAAATAAAGATTGGAGAAAAATGAAGAAGTCGTGGTCCAAGTATGAATCTCTCAAAACTTCAAGTGAAGAAATTCCTATATGAAGAGAAGACCATTATTTCATGAACGTCTCTCAAGGTTTGAAGTATAAAGTCACTGCCAAATATCGTTCCGAGAAAGGTCTCAAATCGCGAAGCAAGTTATATCAAGATATGAACTTTATGAAGTCTCGAGAAGCAGTTTTAAAAGATTTTGTCCGTTAGCTAACTATTGATTAAATCGTTCACTTTATTTTCGGCCTAATAAATTATCGAAATAAGTCAACAATGCATCCTCGTGATCATTCAAGACAACAATAAAATATAAGAGATACATTTAGGAATAAGGGAGTCTAAGTGAATAATTAGCCCACATGAGTTCGTGTTAGTCTACCAACTTATAATAACAATGATCTTGTTTTTGCACTTGGCATGGAAAAGTGAAAAGTCGGGGACGATGAATCTATTTGAGTTTTATGATCCTTAAAGTTATTTTTCAATAATGAAGGCAATACATTATGTCTTTGTAAAATAAAAAGTCAAAAGTTGAATAATGGTGTAGTTCATAGTTTTATTCTATCATTGCGTGAGGACACGGCAATTGCTTAGCATGGGGGAATTTGATATGAGTGTAATTACTCATATCATTTGTAGCTTAAAACAATGAAATATTGCACAAAATGTATCAAATATGCCTTGGATTTGTTGTTTTCTTGTTTGAATGTGTGTAGGTACCAAGTTCACAAAAACCGGCAAAAATCAGCACGAGTTTGAAGGAAAAGATCAAGGAAGCCAAAACCGAGTTCAATTTAGAAGATTCAATATTTAAATAAAGAATTTTGTCCAAGTGGGACCCACAAGAGCTTATTGGGCCTGAAAAGCCCAAATTTGGATACAATGTTATTGTTTATGGACAAAGCCCATATTCTTAGCCTAATATGACTTTACACGGATGGTAAAGATTCATTGGGCCAAAAGCCCAAATACCTCAACAATAATGAAAGAAACGAAGGAAATAAAAGGTTATTGGGCCTTAGGGTTTTCAGAAGAAAAGAGAACGTTTATATATGCATTTACTCATTCACTTCACCCATTTATTTACTCACACGTTTAATCTCACACGTCATTCACTCTCATTCACTCCCATTAAATAAATATATAACCGACCCCCATCCCACCTCGTTTTACCCCACTCATTCCCATTTTGTCACCATTAAATAAAAAAACGTTACTTCCTATGTAACACCATCTTCCCCATTTTTCATCTCACCCAAAACCTGCAAATAATCACTGTTCTTAAAAAAAACCCTAGATGGTAAAAAGTACAATTAACATGGGGGTTTTGATCCCACGTGTTAATCACGTGTGGGGAAATTAATTCCCCTAATTTTTAAGGAAGAGAAATGCTGGATCAAGAGGCTACGTGGCACAAGGTTACTCGAAGATACACCTCATCTTACCTTTTCCACCAATCAGAGAGCAAGAAAGAAGCACAACTAGCACACGGATGCCACGTTGGCAATCCGTGTGCTAGATTGAGTCATCTTAGCCATCCGATCAAAGAAAGAGAAAGGAAGAGAAGATCAAGGGCTAAAAATTGAAGAGGAATATTCCCAAGAATATTCGGATATTCGCATCACAAAGCCCTAGGGATGGCTATAAAACCCCCAATTTCTATTGTGTTTATCCATCCTTTACTTTTTTAATGTTATGCTGTAGAAATAGAATTAGATTTAATCTTGTATTTCCTTTATAAAGTTTTATAATATTTTTCTGAAAATTAATGAAAGTTTAATTGATTTAATTTACATTCGTGTCTTCTTTAATTACTTTTATTGCTTTAAGTTGATAAACGAATTAAACTTATTATCTGTTTCATAAGGATAACATTTGTGATGGTGAGAATAAGCTAAATAATAGCTTAATTTTTATTATCAAAAGTAAAAAAGGATCTAATTAATTTTTCCCTACTGGAAAAATTAAATAAAAATGGTTTGAATGTCGTTGATGATGCTACTGGGTGACGGTCATGGTGGTTGATGATTGTTTCGGGTTCATTTAGGCAGCACAGCGCTGACCTACTGCTCAATGGTTTCGTCAAAAGGTGCTACTTCATTTTCTTTTACATGTCTATTAGATTAAGTTTTATTCGAATTATAATATGCTTTAGATGTCTAAGTGTTTCGAATGTGTCTGTATGATATTCGATTTGCTTTTGAATATTGTTGTTATGAATCTGTTATTAACTTGTTATTGATTTTTGGATTGATTATTGATAAGTTTGCTATTATGTTAATCTGAGATTTGAAACTTGAGTTTTAGATAGCTGATTTTGGTTGACTGATAATAGACATTTAGTTTTAAGGTTTAACATTCAAAGTCTGCTGAATGTTCATCAGTGTCTGATGGTTATTTTGCTGAGTTCTTAGTTAGTTTAAATAAATCTATTTTAATTTTTAGGATATTGTTATTGAATCTAAATTAAATCTGTTTTAGATAGCTTATTTTATTAAAACATTGAGACTGCTAGATTTTTTATACTTTTTAAGTTAGAGTTTGCTGAATGTTTTAGAGGTGTGATAATCTGCTTAATTGGGATATTGTTTTTATATGCTGTATCATTATTTTTAGTTGATGATCTACTGAATTTTCTGCTATATTGGGATATTTATATTTGCGTTTTATTGATCCTGTATACTGCTTATCAGTTCCATTGACTGATAAGCTCAAAAGCTGAGTCCTTATCAGCTTAAGCAAATAAGCTTCAAAAGTCACTCCTGTGACTGGTTTTTAATAATCTGTCAAAAAGATAAAAAAAATCAAAAAAATTGTGTCCCTTATGGGTCTCGAACTCGAGACCCCTCGTTTGTGTGCCCTGCGTGATAACCAACTAAGCTAGTTGGCTTTTTGATTTTATTTCAGGTTAGGTTATTAATATAGTGTATTCTACTTTGGCAGATTAATCTTAGATACGTTTTATTTTTCTAAATTCGTTTAAATAAATTCTTTTTAATTAAAGTTTTTATTAAAATTTGTTTTAGTTAAATAAATATAATAAATAAAATAAAATAAAATAAAAAAAATCTTTTTATTTAAAAAATTTAATTAGTTTAAATTTTAATTAATTAGATTTTTATAACATTAGATTTAAATAAGAATAGTTTTTAATTAGATTTGTTTAAAGTAATTTTTGATAAAGTAAATTGGTTTTTAAAAAAAAGTTTAATTAGATTTTTAAATAGATTAAAAGTAATTAAATAGATTTAATTTATAGATTTTTAAATAAGTTTGATTTTTAAATAGTCTTATATTTTAAGTAATTAATTGTTTGTAGATTTTTAAAAAATAGCGGGGTTTACGATTCATGCACATTAGGATAATATTAAATAGTTTAAAATTTGTAGATTTTAATTGTAGTTTAAAAACCGAAAACCAATTCAAATCGATTGTCCAAATCAAAGCAAAACGTCTCAAATTCATAAGATCTTCGTGTACAACGAACTCGACTCACTCACGTGTTTAATTGAATTCGTCATTGGTATTATTAGTCTATTACTTTTTCCTAAAGGTAATTTTCTAATTTACCCTATAACGTAATATCAAATTATCACTATACACATCACGACACATCAGTTACCTTTCTATAATATACATCAGGTAGATAGCCCGGAATTCGTTTTACCATTTAAGACAGCGTGTCGTCACAATAATCACGCTAAATATACCCCTCTCATACATAAATTTGCTTGCTAATCAATGCGACACAACGGGGATCAGCCGTTAGGACACGTACTTGGGTGATCTTCCCCAAATAGTACTATTATATGCATAAGCGTCTAACATCTCCCGGTAGTTCACAATTCATGCTTTGGGACTTATAGTGACATAACCTAACTAATAATAATCCATTTCAATCATTCGTTGGGTCATCATATCAATCGGGCCCATAGAAATAAGCATACAATCGGGACCACTTGTGTTCTATTTTTATTAAGACGAGCATGTTATCTCCCCCGCGGTTTCAGAAAACAATTCATAAAACGTTTAAAAGAGTGTGAGGCTATGAACTCACGTTGGTTTGGAAGGCGGGTTATCGGCAATTAAGGCGTATAGCGCGTGTCGCGATCACGGGAAACTTAAAAAAATAGTACTCGGTCTTAGACTATGCCAAATAACTTTATAGAAGTTTTCATGTATATGTAATCAATTCATATGATGATCAACTGGGATTTTAATAACTTACACACTTTACACAATTAATTAGTTGTTAAGCATCTAGTTAACTTAGTCCAATTACACAAATTTTGGCCCATTTATAAGTTAAGGCCCAATAGGCCCACTGATAGTTGTAATTTTACAGTTGATTAGGAAATCAAGGTAATTAGGGTAAGTGTTAAACAATGTGATTTAGGAAAACCACAAGTCAATGACCCTAAAAGTATGAAACGAGTTCGTTATCAAGGAGGGTAGTGTGTTATGTGTGTAATGACTTGGATTAATAGTTTGTGATTAGTATTATCAAAGAAGAAAAGAAAAGTGAAGAAGGATACGTGAAAATTACACTAAGTCGTGAAAGACGTAAAACCGTAAAAAGGGAAAAATTAAAAAATTATTCTAAAAATTCCCAAAAAATTCCTAAAAATAGACTAAAATATTCTAAGGGTTTACAAAAAAATCAAAACTTTCTAAAACCTTTTATTTAATTAATTATTAATTTTTAAATGCTAATTAAAGCCCTAAAAATCAAAATTAACTAGTAAAAAGTCCAAATCAAGGTTTTAAAGTTTGTAAACCTCTAAAATAACCTAATTAAACTAAAAAGTATTTTTCAAAATATTTAAACCACTAAAAACTATTTTAAATACTTGAATATTATAAAAACTTAAAATAATTCTAGAAAATAACTAAAAGATGCTAAAAATATTTGGAAAGTTGCAAAAATCCTAATTTGATGTCTAGAATTTAAGAAAAATATAAAAAGTTGAAAAATCTAAAATTTAATTTTTAATAATAAAATATTAATAAAAATCCAAAATTCCTAAAAAATTCTAAAAAGTTGCAAACTAGCTTAATTTAACCTAAATAACACATAAATGAAGTTGAAATTACCTAAATACCCCTAATGGGCCTTCAAATGGGCCAAAGTCCAAAACAGACCCTTATTGGGCCAAATTAAGCCCAATAAGAAAAATGTTTATAAAAATGGCCCAAAAGCTCCTATCTGACCTAAAATTTGATTCTGAACACAGTTTTCCAAAGGCCCAAAAGCTGAAAATGTGATTTAAGCTAGCTTATTACAAATAACTTATACTTAATGGGCTTTTTGGCCCATTAAGCCATAAGTTGATGCCATAAGCTGAAATTAAACACACGTCCTTCTTTTGAACTAATTAAGCTATTTGCAAAAAGAAATTTGAAAAAAGTCCAAGAAATAAGCCTGAATAAGCAATAAGCTATCTTCATAAAACGACAAAATAGTCGTTTTCGAGTTCTAGGCTATTTCAAGAGCTGATTCAAGTTGCTTTGAGTCACAAATAGCTTAACTAAGCTTATGAACCAAAAATCTTTCAAAAATATCCACTCAATAAGCTGGAATAAGCAAAAAAGCACTTTGTTAAAAGTTAACTTGATTCGTTTTCTAGTCAATAGTCAAAGCCAAAGTCTAATAAGCTCCAGTTCAAACAAATGGGTCAAATGAGGAAGACCTTGTTGGAAATACGTTTTTACGTATTTAGAAAGGATCGGTCACTCCAATGATATTGGGCTCGTGATCCAATATAGTCCATATAGCCCACATGTAGGGTGGGCTATATAAACCCCCTCCTAGCATGTTAGGAGGGGTTGGTGATTCTCATTCACACACATTCAATCTAATATTTCTTATTTTCTCCAACCTCTCTTTACTTTCTCTCTCTACATCTTCATCTATCTCTCTCTCTAATAATCATCTCTATAGTTAGATAATCCAAGGATTACAATAAACTAACAATTGGTATCAAGAGCCATGGGATGATTGCTTGGTTTTTGTGTTTGTTTTCTTGATCATTTCGTCTATTTTGATCCTTTTTCTCACGTACCAATTTTTTTTTTTTGTGTTTTAGTGCTTTAATCTTGATATACGTTATCTAGTTACTTGTTATAGTGATTTGGTATTGGTATTTTGGGTCAAAAACACAAACTTTTGGGTGTTTGATTCGTTTTTAGGATTAAAATTGCGAATTGGTTGTGTACTATCCGAGAAAAGTGGAAAAATACTCCATCGCAAAGTTGGAAGGGTTCTATATTCCGATCAAAATATTGCGATCGCAAAAGCCTAGGGTTTCTACATTGCGACGAATATTCAGATAGTGTATTCCGATACCCCTTATTCCGATCGAGGATTGCGATCGTTCATTGCGATCGTGGATTACGACGGAATTAAGAGATATTGCGACGTTACTATGTCCATATTTCGAACAAACATTGCGATAGGCAACATTGGATTGGCATTGCGATCCAATATTGCGATAGGTAACATTCCGATAGGCAATATTGCGATGTGTATTCCGATGGGTAATATTGCGATGATTACTCCGATGGGTAATATTGTGATGGGTATTGCGATGAGTATTCCGATGGTTTAAACATTAATATTCTGACATGTATTCCAATCCATATTCCGACAGACTTTCCGATAGGACATTCCGATGGTTATTCCGATGGGTATTCTGACGGATTAAATTTGAGGATTCCGATACAGTGACAAGTATTTCAAGATTTTTCAAAAACGTGTTTAATTTTGTCTTGGAATTTTTGGTTTATCGAGAACAATTATTAGGGGATTTTAACATTATTTCTCGACTTCTACTCACAACAACAAACACAATTACTTTCTTTCATTGACCGATCGACAAGTAATCCTTACTTTCATTTATCATCGATTTTCAATGGATTCGTCGAATTCGACATCTCAAGAGGGAGACTTGCATCTCATGCAAAACACAGCTAGAGAAAGTGGTATAACATTCTTTCGACTACTCCAGTCTCATCTAGTGACCATTTCTTGGTTTCAAGGAGGAAGCGAATTTCTGACACTCTTTGGTCAAGATCGTTATATATTCATCGATTCAATATTCCTCAACTTGAACCAACTAGCTGAGCAACTTCACAAAGAAGACTTTAATCACTCTGCATCAGCATCTGCATATCAAGCTCTAGTGACACAACTTACGCACTTCTTCAAATTTAACATTCTTAAGTCTGAAAATTCAGGGATATGTCAATCATTTCTTTAGTACACACAAAAGGAAATTAAAGAGTTCCGTGGTACATTGTTGAAATTAATGACATCGGTCTCGTCTTCGATTTATGAAAGATCTCGATTTCAGCAAGAGTATGATAATGGAGTGCAAGAATCTACGATGCAGATGCAAGAGGAGAATGATCATACGGTTGACAACTTGGAGCCTAACGATTGCAAGAGCAAGGATTCGGGAGGAAAGCATGATACAAGCAGCATGTCAGGGATTGATGACACCATACCCGTATCTGACGAAGAGTCTACAAATACGGTACAAAGGAATATGGTATATGATATCTATGCCGATGAACTACCGCATGTTGCGCATTCCGAACCTAATTATGAGAAACATGGGATGGAAAAGGGTGATAGTTTTACCACTTCATATTCATCGATGTGAGTCAAATTGGCGGAGAAATTATTCAGAATGCTATAGTTCATCATGATAAATGCTTTATGACTGCTTCTCTAACCGATTCTGATTCCAAGATTAAAGAGCTTGAAACGATTTTAGCTTAGCAATCTAAAGCTCTTGAGGATGCCAAAATTGAATTTTCGAAGAAAACGGATAAATTTGAAAAGTATTTTGAAAAACATGAAAATTCAAACGTTATTCTAGAAAGAAAATTAAATCAAAAAATTCAAGATTCTAATGCTGAAAAAGATAATTTTGTGAAACAAATTACTTTGCTAGAATCTAAGTTGGCATCCCAAGATAAATTGCTTAAAGATAATGAGAATTTAAAGGCCCGGGTTCAGGAAAAGGTTTTTGCTATAGCTGCGTTGAAAAACGAATTAAGAAAAACTAAAGGAACTAGTGTGGACACTAAGCTTGAACAACCATCAATCTTGGGGAAACCGCCTCAAATTTAGTCTGTTAGGCAACCGACTGCATTTAGATCCGAGCGACCAAAATCCTCGAGACCGCGGTTTGCCTCCCAAGTTGATATGGTTCATCTTTCTAGACCAGTCACTCCACCATCTAGGCCCAATGTGACTAAAACAGCTTTTGCAAGACCTAATCACATGATTGCATCTAGTCTCCCTATACATAGTCCAAAGAACACGTCTATAACTAGTTCAACTGACGTTTACCATAAATTTGGTCTAAGGGATGCTATTCAAAAGACACAAGTAAGAGATAAGAATTTTAAACCTAGTGAGATGCCTTCTAGATTACCCAACACTACTAACCGTATCATGTCATATCCTAGGAGCATCAATCAATCATCTAGGAATTCTAGATCTTACTCGGACATTAAATATGCTACTTGTAAAACATGTAGGAAATGTGTCTTTAAAGCCAATCATGATTCTTGTGTCAAGAAATTACTTAATGAGGTGAACTCCCGTGCTAGACTTAAATCTCATTGGGTTGCTAAAATCAAACCCATTGGTAAAATGTGGCGCCCTACTGGTAGAACTTTTACTCTTGTAGAAAACGAGTACCCTTTAACTAGGATAGTCTCAGATTCTACTAAGACTACTAGGGAGGAAATTGAAAAAGATGATACATCACTTAAGCCTAAACTTAAGGTTTTCTATAAAAGGAAACGTTTGCCCACTAAAACAAGTGAATCATCTCCTCAGGTCACCTCTAACACAAGAAAGAAAACTGTGAATCCCCGCATGGTTCTAAGATAGATATCGCTAACCCACATAAAAGCATACAAACTCCTAATGAGAATGCAGGTACCAAAATCAACGTTCAACAAGAACACAACGGTCCAATCTTTGTATACCGTACAACTAAGGACACTCTCAGAGTTTGGTTGCTGAAGAAGCTGATATCTAAGAAACAAGTGTCTCAGGGGACTCGCAGTTAAGCTGCACAAGGACTTACAATCACATAACAGACTGTAACTCGCTCTCAAAAGACAGGAAAGTTCATCCCGATGATGACTTATCCTCAAAACGAGAAATTAAATTTTCTCAGACACGAGCTTACATTTAAAACAATTCAAGGGTTTTAAGCTCGTGTAAATGCTTACAGTCGGATCACAGATTGTAACCCGTGCTTCAAGGAAAGGAAAGTTTATCACCGATGATAAATTTATCCTTACAACGAGAAATTAATTTTTCTCGGACACGAGCTAAATTTAAAACTATTCAAAAGTCTTAAGCTTGTGTATTATGGCTCCTCGTTAAATAACAGACGATGACCCAGACTTCATAGAAAGGGAAGTTTATCTACGCAACGATAACTTACCCTCAAAACGAGAAATTAAGTTTTCTCGGACACGTGCTTATCCTAAAACCATTCAAAGGATTTAAGCTCGTGTATATGGTTCATCATTAAATATCAGATGATGACCCGATTGTCAAATAAAGGAAATTTTATCGCCGATGATAAACTTATCCTCACAATGAGAAATTAATTTTTCTCGGGCATGAGCTTATATTAAAAATATTCGAAGTTTTTAAGCTCATGCACCATGGTGTATAATTATATTTCAGATTATGCCCCGTACATCAATTAAAGGAAAGCGTATCTTTAAAGATAGCTTATCCTCGTAACGGGAAATTAAATTTTCTCGGTCATGAGCTTGTATGAAAACATTCCAGGTTTTAAGCTCAGAAAGGAAAGTGAATCTTTTAAATAAGAGAACTTTTCCTCATAACGAGAAATTCACATTTCTCGGTCATGAGATTTACGTTAAAACATTCAAAGTTTTTCAAGATCATGAAAACGACTTCTAAGTAAATGTCAACTTAGAACTCGTTCTTCAATTAAAAGGAAAGTTTATAGCCGATGATAAACTTATCCTTAACAACGGGAAGTTTACAACTTCTCGGACTTGAGCTCGTTTTGCAAGATATTCAACATCTTAAGCTCAAGTAATTGGTTTTTAAAACGTTGAACACAATTTTTCGAGAATTTATCAAAAAGGTTTTTCTAAATCTTTCAAAATTGTGTGTTCAAAAAATGTTTTGATAAAAAGAGCATGTCTTCTGGAATCGATAATATTTACAATACTAGAAATGTCATTCAATAATGACACGGGGTTGTAAATAAAGTTCGAGCAGAAGTTTCAAATGTTTTAAAACATGCTCAAAAGGGTTTGCTATTATTTCAGATAGTAACCCGATTTTCTTATTCAAGTCAAGCATTTCACCAGAAAGCTTTGACTCAACAACGGGAATTAATTTTCTCGGGCATGGTTTACTTTATAACCATGTAAGGGATTGTGTTTACGTAATAACACAATCTAACACAAATTTATGTACGTGTCAGTGCATTTATTTGTTAAAACAAGAGAAATCTTGTTTTTATGAATTTATCGTCTCCAACAATCGTAGCAATTTACAATTGATATCTACATACTCGACGATGCAACTACTCAAACGGCGACTACAGCTCTTTCAATAGAACACGGGTCAACAATTGAGGGGGAGCAATTGTCCAGCATTCAGAATCTTTGACGCCGAAAGTGCCAAGTTCACATGTTGGTGTCAAGACAATGATATCAATCGTACACATGGAGTCAAGAGATAACTTCATATGTGATGAGGCGACCAACATTCGTGAACAAGAACCATGTGCTTCTTTCATATGATGTTCTCCATCATTCAGGTCCAACCTCATAAATCGCTAATCTTGTGAATTCATTATCATATATGATCTTTGCACGTGATAAATACCTTACACTTGTGTTTAAAAGGTATTTAATTTACGTTTCAGCACACCCTCCTTAATTTGAGGGGGAGCTTGTGTAATTCATGAAGATAATTGGATTCGCATTTTTCTTCCCAAATTTTCTTAAAATGCTATTAAATCAATTGATATTAAAAACATCGATTGGGTTAATATTTTTAATATGGGGGGAAAATGTGATTTAATATGGGAAATGATCAATCACAAATGGTTTGACTTAACGTGCTAGCTCATCCCGACATGTGCAAAATGTTTTCGGATATCGTGGCATATGTTAAGGGGGAGCAAAATGGATTTGCATTTCAAAATGGATTTCATGGTGACATACACTTACCCCAAACATCTCTATTCACGACGGTGAAGATTGTGGTGACATAAGGATAATAGGATAGGTTAAAGTCCAATAATTCCTCTAGAACCAGAGGAATCTTCCCAAGGACATTCCATAGCTAGAAATAGTAGTCCTTAGGAAAGATGGAGAAAGATTGTGAATGTAGCTGAATGCCGACCAAGTACTTAAGTTAGCACTGGAACAATCACAACAAGGTGCTAGTTATGACGTATTGGTAAGCATTGAAGGGGTTGAAGAATGAAAAAGAATTGTAATGATAAAGGGTGTAAAGAAAGAAGCCCTCCTTACAACCTTAGGCAGAAACCGGGTCAATTCATATGCTATTGAGATCATTTTTAATGATTCTTGATATTGAAGATAGACATCATGGACCCAGTGATGCAAGGCACAACCCATCCCAGCTAACTCAGATATCTCTCAAAAGATATTTGTTTTAATCACACGAAGATAACGCATTATCTATCGATTTACTCACTCCGAGTAAATTGGTATTGAAAAGGTGGCACTCCTCTCCAGCCTCCGATCACTAAAATCCAAAGTGCACGATCGAGTGTAGAGCCATTTGAGATCATCAAATATCTCATTAGGACACACTTCCATATTCCCTTGCTTCTTCATACTCTATGAAAAGTAAGAAAGATATTAAGAGTCCTACGCAAAATTTTCATGATCTTGCCTGAACATCTGAGTAATACGAAAGTATTTACAATGAAGATGGAAATCCTTCTTGAGCGAATATCAAAAGCTCATGGTAGGTGACTTGTGCGATTCTATATGAATCAAACTTGTGATAACTGGAAAGCAACAGTGGTTTAATTCTTAGCTGAACTTAAACACGTTCCAGGCCTCTACACAATATCTTAGTGATCTTGCCAGAACACTCAGAGTGATACCTTAGTGTTCACAATGATGAATGGAAATCCTTCTAGTGTTAACCTCAAACAGCACTTGGTAGGTAACTTGCAAGATTCAATATGAATCAAGCTCGTGACAACTGGAAAGCAATGATGGTGCGATTCTTTAATGAATCAAACTTGTTCCAGGAATCAGAATTGAGGGCTTCAATCATGCGGATAATTTTATCCAAATGATTCACTCTTTACGTTCGCAGTCAGCTTTGGACTGTCGAGTAAAGAGAACGGGTTTACCCGCAAAATCTTGTCAAGGAGATTTTTTATTAAATCTACCTGCCACAAGTACGATATTTTATATCGTCCAACGGTCTTCACCGACCAGAGGTAAAATGCTACCGAATTAGAATGAAATGTTCAAAGACATTTCGTTCGTGTCTACTTATGTTGCGGCATTTGAAGACGGTGGCGTTGCGGAATCCGAGAAGAAGTCGTCCCCGCATGCTTATACATTATGCACTTAATACCTCATCTAATTCAAGAAAGTCTAAAAGTTAAGTCTTCCGCTGTATCAAACTCTGAAGCTTTCAAGAATTTATAAAGGTATAAGTATGTGGAACATAAAGTCACGAGGAGGCAAATTTCACAAGTGATGAATGCACAAGGTCAAGGCAAGGAAACATGCTCAAGACTAAAGTCAAAGATCCCATCAACATATTCACAAGAACAAGATCGAAGACTCAAGCATAGTATGCTAGGTTTAAGATTTTGTAAAATGGTGTGACCTCCCTTTGGGGGAGATTGTTGGAAATACGTTTTTCCAAGGAAAGTCTCGCTCACATCATTATTAGCATAGATCACGAGCTATAGACTATTTAGGACATTGTAACTTGGAGTGACCTCCCTTTGGGGGAGATTGTTGGAAATACGTTTTTACGTATTTAGAAAGGATCGGTCACTCCAATGATATTGGGCTCGTGATCCAATATAGTCCATATAGCCCACATGTAGGATGGGCTATATAAACCCCCTTCTAGCATGTTAGGAGGGGTTGGTGATTCTCATTCACACACATTAAATCTAATATTTCTTATTTTCTCCAAACTCTCTTTACTTTCTCTCTCTCCATCTTCATCTATCTCTCAATCTAATAATCATCTCTATAGTTAGATAATCCAAGGATTACGATAAACTAACAGACCTATCATAAAAATTAAGTTGTTGCACGTCTGGATAAGCTAGAATAGCTTATTAATAAGCTGAATGCAAATTAACACTAGCAGGGGCTAGTTTTGGTTGTTGAGCAGTGGGAACTTTTCCCACTGCTTGACTATCTTGACTTTTTGTCTTTAGTGACTTTTTTGTGGATTCAGTTTACACAAAGGCACCCAAATGATCAGTTAATCATAAGGAGTCAATAGCAATCACAAAAACACAATAACAATCAGCCAATTGATATAGTTAATTCAAAAGACCCACAGACCTAGCCCAGATTATGAACAATAAGCAGATTACACCAAAAAGCACTTTTAGCAAGAAGAAGCTAACCAAACTTCACCAAATGCATACACAGGCTAGATTTAACTCAAATGAACATAAATCAACAAGTTTCATACAATGGCAACAAGTTTTTAACAAGATTCAAGCTTATGAACTTCATTGATGAACAACAGTCAACACACTTCGCACTTTTCTGATGTACTTGACCAACAAGCCAATTTCAAACACTCAAATCTTCTTAACAGGTTATATTAAGTATGTTTAAGCACTTGTTATCCCTAAGCATGCATACATGCTATGTGTTCCCAAGATCTTAGGTCAAAATAGGCAAAATCCAACTTTTTATTGCACAATCAAGATTTAGAGGTTATAAGACTGAAAACTTGCAAGTTTTAGCATACAAACAAGTGCTAAGCATATACCAACACAATACACCAACTCTTAACAACTCTACTTCACTTAAACTACACAAACAGATAACCCCAAACACCCCTTTAACTTTTTCAATCCAAAAATTAACAAAGCTATGTGTGATTCAGTGTTACCCAAGCTTAATCTAACACAATAACAACTATATTATGCAGTATCAAGCAGATTCAAGCCAAAAGAACAACAAGAACACAAGCAGAACTCAAATATCACTAAAAATCCAATTTTTGACAGATTTTAGGATTAAGGGTTCAAACCTCATGAATGTACATCCACACTCACGAATTTTTGAGCTTTTGTGTCTAGCCCAACAAGACATAAGCTTTCACAAACAAGCTGCTAAGATTCAACAAGATTAGAGCAAAAATTATCCAAAAAATAGAAAATGCAGAAAAATGAAAAATCTTGATTAATGCAACCTTTGTATCCCATACTTAATTATCCCCAAGCTATATGCTCACAACACCTTGATAAGCTCCTTATCAGGGTGTCTAGACCACTTTTAGCCCAAGAAATCCAAGGTTGAAACAAGACTTAGCAAAATATCAAGAAAATGGAAAAATGCAAACTTTTGCACCCTCCTTTTGAAAACAGGTTTTGAGATTCAATTTTAGCAAACATATATCATAAACAAACAGAATTAAAGATTGGCACTTGGTCTTTCTTCATCAAATTCAAACACAATTCATTAAAATGAAAATGAGATTTATAGATATGTGAACTAGGAAAAATCAAGAGCAAAACGTAAATGACTAACCCTAATGCCTTTTATAGGCTACAAGGAATGACTAGAAAACCTAAAAATGAAAACCCTAATGCTGTAGAAGTCCAATATTGCCCTTACAGGTTTGAATTTTTTTTGAGGATCATGTGACTTGTTCATGGCATGTTGTGGAGGTGGCACTTGAAGGAATTTCATCCAATGGTGTATAACAAGCTTAATATGTAAGCTGAATCCTCGGGCGTTGGATGTTGGCAGGATTTTTGGCAGTTTGCTCAAAGGTGGTGCAGGGGAATCTTGTGTGGGGTTCCTGAGTGATGTGGCATGATTAATGAGAGTTGGGTTATGTTTAGGGAGACCCTAATTATGATTTTGGTGCACTTGGTGGCTTAATTACAACTAGATTAAGAAAACCCAATTTTGTTCATAATGTGAATAGTGCTAAGTGTAATCCAGTTTTCGGTTTAAACGGGGGTGTTAGGCGCCAATATTAAACTAATCCCAGATTAGTTTAATTGGTTAGGAGTGGAAGGCTGAGGTGGAAGATTGGTGAGGTCTGATTGGAGGAGAGGGGTGCGTGGGGCACGTGGCAGGAGGGGATTAGTCTAGGTTTGTTTGAGTGTCGGCCACATTAAACCCCCTATTTTTCCCTTTCTTTTCATTTCAAGCTTTACATACCAAAATCCGATTTCCTTCACAACCAAAGTTTCATTTTTCCTATTTTGGCTACAAATACTTTTCCAAAGTACTTTTAGGGGTATTTCTTGCCATTTGTTGATTCTTGAAGGGTTGTTTTGGTAGTTTCTTCAATGATAATGGTATTGACTTGTATGATTGACATTTTGGAGGACTGAAATTAACAAGTCATCATTTTTGAGGGACCATTCTTGCAAAATGTTGAAAGGTAAGGGTCCTTTTTGCAATTTAACATATTTCAAGGACCAAACTTGTTCTTTCTTGTACTTTGAAGGTCTTTATGGTATGTTTGACTTTGAGAAGGATATTGGTTGACAATTTAGCTTTGTTGAGGGACTAAATTTGCCAATTCTTCAAAGTGGAGGGCCCTTTTGGTAATTTTGACAAACTTTAAGTACCAAACTTGTAATTATGAATATACAAGGGTTTAAAGTGTCAATTCTTCAATATTGGAGGACCCTTATTGTACATTCTTTAAATCTTCAAGGGTTTTTCTTGGGAAATCTTCATTAGGGCTTGGTTTATTGTGCGGCTTCGTTTCCCGTGTTCGTTTTTGCTTGTTCTTTGTGATCTTTTGTTGTTTTCTCAATATCCGTACCTAAAATACACCAGTAGCAAACACAAGCATATATATGGTCTATTTGATGATGTTTTGTTCATTTAAAGCCCAAAAAGAACGATGAGATCATGTATAAAATCCATCTCATCACTCCTTCATACTAAACCATTGCCGTGCCCCCACGCAATGCTAGAATAAAGTATCTACGCAACTCCAAAATTTAATTTTATGCACTTTTATTCAAAGGTAAACTTGCTATAATAATACTACTTTGTGTTTTAGACATAATGTATGATTTTCATCGCAAAATGGGACGTTTAGGTTCATAGAATAAGAACATGTGAGTGCCTCATAGAGATAAATTCGTCGTCCTCGATTTTCACCCAATTTCCTGCCAAGCGTGTAACGACATCATTATTCCTAAGTTGTATCTCTTATATTTTATTTTGTCTTGAATGATCATGGTGATACATTGTTTGGCTTATGCGATGATAGAGATTAAGGTCCAAAAATAGAAACGAAACGGTGCAATCAAAACCATCGAATTAATAGCCTCTCCTAATAGACAACGATGTCAAAAAATTAAGTTAATAAGTGAGATTTGATAAACACGGTTTTAGAACGATTTTGAACATGAGACTTATTACCAAGACTTTTATACGCCCCCTACCGGATGGGCCTTATTATCATAGGTTTACCTTCACCTTTTGGGATCGGTCTTGCCTTGCCTTTTATTTAACCTTGTCACAAGGTGTTTATTATGGCCAAAGACGTATATACTCACGCTAACAGCGAATTTTGGATCTTTAAAGCTTCAAAGATTAAGGCTTGATTCACTTTTAATTTTTGAAAAAAAATTTCGCCTTGTGAGCTTCAAATTGTTTGCTTGATTTAGGTGAGCACTTAAAATCTTGTTGTTTGGTAGAAGCTTTCGATTATTCGGGTTGCCAATACTTCAAAACCATCACGCTGGCGATTCTCAAATGTTTTCCCAATTTAATTACATGGAAGCTACTAGAAAAATATAGAAACCAACAATTAAGACTAAACCGCTAAGTTAATACTTATTAGCAAAATTTTATATACAAGCGAAGGGAGAATAAGCAAATAATTAGGACACATGAGTTTTTGAAAGAATACGAGTACTCTATGTTTAGCATAGTAACTTATAATTAACGCTATCATTTCTTGTCCTCATTTAAGAGACTTAGCCTAAAAAGTTAAGGAATCGAAGCTAAGTGCTCTACACGCACGGTTGAGTCAAAAAGTACTCTTACTATCGCCATCGGAAAATCTACGTTCGTGTCACTAAACACTTATAAAGACATGAAAAAATTTAAAATTTGGCCATTTTAGCCTTATTTTGCAACAAAAAGAGAGACAAAAACAAAGATTTTGGAGTGCACGAGGGCGTAAGCAAGGCAAGTATCTATTCACCCCCCATACTAAAGTTAAACATTGTCCTAAATGTTTCGAGTCTAAGGTTTAGAAAACCCCCATACTAGAGACGTAGTCGAATGCTTAGTCTAGCATGGAAAAGGTGGAACCATTAAATTTATAGCCGTTTATCAAGTGTGCTAAAAACCTAAGGTTAAAACATCATAGGATACATCATGTGGATACTGAGAATTTCTTCAAAGCAAACGATCAAGGCTCACGTAAAACCAACACGAGAGGCTTGAATCATGAAGATGATGATGACCTAATAGCCACAAGTCACAAACAACCACGGAGCAAAGGTTGGAAGGGCACAAATCCCCTCACGTTACTACATTAGAAAGCGATAATATGTACATGGATAAACATGGGATCTCCCCACGAGGTATCTCTTTTTTGATTACCGAGTCATGAGCTCGACTCGATCCCCTCAATACTAATTATCATTGGGGAAGGTGACTTGGTCGAGGTCGTACAAAGAAGGGACTTCCCCACCAAAGTAGTGCTTCAATCTATGTCCACTCACCTTGAAGTTAGGACCATTATTTTGAGCTAGCTCGATGGTTCCATAAGGAAAAACTTGTGAGATGGTGAATGGACTGGACCAACGGGATTTCAATTTTCCGGAAAATATCTTCAAACGAGAGTTAAAAAGCAACACTTGATCTCCAATGTTAAAAACCCGGTTTTAATTTTAGAATCGTGAAACTTTTTAGTCTTTTCTTTATAAATTAGTGATTTTTCATAAGCAATATCACGAAGTTCATCCAATTCATTCAATTGTATTTTCCTATGATCCCCCGCGGTCCTCAAATCAAAGTTAGCGTGCTTTAGGGCCCAATAAGCTTTGTGTTCGAGCTCCATTGGTAGATGGCAATTCTTCCCATACACAAGCTTATGCGGAGTGCACCCAATGGGTGTCTTGTAAGCGGTACGAAAGGCCCATAAAGCATCATCTAACTTATCCGACCATGATTGTCGGTTTTCACCGATGGATCTTTCCAAGATCCTTTTCAAAGCTTGGTTTGAAACCTCGACTTGCCCACTTGTTTGGGGGTGGTAAGCCGTTGAAAGACAATGTGTAACCCCATATTTCTTAAGAACCTTTTCAAATTGGTCATTGCAAAAATGGGTTCCACGATCGCTTATGATAGCATGAGGGGTTCCAAACCGAGAGAACAATTGTTTCAAAAACTTGACTACCACACGAGCATCGTTCGTGGGCAAAGCCTTAGCTTCAACCCACTTAGATAGGTAGTCAACGGCCACAAGAATGTACTTATTTCCACGAGACGATGGGAATGGCCCCATAAAATCAATGCCCCACACGTCAAAGATCTCACAAACTTGGATTATATTTTGAGGCATTTCATCCTTTTGTGAGGACTTTCCTTGACGTTGGCATGCATCACACGACTTGATAAGTTCGTACGCGTCTCAGTAAATAGTTGGCCAAAAGAAGTCGGCATCAAAAACCTTGTTAGCCGTGAGATTAGCACCATGGTGACCACCCGTGGGTCCCTCGTGACAAGTTCTAAGGATATTAGAAGCTTCAGTGCCAAACACACAACATCGAATGATTTGATCCGCACAAGTCCGAAATAGATAAGGGTCGTCCCAAAAGTACAACTTGACGTCACGAAAGAATTTTCGCTTTTGTTGTGTCGTCATACCCTTAATGATGAAGTTACCCGCATGGTAATTTACTATGTCCGCAAACCATGGGGTAGCCAAGTCCTTCGTAGAATTCACTACACCAAGTGTTTCGAGAGGGAATGATTCATTGATTTCTTTGTTCTCCAAAACACTTTGGTGAGGATCTTCTAAACGAGAAAGATGATCGACCGCTAGGTTCTCGGCTCCTTTTTTGTCAAGAATGGTGACATCAGATTCTTGTAGGAGGAGCATCCAACGAAGTAATCTCGGCTTTGCATCTTGTTTAGCCATGAGATACTTGATAGCCGAGTGGTCTGTATACACTATGCTTTTAGTCAAGACGAGATAAGGTCGAAACTTCTCAAATGCATAAACCAC